>CM050166.1:146764432-147364432 GCA_027410445.1 Discoglossus pictus
ACACCCCCTCCTCATCCACCCTCCTCATCCTCTCTCCTCAACCCCCCTCCTCAACCCCCCTCCTTATCCCCAACCTTCCTCCTCAACCTCTCTACTCAACCCTCCTCCTCATCCTCTCACCTCAACCCCCTTCCTCAAACCCCCTCCTCATCTTCCCTCTTGATCCCACCTCCTTAACCTATCTCCTCAACCACCATCTCATTCTCTCCTTAACACTTCTCCTTAACCCCCTCCTCAACCCCCCTCCTCATCCTCCCTCCTCATCCCCACCTCAACCCCCCTCATTCGCCCTCCTCAACCCCCCCTCCTCAACCCCCCTGTAACGGCTACCCTAGTTGGTGTGGGGTACCTGCCTTTGGAGACATCCTTTTCTGAATCAAGGTGCTGTGCAGTAATGAAATGTTTATTCCCATCCACGATATCCCATTGTATAATCCAGGAGTGCTATAAAATGTGGCAGAGTAACGGTAAATGTGGCAGAGTAACCTCCTCATCCTCCTCCTCATCCTCCCTCCTCATCCTCTCTCCTCAACCCCCCTCCTCAACCCCCCTCCTTATCCTCCCTCCTCATCCTCCCTCCTCATCCTCCCTCCTCATCCCCCTCCTCATCCCCCCTCCAAAACCCCCCTCCTCATCCGCCCTCCTCAACCCCCCTCCTCAAACCCCCTCCTCAATCTCTCTCCTCAACCCCCGTCCTCATCCTCAACATCCCTCCTCAACCCTCTCCTCATCCTCAACCCCTCTCCTCATCCTCAACCCCTTCCTAGACCTTAACCTCTCTCCTCAACCACCTCCTTATCCTCAACCCCCCTACTCATCCTCAACCAATTCCTCAATCTTAAACTCACTCCTCAACCCCCCTCCTCATCCTCAACCCCCCTCCTCATCCTCAACCCCCTCATCATCCTTTAAACCCCCTCCTCATCCTCAACCCCCCTCCTCATCCTCAACCTCCCTCCTCATCCTCAACCTCCCTCCTCATCCTCAACCTTCCTCCTCAACCCCCCTCCTCATCCTCAACCTCCCTCTTCATCCTTAACCCCCTCCTCATCCTTAACCCCCCTCCTCAACCTCTCTACTCAACCCCCCTCCTCATTCTCAACCCCCCTCCTCATCCTCAAACCCCCTACTCAACCTCAACCTCTCTCTTCACCCCCCTCCTCATCATCCCTCCTCACCCTCTCTCCTCATTCCCCTCCTCATCCTTCCTCCTCATCCCCCCTATCCCTCCTCATACTCAATCTCCCTCCTCAACCCACCCTACTCTACCCCCTCTAATGCTCAAGCCCCCTCCTCATCCTTAACTCCCCTCCTCATCCTCATCCCCCCTTCTCATCCTCCCTCCTCATCGACCCTCCTCAACCTCTCTTCTTAACCCCCTCAACATCTTCGCTCCTCATCCACGCACCTCATCCCCCCTACTCAACCCCTCCTGCTCAACCCCCCTCCTCAACCCCTCCTGCTCAACACCCCTCCTCAACCTCTCTTCTCACCCCCCTCCTCATCCTCAACCTCCCTCCTAATCCTCAAACCCCCTCCTCATCCTCAACACCCTCCTCAACCTCTCTCCTCAACCCCCCTTCTCATCCTCAACCCCCCTCCTCATCCTCAAACCCCCTCCTCAACCTCTCTCCTCAAGCCCCCTCCTCATCATCCCTCCTCAACCTCTCTCCTCATTCCCCTCCTCATCCCCCCTCCTCATCCCCCCTATCCCTCCTCATACTCAATATCCCTCCTCAACCTGTCTCCTCAACCCCCCTCCTCATCCTCTCTTCTCAACCCCCCTTCAACCCCCCTCCTTAACCCACCTCATCCTCCCTCCTCATTCACCTCCTCATCCTTTCTCCTCAACCCCCGTCCTTAATCCCCTTTCTTAACCCCCTCCTCATCCTCCCTCCTCATCCCCCCTCCTCACCCCCTCTCCTCAACCCCATCTCCTCATCCCCCTCCTCCACCCCCCCCTCTCCTCAACCCCCCTCCTCAACCTCTCTCCTCAACCCCGTCCTCATCCTCAACCACCCTCCTCAAGCCCCTCCTCATACTCAACCCCTCTCCTCATCCTCAACCCCCATCTCATCCTCAACCTCCCTCCTCATGCTCAACCCCTTCCTCAACCTTAACCTCTCTCCTCAAACCCGTCCTCATCCTCAACCCCCCTCCTCACCCTCGACCAGCCTCCTCATCCTCAACCCCCCTACTCAACCACTCTCCTCATCCTCAAACCCCCTCCTCACCCTCAACCTCCCTCCTCATCATCAACCCCTTCCTCAACCTTAACATCTCTCCTCAACCCCCCTCCTCATACTCAACCCCCCTCCTCATCCTCGACCCCCCTCCTCATCCTCGACCCCCCTCCTCATCCTCAACCCCCTCCTTAACATCCCTCCCCCTCATCAACTCCCCTCCTCACCCTTAACCCACTCCTCATTCTCAACCTCCCTCCTTAATCCCCCTCCTCATTCTCAAACCCCTCCTCATTCTCAACCTCCCTCCTCAATCCCCCTCCTTATCCTCAACCCCCCTCCTCATTCTCCACCTCCCTCCTCATCCTCAACACCCTACTCAACCTCTCTCCTCAACTCCCCTCCTCATCCTCAACTCCCCTCCTCATCCTCAAACCCCCTCCTCAACCTCAACCTCTCTCCTCAACCCCCTCCTTATCATCTCTCCTCAACCACCCTCCTCATCCTCCCTCCTCATCCTCTCTCTTCAACCCCCTCCCCCTCCTCAAACCCCCTCCTCAACCCCCTCCTCAACCTCTCTCCTCAACCCTCCTCCTCAACCCCCTTCCTTATCCCCAACCTTCCTCCTCACCCTCTCTCCCCAACCTTCTTCCTCACCCTCTCTCCTCAACCCTCCTCCTCATCCTCTCTGCTCAACCCTCTTCCTCAACCCCCTTCCTCAAACCCACTCCTCATCCTCCCTCCTCATCCCTCCTCCTCATCCCCCCTCCTTAACCTCTCTCCTCAACCCCCATCTCATCCTCTCTCCTCAACCCTTCTCCATAACCCCTCCTCATCCTCCCTCCTCATCCCCAACTCAACCCCTCCTCATCCTCAACCTCCCTCCTCAACCCCCTCCTTATCCTCAGCCCCTCTCCTCATCCTCAACCCCCCGCCTCATTCTCAACCTTCCTCCTCATCCTCAACCCCTTCCTCAACCTTAACCTCTCTCCTCAACCCCCCTCCTCATCCTCAACCCCCCTCCTCATCCTCGACCCTTCTCCTCATCCTCAACCCCCCTCCTCAACACCCCTCCCCCTCCTCAACTACCCTCCCCCCCCTTATGGGATGCCTTGGAGGATGACATTGATCTTGGCAGCACGGGGGGGTCTAGGTTTTGGGACATCTACGACTACCGGATGGGCATGTATGTCTGGGTTGACGAAGGCGAGGTGAGCAAAGACATGACCCACCTGGTAACGAGAGAGTGGGAGCTGGAGCTGGACTACCAACACCTGCTCAGCTTCTTGCAGCCCCAACCTACTCGACAAGCAGAACCAGACCTCATTGACTGGTCCTGGGATGACCTCCAGATGGCAGGTAGAGATGGGACCGAGGTCTCTCCTTAACTCCCCTCCTCACCCTCATCCCCCCTTCTCATCCTCCCTCCTCATCCCCCTCCTCAACCTCTCTTTAACCCCCCTCCACATCTTCCGTCCTCATCCTCCTACCTCATCCCCCCTACTCAACCCCTCCTGCTCAACCCCCCTCCTCAACCTCTCTTCTCATCCCCCTCCTCATCCCCTCCTCATCCTCAACCTCCCTCCTCAACCTCTCTCCTAAACCCCCCTCCTCCTCCTCTCTCCTCAACCACCCTCATTAACCCCTCATCAACCCCCATCATCCTCCTTCCTCATTCTCCTCCTCATCCTCTCTCCTCATCCTCTCTCCTCAACCCCCCTCCTCAACCCCCCTCCTCATCCTCCCTCCTCATCCTCCCTCCTCATCCTCCCATCTCATCCTCCCTCCTCATCCTTCCTCCTCAACCCCCTCCTCATCCCCCCTCCACAACCCCCCCTCCTCATCCGCCCTCCTCAACCCCCCTCCTCAAACCCCCTCCTCAATCTCTCTCCTCAACCCCCGTCCTCATCCTCAACATCCCTCCTCAACCCTCTCCCATCCTCAACCCCTCTCCTCATCCTCAACCCCTTCCTCAACCTTAACCTCTCTCCTCAACCCCCTCCTCATCCTCAACCACTCTCCTCATCCTCAACCCCTTCCTCAACCTTAAGCTCTCTCCTCAACCCCCTCCTCATCCTCAACCCCCCTCCTCATCCTCAACCCCTTCCTCAACCCCTAATCTCTCTCCTCAACCCCCCTCCTCATCCTCAACCCCCCTCCTCATCCTCAACCTCCCTTCTAATCCTCAACCTCCCTCCTCATCCTCAACCTCCCTCCACAAACCCCCTCCTCATCCTCAACCTCCCTCCTAATCCTCAACCCCCTCCTCATCCTTAACCCCCCTCCTCAACCTCTCTCCTCAACCCCCCTCCTCATCCTCAATCCCCCTCCTCATCCTCAATCCCCCTACTCAACCTCAACCTCTCTCCTCTACCCCCCTCCTCATCCTCTCTCCTCAACCCCCTCCTCATCCTCTCTCCACATTCCCCTCCTCATCCTCCCTCTTCATCCCCCCTATCCCTCCTCATACTCAATCTCCCTCCTCAACCCACCCTACTAAACCACCCTCTGATGCTCAAGCCCCCTCCTCATCCTTAACTCCCCTCCTCATCCTCATCCCCCCTTCTCATCCTCCCTCCTCATCCCCCCTCCTCAACCTCTCTCCTCAACCCCCTCAACATCTTCCCTCCTCATCCTCCCACCTCATCCCCCCTACTCAACCCCTCCTGCTCAACCCCCCTCCTCAACCCCTCCTGCTCAACCCCCCTCCTCAATCTCTCTTCTCACCCCCTCCTCATCCTCAACCTCCCTCCTCATCCTCAAACCCCCTCCTCATCCACAACCCCCCTCCTCAACCTCTCTCCTCAACCCCCCTCCTCATCCTCAACCCCCCTCCTCAACCTCTCTCCTCAAGCCCCCTCCTCATCATCCCTCCTCAACCTCTCTCCTCATTCCCCTCCTCATCCTCCCTCCTCATCCCCCCTATCCCTCCTCATACTCAATATCCCTCCTCAACCCCCCTCCTCATCCTCTCTTCTCAACCCCCCCTTCAACCCCCCTCCTCAACCCACCTCATCCTCCCTCCTCATTCACCTCCTCATCCTTTCTCCTCAACCCCCGTCCTCAACCCCCTTCCTCATCCTCCCTCCTCACCCCGCCTCCTCAACCCCATCTCCTTATCCCCCTCCTCCACCCCCACTCTACTCAACCCCCCTCCTCAACCTCTCTCCTCAACCCCGTCCTCATCCTCAACCACCCTCCTCAAGCCCCTCCTCATTCTCAACCCCTCCTCATCCTCAACCCCCCACCTCATCCTCAACCTCCCTCCTCATGCTCAACCCCTTCCTAAACCTTAACCTCTCTCCTCAAACCCATCCTCATCCTCAATCCCCCTCCTTATCCTCGACCCCCCTCCTCATCCGCAACCCCCTCCTCAACCACTCTCCTCATCCTCAAACTCCAGCCTCACCCTCAACCTCCCTCCACATCATCAACCCCTTCCTCGACCTTAACATCTTTCCTCAACCCCCCTCCTCATACTCAACCCCCCTCCTCATTCTCGACCCCCCTCCTCATCCTCAACCCCCTCATCAACATCCCTCCTCAACTCCCCTCCTCACCCTTAACCCCTCCTCCTCCTCAACATCCCTCCTCTGTCCCCCTCCTCATCCTCAACCACCCTCCTCATTCTCAACCTCCCTCCTCAATCCCCCTCCTCATCCTCAACCCCCCTCCTCATTCTCAACCTCCCTCCTCATCCTCAACACCTTACTCAACCTCTCTCCTCAACCCCCCTCCTCATCCTCAACCCCCCTCCTCATTCTCAAACCCCCTCCTCAACCTCAACCTCTCTCCTCAACCCCCCTCCTTATCTTCTCTCCTCAACCACCCTCCTCATCCTCCCTCCTCATCCTCTCTCCTCGACCCCCTCCCCCTCCTCAAACTCCCTCCTCAACCCCCTCCTCAACCTCTCTCCTCAACCCTCCTTCTCAACCCCCTTCCTTATCCCCAACCTTCCTCCTCACCCTCTCTCCCCAACCTTCCTCCTCACCCTCTCTCCTCAACCCTCCTCCTCATCCTCTCTGCTCAACCCCCTTCCTCAACCCCCTTCCTCAAACCCCCTCCTCATCCTCCCTCCTCATCCCCCCTCCTTAACCTCTCTCCTCAACCCCCTCCTCATCCTCCCTCCTCATCCCCAACTCAACCCCTACTCATCCCCCCTCCTCAACCCCCCTCCTCATGCTCAAGCCCCCTCCCAATCTCATCCTCATCCCCCCTCCTCATCCTTGCTCCACATCCCCCCACCTCAACCTCTCTCCTTATCCCCCCTGTAACGGCTACCCCGGTAGTGAGAGGGTACCAGCCGTTGGAGACGTCCTTTTCTTAAGCAAGGTGCTGTGCAGTAATGAAATGCTTATTCCCCTCCACGATATCCCATTGTATAATCCAGGAGTGCTGTAAAATGTGGCAGAGTAACGGTATCATAAATCCCCCCAAAGAACGAGACGATGCTACGTTTTGAAGGGTCAAGTAGAACTCTCTTTTATTAAAAACAAAAACACATTTTTAAACACTTCACATACACAGTAGGGGCAGTGACTACCTTTGGTCAACCCCTAATTACCTCTGGCCAATCAGACAGGGTTAATGCGTGGGAGCCAGGGGTCCCCTCCCCCAGGAGCCGCCCACTAGGCGTGGCTAACTGCTCATTCTCCCTCTGACGGTGGAGAGCGTAACATCACTAGTCTTACTTATTCCCCTGCTGGGAGTATGGGGAAACCCCAGGTCATCTCATTATTCAAGACTCCTTACCCCCATTGTTCATGGTGCCATCTTGTCTGCTAAAACCCTTTTGTTCTGCTATCTCTTGTGTGGTTTAGGAAATCCTATTAAGAGGCAGATGGCAACTCCTGACCAAGTGTATGAGACCAAAGATATGTGACTGCATACCACACAATACAATATTTTTACAGATATAATAACAACATTTTATAACCCAGAACATATCTGCAGATAGCTTAGGTCTGAGCACACATTATTACTGAATGGCGCTCAGACCACATACATACAGTATAGCAATGTGATCAGATTTTAACCAAGAATTAAATAACCATAAAACAGCGTAAAACATTGATGGGTTCCGTTACACACCTCCCCCGTGACCATAAGCCGGCATACACGGTCTGATCCCAACGGATCGGCCTGGGGATGTCCGGACAAAACGATTTGTTGGTCACTTCTACAGTTTGACAACCCATCAGCATTACTGCAATAAACATTTCAAGGAGAGGGAAAATACATTTTACAAACTGGTTTCAGACAATTAAATAATGAGGCAGAAAAGCATCAGCCTTCCAAATGAACTTAAGTCCTTTAGCAAAACCGTCCCAAGTTGTAGAGTACATTCCTCCCCCAGCTCGTGGTCGGGCCGCTATTGTACAGGGCCCACTGTTCTTCCCCTGTACACCCACCCAAAAAAAAACAGGATCCCATCCCAACAGTCCAGTATCCCAATGTCCAAAAGGTGGGCCACAATCTTTGTCCCATAGAAACCCCTTTCCATATAAAACGTTCCCGCTCATCCCCTCTATCGTCGGCTAATGCTCGGTACTTTTGGAGGGTGGGGTCCTGTCTAGTTTCCCTCCCAAGCTCTTCGGGGGTGTCCCATGCTATGGGTCTCTATGTGGCGTTAATGCTAAGTGTCTGCTTGTGGCTTACCTGGGTCTCTCGACCTGTTGTAGGATCGTCCTCGGGACGGGTCTGTGAGCGGGTGGTCACGGGACAAGCAGCAGCAGTCGTGGGTAAAAAGGCTGAGGCTAGAGGGCCAATATCGTTGCCCAGCACGTCCTCAGCAGGTAAATTGTCCATGATGCCTACTGTGGTCTTTCCCGACCCGACTCCCCAATACAAGTGTACCCGGGCGGTGGGTAAGCGAAAAACAGCCCCCCCTGCGACACGGACAGCAACAGTACGGGTAGATACATGCTCCGGTTTCACAAGATGTTTCTGCACCAACGTGATGGTAGCGCCAGTGTCCCTTAGGCCTTGTGCTACCTCTCCATTTACACGCACCTCCTGGCGGTGATGCTGGCGGTTGTCTGGGGATTCAGCTTGTATGGGGTTTGCCTCGTACAGGATGCCCAAACACTCCTCAGGACTCCCTTCGGTTTCCAGGCAGTGAGCAGCAGAGGTACGTGATAAAGGGATCTCTGGGTTATTGGTCGGGCGCCTCCAGTTGTTATTGGCTGATGCCAAGGGGCAATAACGAGCAATGTGCCCAGGGTTGCCGCAGCGATGGCACGTCATTTTGTAAGAATCCTGGGGTTGGTGGTTAGACCCCTGAGGCTGTGGCGGTCCTGGGGGTACTGGGGCCCGAAATTCTGTGCTTACAGTGGGCATTGAGGTGCGTGGCTCTGCTCTAGAGGTTGGTCGTGTGGACCCTTGGTTCACCTTTCTGGACTCTGCGTATTCGTCCGCTAGCCATGCTGCCTCGATTAAGTTAGTAGGGCGACGATCTCTCACCCAATCCTGTATGTCTGCCGCCAGATCTTGGAAGAAATGTTCCATCAGGAATAGCTGTAGTACTTCCTCTCCTGTGTTGGCATTGCACCCTCGCACCCAATGTGATGCCACCCTTTGTATATTGCTGGCCCATTCCATGTGGGAGTCTGCATCCTTCTTTTTAGACTCCCTGAAGCGACGGCGATATGTTTCCGGGGTGACGGCATATCTGGTGAGCAGTGCAACCTTCACCCGGCGATACTGCGCAATATCTTCCTCAGTAAGCCCCCGAAAAGCCTCATTTGCTTTTCCTGATAGCTTTCCAGCCAAAATAGTGACCCATTGGTCTGGTGGTATTTGGTGTAGTGAGCACTGCCTCTCGAAATCAGCCAAATATCCATCAATTTCTTCCTCACTTTCCACAAACGCTTTGAAGGCAGTGAACGGTATTTTCTTTACTGTAGCAGCGGGTGGGGGAGTATGAACTGTATGTGCCAGGGGTTGTCTAGCTCTTGCCAGTTCAAGTTTGTGCCCCCTCCTATTTTGTATCTCCGTTCTCGCTTCCCGGAACAGCTGATCTATTAGCTCCACGGATGTTGCTGGGTACATGGATAATCCCCGCTAATCCTCAACTCCCCTCCTCATCCTCATCCCCCTCCTCATCCTCCCTCCACATCCCCCCACCTCAACCTCTCTCCTTAACCCCCCTCCACATCCTTACTCCTCATCCTCCCATCTCATCCCCCCTCCTCAACCCCTCCTGCTCAACCCCCCTCCTCAACCTCTCTTCTCATCCCCCCTCCTCATCCTCAACCTCCCTCCTCAACCTCTCTCCTCAACCCCCCTCCTCATCCTCTCTCCTCAACCCCCCTCATTAACCCCCTCCTCAACCCCCTTATCCTCCCTCCTCATCCTCCCTCCTCATCCCCCCTCCTCATCCTCTCTCCTCAACCCTCCTCCTTAACCCCCCTCCTCATCCTTCCTCCTCATCCTCCCTCCTCATCCTCCCTCCTCATCCCCCCACCTCATCCCCCCTCCTCATCCCCCTCCTCAACCCCCCTCCTCATCCCCCTCCTCAACCACCCCTCCACATCCCCCCTCCTCAACCCCCCTCCTCAACCTCTTTCCTCAACCCCTGTCCTCATCCTCAACCTCCCTCCTCAACCCCCTACTCATCCACAACCCCTCTCCTTATCCTCAACCCCCCTCCTCATCCTCAACCCCCCTCCTCAACACCCCTCCCCATCCTCAACTACCCTCCTGACCCTAAACCCCCTCCTCATCCTCAACCTCCCTCCTCAACCCCCTCCTCATCCTCAAACTCAATCCTCATCCTCAACCCCACTCCTCATCCTCAAACCCCCTCCTCAACCACTCTCCTCAACCCCCCTCATCGTCCTCAACCGGCCTCCACATCCTCAAAACCCCTCCTCAACCTCAACCTCTCTGCTCAACCCCCCTCCTCATCCTCTCTCCTCAACCCCCTCCTCATCCTCCCTCCTCATCCTCTCTACTCAACCCCCCTCCCCCACCTCAATCCCCCTCCTTAACCCCCCTTCTCATCCTCCCTACTCATCCTCCCTCCCCAACCTCTCTCCACAACCCCCCTCCACTTCCCCCTCCTTACAACATCACTCCTCATCCTCTCTCCACAACCCCCCTCCTCAAATACTTCCTCATCCTCCCTCCTCATCCTCCTCCTTAACCTCTCTCCTCAACCCCCGTCTCATCCTCTCTCTTCAACCCTCCTCCACATCACCCTTCATTAACCCCCTCCTCATCCTCCAACCTCATGCCCCATCCTCAACCCCCCTCCTCATCTCCCATCCTCAACCCCAATCCTTAACCCCCCTCCTTTACCCCCCTCCTCATCCTCAACTCCCCTCCTCAACCTCTCTTCAACCCCCCTCCTCAACCTCCCTACTCAACCTCTCTCCTTAACCCCCCTCCTCAACCCCCCTCATCCTCCCTCCTCATCCCCCCTCCTCATCCTCAATCCTCATACCCCCTCTTAAACCTCTCTCCTTAACCCCCCTACTCATCCTCTGTCATCAACTCCCCTCATTAACCCCCTCCTCTTCCTTCCTCCTCATCATCCCTCCTCATCCCCTGCTCATCCTCCCTCCTCATGCCCCCTCCTCATCCTCTCTCCTCAACCCCCCTCCTTAACCCCCCTCCTCATCCCCCCTCCTCAACCCCCATCCTCAACCCCCTTCCTCATGCTCAAGCCCCCTCCTCATCCTCAATCCCCCTCCTCAACCTCCCTCCTCAACCTTTCTCCTCAACCCCCCTCCTCATTCTCCCTCCTCATCCTCCCTCCTCATCCCCGCCTCAACACCCCTTCATCCCCCTCATTAACCCCCCTCCTCAACCCCCCTCATCCTCCCTCCTCATCCTCCCTCCTCGTCCCCTCCTCATCCACCCTCCTCATCCCCCTCCTCATCCCCCCTCCTCAACCCCCCTCCTCAACGCCACCTCCTCAACCCCGCTCCTCAACCTCTCTCCTCAACCCCTGTCCTCATCCTCAACCTCCCTCCTCAACCCCCAACCTCATCCTCAAAATCCCTCCTCATCCTCAACCCCGTCCTCAACCTTAACCTCTCTCCTCAACCCCCCTCCTCATCCTCCCCCCTCATCCCCCCTCCTCAACCCCCTCCTCATGCTCAAGCCCCCTCCTCATCCTCAACTCTCCTCCTCATCCTCAACCCCCCTCCTTAACCTCCCTCCTTAAACTTTCTCCTCAACCCCCCTCCACATCCTCTCTCCTCATCCCCCCTCATCAACCCCTCTCCTTAACCCCCTCCTCATCCTCTCTCCTCAACCCCCTCCTTAACCCCGCTCCTCATCCTCCCTCCTCATTCCCTCCTCCTCAATCCCCCTCCTGATCCCTCTCCTCAACGCCCCTCCTCAACCCCCCTCCCCATCCTCACCCCCCCTGCTCAACCTCTCTCCACAACCCCTCCTAATCCTTAACCAACCTCCTCAACCCTTCTCCTCATCCTCAGCCCCCCTCCTCATCCTCAACCTCCCTCTTCAATGGCCCTAATCATCCTCAACCCCCCTCCTCATCCTCAACCCCATCCTCATCCTCAACCTCCCTCCTCATCCTCAACCTCCCTCCTCAACCTCTCTCCTCGATCCCTTTCCTCATCCTCAACGCCCTCTCATCCTCAACCCCCTCCACAACCCCCCCAAACCCCCCTCATCATCCTCAACCCCTTTCTCAACCTCATCTTCTCTCCTCAACCACCCTCCTCATCCTCTCTCCTCAATCCCCCTCCTCATTGTCTCTCCTCAACCCTCCTACCCCTCTTCAACCCCCCTCTTAAACCCCCTCCTCATCTGCTTTCCTCAACCTCTCTCCTCAATCCCCCTCCTCAACCCCCCTCCTCATCCTCAACATCACTCCTCATCCTCTCTCCACAACCCCCCTCCTCAAATACCTCCTCATCCTCAACCCCCCTCCTCAACCTCTCTTCAACCCCCCTCCTCAACCTCCCTACTCAACCTCTCTCCTTAACCCCCTCCTCAACCCCCCTCATCCTCCCTCCTCATCCCCCCTCCTCATCCTCCATCCTCATACCCCCTCTTAAACCTCTCTCCTTAACCCCCCTACTCATCCTCTGTCCTCAACTCCCCTCATTAACCCCCTCCTCATCCTTCCTCCTCATCATCCCTCCTCATCCCCTGCTCATCCTCCCTCCTCATCCCACCTCCTCATCCTCTCTCCTCAACCCCCCTCCTTAACCCCCCTCCTCATCCCACCTCCTCAACCCCCCTCCTCAACCACCATCCTCAACCCCCCTCCTCATGCTCAAGCCCCCTCCTCATCCTCAATCCCCCTCCTCAACCTCCCTCCTCAAACTTTCTCCTCAACCCCCCTCCTCATTCTCCCTCCTCATCCTCACTCCTCATCCCCGCCTCAACACCCCTTCATCCCCCCTCCTCAACCCCCTTCCTCAACCCCCTCCTCATGTTCAAGCCCCCTCCTCATCCTCTCTCCTTAATCCCCCTCATTAACCCCCCTCCTCAACCCCCCTAATCCTCCCTCCTCATCCTCCTTCCTCATCCACCCTCCTCATCCCCCCTCCTTAACCCCCCTCCTCATCCCCCCTCCTCAACCCCCCTCCTCAACGCCACCTCCTCAACACCCCTCCTCAACCCCCCTCCTCAACCCCCCTCCTCAACCTCTCTCCTCAACCCATGTCCTCATCCTCAACCTCCCTCCTCAACCCCCTCCTCATACTCAACCCCGCTCCTAGTCCTCAACCCCCCACCTCATCCTCAAACTCCCTCCTCATCCTCAACCCCTTCCTCAACCTTAACCTCTCTCCTCAACCCCCCTCCTTATCCACAACCCCCTCCTCATCCTCGACCACCCTCCTCATCCTCAACCCGCCCTCCTCAACACCTCTCGCCCTCCTCAACTACCCTCCTCATCCTCAACCCCCCTCCTCATCCTCAAACCCCCTCCTCAACACCTCTCCCACTCCTCAACTACCCTCCTCACCCTCAACTCCCTCCTCATCCTCAAAATACCTCCTTAACCCCCTTCTCATCCTCAACCTCCCTCCTCATCCTCAACCCCCCTTCTCATCCTCAAACCCCCTCCTCAACCTCAACCTCTCTCCACAACCTCCTCCTCATCCTCTCTCCACAACCCCCTCCTCATCCTCCCTCCTCATCCTCTTTACTCAACCCCCCTCCCCCTCCACAACCCACCTCCTCATCCTCCCTACTCATCCTCCCTCCTCAACTCCCCTCCACTTCCCCCCTCCTTATCTCCAACCTACCTCCTCAACCTCTCTCTTCAACCCCCCTCCTCATCCTCAAACCCCCTCCTCAACCTCAACCTCTCTCCACAACCCCCCTCCTCATCCTCTCTCCGAAAACCCCCTCCTAATCCTCCCTCCTCAACCTCTCTCCTCAACCCCCCTCCACATCCCCAACCTCCCTCCTCAACCTCTCTCTTCAACCCCCTCTTAATCCTCTCTCCTCAACCCCCTTCCTCATGCTCAAACACCCTCCTCAACCTCAACCTCTCTCCTCAACCCCCCTCCTCATACTCTCTCTGAAAACCCCCTCCTCATCCTCCCTCCTCATCCTCTCTCCTCAACCCCCTCCCTCTCCTCAACCCCCCTCCTCATCCTCCCTACTCATCCTACCTCCTCAACCTCTCTCCTCAAACCCCCCTCCTCAACCCCCCTCCTCATCCTCAACATCACTCCTCATCCTCTCTCCACAACCCCCCTCCTCAAATACCTCCTCATCCTCAACCCCCCTCCTCAACACCTCTCCCACTCCTCAACTACCCTCCTCACCCTCAACTCCCTCCTCATCCTCAAAATTCCTCCTTAACCCCCTTCTCGAACCTCAACCTCCCTCCTCATCCTCAACCCCCCTCCTCATCCTCAAACCCCCTCCTCAACCTCAACCTCTCTCCACAACCTCCTCCTCATCCTCTCTCCTCAACCCCATCCTCATCCTCCCTCCTCATCCTCTTTACTCAACCCCCCTCCCCCTCCGCAACCCACCTCCTCATCCTCCCTACTCATCCTCCCTCCTCAACCCCCCTCCACTTCCCCCCTCCTTATCTCCAACCTCCCTCCTCTACCTTTCTCTTCAACCCCCCTCCTCATCCTCAAACCCCCTCCTCAACCTCAATCTCTCTCCACAACCCCCCTCCTCATCCTCTCTCCGAAAACTCCATCCTCATCCTCCCTCCTCAACCTCTCTCCTCAACCCCCCTCCACATCCCCAACCTCCCTCCTCAACCTCTCTCTTCAACCCCCTCCTAATCCTCTTTTCTCAACCCCCTTCCTCATGCTCAAACACCCTCCTCAACCTCAACCTCTCTCCTCAACCCCCCTCCTCATACTCTCTACGAAAACCCCCTCCTCATCCTCCCTCCTCATCCTCTCTCTTTAACCCCCTCCCTCTCCTCAACCCCCCTCCTCATCCTCCCTACTCATCCTACCTCCTCATCCTCTCTCCACAACCCCCCTCCTCAAATACCTCCTCATCCTCCCTCCTCATCTTCCTCCTTAACCTCTCTCCTCAACCCCCTTCTCATCCTCTCTCCTCAACCCCCCTCCTTAACCCCCCTCCTCATCCCCCGTCCTCAACCCCCCTCCTCAACCCCCCTCCTCTTCAACCCCCATCCTCAACCCCCCTCCTCATGCTCAAGCCCCCTCCTCATCCTCAATCCGCCTCCTCAACCTCCCTCCTCAACCTTTCGCCTCAACCCCCCTCCTCATTCTCCCTCCTCATCCTCCCTCCTCATCCCCGTCTCAACACCCCTTCATCCCCCCTCCTCAACCCCCTTCCTCATCTCCCTCCTCATGCTCAAGCCCCCTCCTCATCCTCTCTCCTCAATCCCCTTCATTAACCCCCCTCCTCAACCCCCCTCATCCTCCCTCCTCATCCCCTCCTCATCCACCCTCCTCATCCCCCCTCCTTAACCCCCTCCTCATCCCCCCTCCTCAACCCCCCTCCTCAACCCCCTCCTCAACCTCTCTCCTCAACCCCTGTCCTCATTCTCAACCTCCCTCCTCAACCTCTCTCCTCAACCCCCCTCCTCATCCTCAAAACACCTCCTCAACCTAAACCTCTCTTCTCACACCCCCTCCTCATCCTCTCTACTCAACCCCCTCCTGATCCTCCCTCCTCATCCTCTCTCCCCAACCCCCCTCCCCTCCTCAACCCCCCTCCTCATCCTCCCTACTCATCCTCCCTCCTCAACCCCTCTCCTCAACCCCCCTCCTCATCCTCTCTCCTCAACCCCCTTTCTCACCCCCTTCCTCAAACCCCCTCCTCATCCACCCTCCTCATCCCCTCCTCCTTAACCTCTCTCCTCAACCCCCATCTCATACTCTCTCCTCAACCCTTCTCCTCAACCCCCCTCCTCAACCCCCTCCTCATTCTCCCTCCTCATCCTCCCTCCTCATCCCCACCTCAACCCCCCCTCATCAACCCCCTACTCATGCTCAAGCCCCCTCCTTATCCTCAACTCCCCTCCTCATCCTCAACCCCCCTCCTCAACCTTTCTCCTCAACCCCCCTCCTCATTCTCAACCTCCCTCCTCAACCTCTATCCTCAAGCCCCCTCTTCATCCTCTCTCCTCAACCCCCTCCTCAGCCCCCCCTCATGCTTTCTCCTCATCACCCTCCACATCCTCTCTCCTCATCAACCCCTCTCCTTAACCCGCTTCCTCATCCTCTCTCCTAAACCCCCTCCTCAACCCCGCTCCTTAACCCCGCTCCTCATCCTCCCTCCTCATTCCCCCCTCCTCTACCCCCCTCCTCAACCCCCTCCTCATCCTCAACCTCCCTGCTCAACCTCTCTCCTCAACCCCCTCCTAATCCTCAACCACCCTCCTCAACCCTTCTCCTCATCCTCAATCCCCCTCCTCATCCTCAACCTCCCTCTTCAATGGCCCTCCTCATCCTCAACCCACACCTCAACCTCCCTCCTCAACCCCCCTCTTCATCCTCAACCCCCTCCTCAAACTCCTTTCCCCTCCTCAACCCCCCTCCCCTCCTCAACTCCCCTTCTCATCCTCCCTCCTCAAACCCCTTCCTCATTATCAACCCCCTCCTTATCTTCATCCCACTCCTCATCCTCAACCTCCCTCCTCAACCTCAACCTGCCTCCTCAACCTCTTTCCTTAAGCCCCCTACTTATACTCAACCCCCCTCCTCAGCCTCTCTCCTCATCCTCAACTCCCCTCCACATCCACAACCCCCCTCCTCAACCCCCATCCTCATCCTCAGCCCAATCCTCAACCTCAAAATCTCTCCTCAACCACCCTCCTCAACCTCTCTCCTCAACCTCAACCCCATCCTCATCCTCAACCTCCGTCCTCATCCTCAACACCCTTCTTAACTTCTCTCCTCAACAGGCCTCCTCATCCTCAACCCCCCTCCTCATCCTCCCTACTCATCCTCCCTCCTCAACCCCTCTCCTCAACCCCCCTCCACTTCCCTCTCTTATCCCCAACCTCCCTCCTCAACCACTCTCCTCAACCCCCTCCTCATCCTCTCTCCTCAACCCCCTTCCTCACCCCCTTCCTCAAACCCCCTACTCATCCACCCTCCTCATCCCCTCCTCCTTAACCTCTCTCCTCAACCCCCATCTCATACTCTCTCCTCAACCCTTCTCCTCAACCCCCCTCCTCAACCCCCTCCTCATTCTCCCTCCTCATCCTCCCTCCTCATCCTCACCTCAACCCCCCCTCATCAACCCCCTACTCATGCTCAAGCCCCCTCCTTATCCTCAACTCCCCTCCTCATCCTCAAGCCCCCTCCTCAACCTTTCTCCTCAACCCCCCTTCTAATTCTCAACCTCCCTCCTCAACCTCTATCCTCAAGCCCCCTCTTCATCCTCTCTCCTCAACCCCCCTCCTCAGCCCCCCTCATGCTTTCTCCTCATCACCCTCCACATCCTCTCTCCTCATCAACCCCTCTCCTTAACCCCCTTCCTCATCCTCTCTCCTAAACCCCCTCCTCAACCCCGCTCCTTAACCCCGCTCCTCATCCTCCCTCCTCATTCCCCCCTCCTCTACCCCCCTCCTCAACCCCCTCCTCATCTTCAACCTCCCTGCTCAACCTCTCTCCTCAACCCCCTCCTAATCCTCAACCACCCTCCTCAACCCTTCTCCTCATCCTCAATCCCCCTCCTCATCCTCAACCTCCCTCTTCAATGGCCCTCCTCATCCTCAACCCACACCTCAACCTCCCTCCTCAACCCCACTCTTCATCCTCAACCCCCTCCTCAAACCCCTTTCCCCTCCTCAACCCCCCTCCCCTCCTCAACTCCCCTTCTCATCCTCCCTCCTCAAACCCCTTCCTCATTATCAACCCCCTCCTTATCTTCATCCCACTCCTCATCCTCAACCTCCCTCCTCAACCTCAACCTGCCTCCTCAACCTCTTTCCTTAAGCCCCCTATTTATACTCAACCCCCCTCCTCAGCCTCTCTCCTCATCCTCAACTCCCCTCCACATCCACAACCCCCCTCCTCAACCCCCATCCTCATCCTCAGCCCAATCCTCAACCTCAAACTCTCTCCTCAACCACCCTCCTCAACCTCTCTCCTCAACCTCAACCCCATCCTCATCCTCAACCTCCGTCCTCATCCTCAACACCCTTCTTAACTTCTCTCCTCAACAGGCCTCCTCATCCTCAACCCCCCTCCTCATCCTCAAACTTCCTCCTCAACCTCAACCTCTCACCTCAACCCCCTCCTTATCTTCTCTCCTTAACCCCCCTCTGCATCCTCGCTCCTCATCCTCTCTCCTCAATCCCCCACCCCCTCCTCAATCCCCCTCCTCAACCCCCTCCTCATCCACCCTCCTCATCCTCCCTCCTCAACCTCTCTCCTCAACCTCTCTCCTCAACCCCCCTCCTCAACCCCCCTCCTCAACCCCCTCCTTATCCCCAACCTTCCTCCTCAACCTCACTACCCAACCCTCCTCCTCATCCTCTCTCCTCAACCCCATTCCTCAAACCCCCTCCTCATCCTTCCTCCTGATCCCCCCTCCTTAACCTATCTCCTCAACCCACATCTCATCCTCTCTCCTCAAAACTTCTCCTTAACCCCCTCCTTAACCCCCCTCCTCATCCTCCCTCCTCATCCCCACCTCATCCCCCCCTCCTCAACCCCCCTCCTCATGCTCAAGCCCCCTCCTCATTCTCAACTCCCCTCCTCATCCCCATCCTTATCTTCCCTCCTCATCCCCCCTCCTCAACCTCTCTCCTTAACCCCCTCCACCTCCTCCCTCCTCATCCTCCCACCTCATCCCCCCTCCGCAATCCCTCCTGCTCGACCCCCCCTCAACCTCTCTTCTCATCCCCCTCCTCATTCTCAACCTCCCTCCTCAACCTCTCTCCTCAACCCCCCTCCTCATCCTCTCTCCTCAACCCCCTCATTAACCCTCCTCCTCAAACCCCCTCATCCTCCCTCCTCATCCTCCCTCCTCATCCCCCTCCTCATCCTCCCTCCTCATCCCCCCTCCTTAACCCCCTTCCTCATCCTCCCTCCTCATCCTCCCTCCTCATCCTCGACCCTTCTCCTCATCCTCAACACCACTCCTCAACACCCCTCCCCCTCCTCAACTACCCTCCTCACCCTTATGGGATGCCTTGGAGGATGACATTGATCTTGGCAGCACGGGGGGGTCTAGGTTTTGGGACATCTACGACTACCGGATGGGCATGTATGTCTGGGTTGACGAAGGCAAGGTGAGCAAAGACATGACCCACCTGGTAACGAGAGAGTGGGAGCTGGAGCAGGACTACCAACACCTGCTCAGCTTCGTGCAGCCTCAACCTACTCGACAAGCAGAACCAGACCTCATTGACTGGTCCTGGGATGACCTCCAGATGGCAGGTAGAGATGGGACCGAGTTCTCTCTACCGGCCCTTAAAGGAGGCAGAAGGTGCCATCCTTCCTCCCCAGCGACAGTGTGTATCCCAGGGAGCAGAAGGTGCCGTCCTTCCTCCCCAGCGGCAGTGTGAACCCCAGGGGGCAGAAGGTGTTGTCCTTCCCCCCCCAGCGGCATTGGGAGCAGAAGGTGCCGTCCTTCCTCCCCAGCGGCAGTGTAAACCCCAGGGGGCAGAAGGTGTCGTCCTTCCCCCCCAGCGACAGTGAAAACCACAGGGAGCAGAAGGTGCTGTCCTTCGTCCCAAGCGGCAGTGTGAACCACAGGGAGCAGAAGGTGCAGTCCTTCCTCCCCAGCGACAGTGTGTATCCCAGGGAGCAGAAGGTGCCGTCCTTCCCCCCCCCAGTGGCAGTGTGAACCCCAGGGAGCAGAAGGTGCCGTCCTTCCTCCCCAGCGGCAATGTGTACCCCAGGGGGCCGAAGGTGTCGTCCTCCCCCCCAGCGGCAGTGTGAACCCCAGGGAGCTGAAGGTGTCGCCCTCTCCCCCCAGCGACAGCTTACCCTAAAAAGGGGAGACACCAATCTCCCAGATGGCAGAGATGGGACTGTGGTCTCTGTGCCTGACCTACCGGGATGCTAGACAGCCCGTCCAGATCCCCAACTACCCTCACTGGGACAACCGGAGAAGAGGGGAAAGTACAAATTCCCCTCCCCAGCTAACTCCTAATGTGGCCCCAGGGTTAACAGAAGAAATGTTAACCCCCACTGACCCCCATGTTTCCCTGGCTACTGAGCCGGAATATGTCCCAAGTACCCCAGCAGAAGAGCTGACAGCGGGGCAGAGTGCAGTCGGCCTCTGCCCTCCCTTTGTTCCTTGTACAGAGCAGGATGTTCTGCAGGTTATACCAGCAGAAGAACTGGCATCAGGGCAGAGTGCCGCTGGCCTCTGCCCCTCAAGTCCCCTCAGCGTGTTGCCCCATCACCACAGCGAAATATCCAGGTGCAGTGACTGTTTGTTGTGGGTTGGCTGCTCTTGCACTGGTTTATTGTGGGTTGGTGGATCGTCTAACGGAGGCACTGACCGGCAGAAGGTCAGGTGCCTGGTTAGACTTCCCCCAAAGGGGAGATGTGTGACGAAGTGCCCTTCGCCACTTTGTCCTGGAGAGGACTTATTGCCAGCCTCCTGCCCTGCGACTATGGCCGTGGGACATATTGCCCTTTAAATACAGGGGGCTCATTCGGTACTTGCCCTGTGTGAGCGTTGATACCCCAGATAGCTATGCCATGGAGCCCATTCATATAATGAAAGACTATTAGAAAGACTTTGGTTCCATGGCCATTGAACTGTATGTATGTGGTCTGAGCGCCATTCAGTAATAATGTGTGCTCAGACCTAAGCTATCTGCAGATATGTTCTGGGTTATAATCTGTTGTGGTTATATCTGTAAAAATATTGTATAGTGTGGTATGCAGTCAAATATCTTTGGTCTCATACACTTGGTCAGGAGTTGCTCATCTGCCTCTTAATAATATCTGCTAAAACACACAAGAGATAGCAGAACAAAAGGGTTTTAGCAGACAAGATGGCACCATGAACAATGGGGGTAAGGACTCTTGAATAATGAGATGGCCTGGGGATTCCCCATACTGCCAGCAGGGGAGTAAGTGAGCCTAGGGATGTTACTCTCTCCCCCGCCAGAGGTAGAATGAGCAGTTAGCCACGCCTAGTGGGTGGCTCCCGGGGGAGGAGATTTCTGGCTCCCACGCCTTAACCCTGTCTGATTGGCCAGAGGTAATTAGGGGTTGAGCAAAGGTAGTCACTGCCCCTACTGTGTATGTGAAGTGTTTAAAAATGTGTGTTGTTTCAATAAAGGGAGTTCTACTTGACCCTTCAAAACGTAGCCTTGTCTCGTTCTTGGAGGGAATTGCTATATCACACTGGGGATTGCTATGCGCTGCATACTCCCTTGAGCTTTAACTACTGAACTCTTGTTCCTGATGTACACTCCTTGGAGGAGAGGTCTTCCCCACACAGTCCTGGATGCTGGAGATTCATACAGGGTGGAAGGAAGACAGCGCGGCTCCAGTTAAGCTACGGCGGTTTCGGAGTCTGTGGTGGTTGTGGTGTCAGGTGCGGTGCTTGTAGTCCTCGGCGCAAGCTAGGAAGCGTCCATCAATGGAGGAACCCAGTCGGGGAGCCAGGAGATCTGTTACAAGGGGGTTGAGGATGAGGAGGGGGGTTGAGGAGGGAGGTTGAGGAGAGAGGTTGAGGATGAGGAGGGGGGTTGAGGATGGGGGGTTGAGGATGGGGGATTGATGATGAGGAAGGGGAGTTGAGGATGAAGATGGGGGGTTGAGTGTGAGGAGGATGATAAGGGAGGGGGAGGGAAACAGCCACAGAGGTGGAGAGAGACACGGGGGAAAGAGAGACACGGGGTGGAGAGACACAGGTGACTCCTTAGCCCTCCTCCTCAACCCCACTCCTCATCCCCAACCCCCCTCCTCATCCTGAGTATAAGTCAAGGGGGCCCTTTTCAGGTCTGAAAAACTCGGCTTATACTCGATTATATACAGTATATTCATTTATTATTTAATTAATTAATTAATTATCATGAAAAAAAACACACAAGGAGCGCCAACGTTGCTCATTGGACACAAATTACACCAGTGGAGAAGCTTGCAGTAAGCGCAAAAAGGAGATCAGTGCAGATCTTACAATGAGTGCAAAAGCGATTCTGATAACAAAAAATACACCAACAGAGAGGCTCGCAATGAGCTCCCAAAGGTGCTCAGCAGTAGGTTCGTGATGAGCACCGAAGGATCTCAGATGACCAAAACACTTACTGTCTGTGGCAAACATCATTAACTGCCTTACAATTTTATTGCCCAGTCATTTTTGACGGGCAACTTGCTAGTTATATATAAAAGGGGGTGTTTTTCAATAAACCCTTTTGGAGACACCTAAATAATGGTTGTGTGGGGGAAATGCAGAGGCAGATAAACTTCTTATTCTTGTCCAGCTTCCCGAGAATGGGAAATTACTGAAGGTTTGCCGATCCATGGACCCAAGCAGCTGAAGTCCAGGGTCGTGACACAGGCACTTTGGAAGGATCTCAGATGGATCTTAAAAGACTCACTAGATCCAGATTGGGTGAGTCACTACAGGTTGTGGATTGACCTGAACAAGAGTGGACCTTTCTTGGCCTACCTCAAGGCTTATCAGAACCTCTCAAGTAATGGATGGAATTATGCCTAAATTGTATTAGACTTGTGTCTGATAATCACTTCACTTTGCATCAAGATATATCTGATTGGATACATTTGGCAGTGCAGAAGAGATTGATAAAGACTCTCAATCGAAATGAGGCCTAGGTTTCCAGTGGACTATAATAGCAAAGTCTGCCAGGCATGTAATAACCCCCTGTTGAAGATATGCAATTAGCAGCAGTTGTATGAGATTCCTGGCTGATGATTAGTCCAGATGCCTTCAAGATAACTGTGGCAGTTAAAAAGTGATTGTTAAAGAGACTTTGGTGAACAAGCATATCTGAGAAGGATTATACTCATGATTCAGCATAGAAAGGTGTGCTCCATCACTTATATAGTTGTGAGCATACGAGCCGTTGCTCATGCTTGCGGGCTTGCGTAGCGTAGTTATATATAAAAGGGGGTGTTTTTCAATAAACCCTTTTGGAGACACCTAAATAATGGTTGTGTGGGGGAAATGCAGAGGCAGATAAACTTCTTATTCTTGTCCAGCTTCCCGAGAATGGGAAATTACTGAAGGTTTGCCGATCCATGGACCCAAGCAGCTGAAGTCCAGGGTCGTGACACAGGCACTTTGGAAGGATCTCAGATGGATCTTAAAAGACTCACTAGATCCAGATTGGGTGAGTCACTACAGGTTGTGGATTGACCTGAACAAGAGTGGACCTTTCTTGGCCTACCTCAAGGCTTATCAGAACCTCTCAAGTAATGGATGGAATTATGCCTAAATTGTATTAGACTTGTGTCTGATAATCACTTCACTTTGCATCAAGATATATCTGATTGGATACATTTGGCAGTGCAGAAGAGATTGATAAAGACTCTCAATCGAAATGAGGCCTAGGTTTCCAGTGGACTATAATAGCAAAGTCTGCCAGGCATGTAATAACCCCCTGTTGAAGATATGCAATTAGCAGCAGTTGTATGAGATTCCTGGCTGATGATTAGTCCAGATGCCTTCAAGATAACTGTGGCAGTTAAAAAGTGATTGTTAAAGAGACTTTGGTGAACAAGCATATCTGAGAAGGATTATACTCATGATTCAGCATAGAAAGGTGTGCTCCATCACTTATATAGTTGTGAGCATACGAGCCGTTGCTCATGCTTGCGGGCTTGCGTAGCGAGCCGCGGCCCTCGCGAAGCGAGGGTCGCAGTTGCTGGCAAGGAGCCCCGAAGACAAACTTTATGTCGTAACGCAAACAACATACGATACACGTTAACACCCATTACGACCTCGCCGCAACCCGCTGACAGGAAAAAATGAAAAACAAAATAAATACACACAACACATACATAAAAACCTTACCTACAGCAAGAGGGAGCATCCAGGACCTCAAAAAATGAAGTTACACTTTAATTTAACTGAAAATAAAAGAGTTTAGACACTAAATATTCTCTAAGCGAGAGAAAAAATGGCCGCCGAACAAAACAAAAACGAGGCTACAGCACTGTAAACACGCAAAACACCACGAGAAACACACAAAACACCACAAAACACCTACGGATATTCCGCTACAGACGCATAACACACATTAGCCGAAATTTTAGAACAATGCGTAAGTACACAGCTAACGGTTTGGTCTCGCGCACGCACACTATTACACTGCACACATTCATCACGCTTACACAGCAGCTCCACACCACTAATCCTCCAGCAACATCAAAACAGATTGTCAGCTCTTCAACAGAATGCTTCCTGCATATATTACTTCCAAATAGGAAAAGAATATTAATTTATTAATGTATGCGCTGCGGAATATGTTGGCGTGTTATAAATAAAGGATAATAATATTTATTTGATTATTATATACCAAACAGCAATAGCTCACTTACAATTTCATTGCCGTCATTTTTTGACGGGCAATTCGCTAGTCCTTATAATAAAGATGACTATTCTGATATTGAGAATGAAGTTACAGAGGAAGATAGCACTGAGTTTGCACTTATGAAACATCTAGTTCAGGCTGAAAATAATGTTTTAAACCTGTGATGGCTTAGGGGAACCTTTGCTCAGATATACCTGCCACCTAGCACGGTATCTTTCTGGATAGTGACACCTTTATTAAGTCAAGGGGATCTGGGTCGTATTCACTTTTAGTGGCCGACTCGCATTTTGAAGCAATTATAATATTGTAAGAGTGCATGAGGGGTCAGGAACAATGTCTGAGGTCAAGTATTCCTAATTTGCTGTTAACAGGAAGACAAAGAATCAAAGAGTATCATTTGTAAAGTACTTGACACCACTTAGTCTATTGTAACAAAGTGTTTCAATCATTGTTTGACAGCCTAGTTAATTAGACTTGATGGCTTAATACGTTTTGTGGATCTCCCATAGAAATATAAGGAGGTTTGTCTTCCTCTTACCGCAAGTTCAATCCCTGACAGGAACCTAGTCCAGGCCTGGGTGACTACTGGTCACCCTTAAAGTGATACTACCCTTAAAATATCATGAGCCCAATAAAATAGTTACACTCCAAAACACTATCTACACATAGAATAATCATTAAAAAAATAAAAAATTTACCCATAGCGCTCTAAACTCAAATGACCTGGTGAAAAGGGTTCTTATGTGTTGAGGGCTTGTGGAAAAAACATCATACAACATAACAAGTCAGCAAGTGACATAGGCCCCTAATTAATTCAAAGCCTGTAATTACATTCACACTGACCGTTTGTCTGCGGGTTACAATATTTTTACATATATAGATGTATTTAATTTACTCAAGCCCGCAATTACAGACCTGAAGGTTAAACCCGTAAACCCTTCCCATGGCTGTAAGCTTTTTTTGGGCTGGAATACATAGCAGTCACAGTTACAATCCAATCCCGTTATTACAGGGTATGTCACAGCCCTTGGAGTCAATAGAAAATGAGCTAACGGATGTTTAACAGGGAGAGATAATAAAGCCGCGGTCCACCTGCCCCTGCATTGACTGTTTTGTAGATTTTCACAAATTAACACAGAGGTCCTGGAGCTGGTGGTTTTGGTCTTGGAGAGTGAGAGTAGTGGAATTTGGAGAGCAAATTATTGTGATTTTATTGATTTATATTTCCTATAGATTTATTTTGCACTTAATACATTCAAACACATATTAACACATAACACATAATATACATACACATAAATTAAGAACATACATAGAGTGGAGGAGAGAAGAGTGGAGGATTGGGGAGTGAAGGAGTGAGAAGTGGAGGAGAGGGGAGTGGAGGAGTGGAGAGTGGAGGAGAGTGGAGAAGAGTGGAGGAGAGAGGAGTAGAGGAGAGATAGGGGGGCAGAGTCACTCATAGTAATAGGCACTCCCAGCTCAGAGTCAGAGGGAGAGGGGCCTGATCCTAGGGGGTGGTAGTGTGAAGGAGGGACAGGCCTCAGGGTCAGGGGAGAAAGCACAGGATCCCTGTCCACAGTCGGGAGGGCAAGGGGCTGGGAGCAGACACAGGGCCTCTAACTGCAAGAACGAGCAGATGGTGGTACTCCTCCGTGCCATACGTGATTGCCCCACGATCCTTGCAGGGGTTAAGGAAAGTTAGGCCCGGGGACAGGGCCCAGGCGTAGAAGGAGGTAGCAGCCACAGTCACAGCAGTGAGCTTTGCAAAAAGGCATGTTAGGTCTGTGAAGCATCGCTTTGGTGACATCCGAGCCAAGGTGAGGAGGATGATGGTGCTCAAGGAGATGCTGTGCTAGGTCCCCATCGCTGGAGCTCCAGGCCTGGTGGCCCAACAGGATCCAGCCTCCATGTCAGGTGAATATCAGATACACCAACATGCCATCACATGTACATCACACAAACATAGAAAACACACAGCACATGTAAATGATGATCAACAATGGCATTGACATGTCAGCTCTCTGGATTTAACGAGGGCTAGATGAATCATGCATGCATAATTATATCCATGAAGCTGACAAATCACTGTCATTAGTGGGCACAACACGAGTACTCAACCAATAGAGATTTTATGTATGGGTGTGCCCACTGCAACGTATGCAAATACAGCCCGCAGCCAGAATCAAGATAAGGTTATGAGCCAATAAAAATCCAGCTCATAATCAAAAGATTTGATCACATCTAGTAACTATCTACACATAGTACAAGTTAAGTAAAACATCCAGCTTTAAGACAACAGGATGTCAGATAGTGATAAAAAATCTGGAAAAATGCAACCTCCCCTTGCAACCCTCCTTCAACTACAGAGAAGCCCCTGTGGCAAGGTGGAGGTGGATTTAGGGGCTGCACATATATTTGGAACTTCTCAACAGCACTCTTCAGTGATAATATATTGCTCCAAACATTAACATGATCTAGCCTGGCTACAGAGTATTGGATCATGGCCTATGTGATGGTGATTTGTTGTAAGCAGATAGCACAATTCAGGTCCATGAAGGCACTTCTTCATCTACAAGCATTGTTCCAAATATGAAGTAATTGTGGCTCTCAGATAGACATCCCCTCCCAAAAATGTTGCTCACACAATTTTAATTAAATCATATATGCAGAATTATAAGATATGATAGTGGTGGACTTGTAAAGTCTCACAATTGCATGTTAATTAAAGCGAGCATTAATACATGCACTAGTGAAGCATGTCATCCTCTCCTCAATATCAATAATACAACAGATACTTCTGTCTGATTTAAGTAACACTGATTATGTCTGGTGAACTTTGTGGCTGGATTTTCTCAACATATGATATAATGAGAATCCTTTACAATTTGATAACACCTGTATGTAACAGCTGAATGTGAAATCAATGTTGCTACCAAATATCAAATGGTGATGATGATAGTACTCTTAGACAACTGATTGTGTTCACAGCAAAGCATTCATTATGAGATGGCACATCATTATTAATGCTCATGGCTAGTGACTCATTTTGACAACTACCTAATGGTTAGTAATGCTTGCAGATGAAGATTGGTATATTGTTACAGTAACCATATTTAGCACTGTACTGCGCATGTATGATTTTTTTTGTTTGTTTTTTTTGGGGGGAACACACTGTATGTGTATAACCCTAGTAGATGCTATGCATCATAATTATCATACAGTATTACATTCAACCCTTTGGTGTCCCCTTTTTCCAAAACAATCCTCCAGGATTCATCCACACCACATCCATGATATTAATGGAATGTTGTATCCATTTTTTTGTATGCTCTGTGTAAATAATAACATTTTGTTACACTGTTATCACTGTTTCTGTGTGTTTTCAATGGTTAAGGATATGGGGCATCAACATACATTACATGTATTTCAAAATCATGTATATGTACAGAGATCATCTACCTGTATACCCAAGTTGGGTGCCTGTCCATTAAAAGATGATAGGCCTGCAATCTACCACTGTGGTGCAGTAACCTAATCAGCATGGGAAGTTATTTTACAGTAGTACGTCAAGGAGGACAATACTGGAGACCATCTATACTATTTGCTTACATGACCTGCTTATCCTATTTGCTTACATGACCTGCTTATCTTCATTAGGCTCCTGTCACTCTAATCTGATCTTCTATAGATATATTCATGTCTGACAACATCTTTCTATGCAGAGTGAACCCCTTATGTCCAGTATCTCTCACTCTGATCCCCCCTGTCCCTGGGACCACATCCCTATACTTTCTTAGCTTACGTAGGGACAGACCAGCAGTTTCATAGCAAACATCCACATAATATTACAACAACCTACACCATACATTGGAACAATAATATATCAATGGAACTGAGCCAGGGAACAACATATATGTCACGATACACCCACAACTATAATACATAAGGTAACAGCCCCATGAGGCCCCAGACCGGGGTCATATAGCCGAGGAGCATAGTCCATCCTTTCACATACTGTTATACTGTTGCACATAACACCTAACATTTTCTTGCAGTGTGCCATCCTTGTCAAAATTTGGACACATTTTCTGTCCAAATATTTTCCAAAACATATTATTTTATGTTATTTGTTCATTGAAGAAAGTTGTGCAATTAATTCTGATACCTTTCCTGCTTTTGGTTTACTGTCTTTTTAATGGCTGCTAGGACACTCTGACACTCTTACATCTTTGAAAAAGCCCTTGTGAATCCTATTTGGAACCCATAATATTTTTGCTACAATTTGGCTAAATTTGCGAGTTACGTGTTAGAAAGCTTGCTGAATTGTTGTAATTAAATATGGATTTTGTGTCTTTAGCCCTGGTAACATTTGCAGGCTTGAAACATCGAAGGAGGAGATAAATTACTTTTTTAACCACCGCAGTGATTTTGAGCCTGTAACTCACAAATCAATTGCGAGTAGCAAAATATAGTCAATTAAATATCTGTATCATTTATGGGCTCCATTACAGTCTTATGTAATTGCAATTTGGACAATTAAATGGGGGCCATAGTCTTTTCAAAATGGTCTTATGGGCATTAAAATAGCCATTTGGTCAGGTAGCCACATCACTATTCATCAAAGTCCAGTTGCCATATGCAAAATTCCATGACTAATGGGGGTTCGTTACAGACAATATAAAGGTTTTGGTTCGCTCTGAATGGCTCACTGTTTAGTAAACAATATTTATTCAAATAATAATGTCAGTTTATATTATTTGTTACAGAAACTTTGAGAAGTCTAAGATTCTGTTCCCAAACCAATGCTTATTTTGTAAGGGTCACCAGATAATTATTACTCCTTATTCAGGGTTTCTATGGCTATAAGTAAGGACGTTAATCTTTAAAAGCTATATTGCTGCTGAAGCTTCTTGTTGATCCTTGCAAATTCTATACGGTTCTCTGCAAGGAGTAATTTTTTTTTCCATTGTAGAATCTCTTAACAATACTAAGCATGCACAGTAATTTCCCTCAGAAATAGTCATGTCAGTCGAACGCTGATTTTTGTTGTCACCAGCCAAATAACTTTATAAGGTTTGAAATATGACACCTCTCTAAATCCAGGCTGATATTTTATTCATCAGTGCTTTGGATAATGTCACAAAGTGGACACTGATAAAGAGAGGATAACAGATACATCAGAATCCAATCACTTTAGCATCTCAAAATGAAATGTTTCTTTTTTAACAGAATATAGCTGGACTATAAATTCAACAAATTAAAAGTTTTCTTGCAACTTAAGAAGTGATCTACTTTGGGTACTGATCCACACAATAACCTCTGAGATTTTAGGTCTATTTAAAGATTATAGGTCTAATCAGGGAAAGAGTGATTTCATGCAGAAGCAAAGATATCTTTCTAAAAAAAAGATGTTGAGCCTTAAAGGCCTTTGTCCTTTATACCCTAGATGGCAAAATAGGCAAGGTGGTTCCTTCAGAACCTGAAATAGGAGAACCCAAAATTAGAACCAGATAATTATTGTCTTTCCATCTATTGTCTTTCCATCCATTTCCCAAAGTGCTGTTGTTTAGTCGTTCAGTCGTATTTGACTCCCTATGATGCCATGGATCTCTGTAGACAAGGCACATCTGACTGCCACTGCCCCTATGAGCAAACTCCAGGTTATGTTCTTTGCTTCAATTACGTTATCTATCCATCTCTGCCTCTTCCTTCCTCTTCCTTGTATGTCTTCAATCGTTATCAGCATCAGTCTTCTCTAGGGAATCATTTTATATCATGGTATGGCTAACATATTTAAGCCTCATTATCAAACCTTCTAGTGAACACTTTGGCTTGATTTCATGTATTATTTATCTTCTTGCAATCCAATGGAGTCTAAGCAGTTTCCTCCAACACCACAATTCAAAGGCATCAATTATATGAATCTCAGACTTCATTATGGTCCATTTCTCACATCTGTATGTTACTACTGAGAATACCAAAGTTCTGACCATGCATATCTTGTCCAGGCTTGCTATAGCTTTCTTCCCCAAAAGTAAACATCTTAATTTCACCATCTGCAGAGATTTTGGAGTCCAGGAAAATAAATTCTGTGACTGTTTCCACTTCTTCTCAAACTATTTGCCTGGAACAGAGATTGCTATTTGCCATGATCTTCATCTTTCTATCATAGAGTATCAGGCCAGTTTTTGCACTCTCCTCTTCCACCCTTATCAACAGGCCAGCTTTCAGAGCAGAATTATCCGTGTAGCTGAGGTTGTTAATATTTCTAACAGCAGCATTTGTTCGTTTTTTGGATTCATTCAGGCCAGACTTTCACATGATGTATTCCACGTATAAGTTAAATAAATAAGGTGATAATATACAAACTTGTTGCACACTTCCCAATCTTGAACCATTTGGTTATAACCATGGCTTCTTGGTCCACATAGAGAACCCTCAGGAGGTGGATGAGATGGCCTGATACCCCTATCTCTTTCAGAATTTGCCACCTTTTGTTTTAATCCCCTCTGTTAAATGCATTATAATAGTCTATGAAGCAGAGATAAACATTTTTTCTGGGACTCTTTTGCTTTCTCTGTAATCCAGTGGACATTGGCAATTTTATCTCTTGTGCCTCTTCCTCTGTGAAACCCGACTTGCACATCTGGTAGTTTTTAGTCCATATACTGTTGGAGCAGAGCTTGCTGGATCTTAAGCATTACCTTGCTGACATATAAGATGAGTACAGTTGTTCGATAATTGAAGCACTCTTTGGCACTATGTTTTTTGAGATTGGGATGTAGACTAACCTTTTCCTGTCTACTAGCCACTAAGTGTTGCCAATTTGTTGGCAAAACATCTTGTAGAGTTTTGAACAATTCAGCTGGTATTCAATCAACTCCTGCAGCCTTGTCATCAGCAAGGCTTTATATGGCCCATTACACTTCACTCGCCAAGATATCTGGCTCCAGCTCATTGGACAAACTATTGAGGTTATCAATGTTGAGGTCCTCCCTGAATAGATTTCAAACTGAAGACTGGTGTAAAAAGGAAACCTATATGGACCCTTTCATTCCTTTATAGATTGTCACTGTTAAATAACTATTTCTCTATTTCCAAGAAGAGATCTTCTATCTCTAGAAAATATTCCTTATTCTTGTCTTTATTTGAGAACATGGAAGTTGATCTGGTGAAAACATGTTGAGATTATGTCTGACCAAGAAAGTCATAAGAATGTTATCAAATTATAGAAAACAATATCTTCCTTTGATTCCCAAGTCGTTGACAAATTTTCCTTTTGAGCCTTTAGAAGGAGCCTTCTTTCTTGAAATCCTCATCTTGATTGTGATCACTTCAAAAGAAAGGAAGAAATATTGTCCCCTTTGGTTTTACAGAGACTAGGTAATCTACCAGTCATTTTCAGAGTTTAGTTCTAAAAATGAATTTCCTTACTATTTTTGCATTCATTCTTTGACATGTTTAAGAAAATACATTCAAAGGGTTTGCTTGGATAAAATTAGATAATCTGTATAATACCCAATCTGGTCCAATAAGCAAGTCCTTTCTCCATTAACAGAAGAAATGTTACCATAATTGTCAAGTATTACCACTTATGTGTAATCCAGAGCACATTCCACCAGAGCAAACTTGACATGTTAGCCTTGGAATCAAAAGTGACTAGAGAAGACAACTGTATAATAGTCCTCTTTTTGAGCCATTAACTGTCAGTTACAAACTTTGGAAACCAAGCCTTAATTTTATTGAATTTCAAATTAATTATTTTGCTGGCATTGGTTTCCTTTTACTCCCCCTTTACATATTTAAGCTTGGGTACTACCAGGAGTAATGCTGCTGTGAGCATTTAGGAAAACAGAAAATGTGTTGACATTTAGCATGACTTTATTTCCTGAATACATTTCACACCAAAGTTATGATTTGCTCCCTTCTTTTTAGTTGGTCAAGTCTTTATAAAGGGCAAAGGAAGAGAAAACTTGTCTCAGAGGACTGGCATAACATAAGTCAAATATAATGCTGCTGGAGCTTATTTTGAAATTGAACGGTAATATATATAACCTTCAATTTCAAATTTCCTGTGTTTTTCCAGGATTAAGTTGCCCCATCCCACAGTTTTTTTGTCAATATCTCTTCTGTTTTTCTCAATTCTCTTTACATTTATTTTTCATTAACTAACTATCATTCTTATTAAATTGCGATTCGGCCAATTGAAAAGGGCTCTATATAAGCACAGAGCATTTTTTTTTTTTACAGAAGTTTTTAGTTAGTGAACTTTTATCCAAAAGCAAGGTCTTCACTAACTAAAAACTTCTGTAACAAAATATGCTCTGTGCTTATATAAAGCCCTATTCAATTGGCCAAATCACAATTTAAAAAAGGTTGTTATTCTCTTTATTTGCAATATAAAACAATGATACAACTATTTTGCAGTTAATGATGTGAAGTGTCTGCTTCTAGGGAAGTGAGAGGGAATTGGCTTGGTGTTTATTTAAGTTTTATACAAATATCTTTACAGTGGCTCACTTGCTTCCCCCCATCTCTTCATTAATAGCCAAAACAAACAAACATCATCGTCCTATACTGGAAGGTGCAATGTTGTCAGACATCCCAAATTCTAATTGCTCCCTACTAATAATAACAACTTCAGTTTTAATAAGCAGAAGACCAATTGTTCACTTATAATAGTGACAAAAGCATTTCAATATTAGCTTAATATTGCTCTGGTACCTTGAATCACTTTATTAGACACATTACAGCTTAGCAGGTTGTTTTTAATACATTTTTACTTAGGTGTGACTTAATGTTATTCTGGCAACTTAACATTGCTTCCTTAGATCTGTTGCAGCCCAAAGAGCTGATTTTAGTAATACACTGTATCTTTTTACATAGCTATGTCTTTTCTCTGCAAACTAATTGATCTCAATTGTAAATTGTCTCTCTGGCTCTGGCCTCTGACATCAGACGCCTGCCTGATGCCTATTTCACCACAATCAAAGAGCTATCTCAAAGAGTTAGGATGTAGGCGACTCCTAGCTTCCATCTCATTATAAAATTCAGTACCCATAGTAACCTTCAGTAAATGCTATGTATTATAATCACTTCTGTTGTTCTACTGTTATAGTCATTTCTGTTATTAATTTATCTTATATTAGTGAAATATAATTATATAAATTATGTATTATATGTTAGACAATGTTGTGAATTTAAATATTTAATTGGTAATTATCAACATTTCCTCATTAGTTTTATGATGTGTGGTCCTTCACATTAAATAAATAATAATAGTGAAATACTCATATTTAGTAGATATGTATGCAAAATGTATTATAATGGATGCAAGCTCAGATTGCAAATTGTCACATGTCAAATTGCATGTATGTATATCAGCTGTCCAAAACATTCAATATGGGTGCAAGAGAGACTCCCTAACTCCATAAACTAATCTACAAGCAATACATTCCTGAAGTATAACTAATCACTTCTGAAGTGCTTATTTAAGTGTGGGAAAAAAGTAAAAGTTCAGAAAAAGTTTTAAAAAAGTAAGTTCAAAATATAACACAGTGAGTATTCTGTATGTACAATATCTAATGTTACCTGACATTGTCATGTGCCAATAAGCATTATTGCCTGTACCTACAAAAACGAATCATAATTCTAAGTGGCTGCCAAAATTGGAAATAAGTACATGCTCAATCATATCGCTAAGTAAATATGTTTCTGTAAGCTAGAAATGTGTACTCATTAATGACAACATGAACACCTTTGCATATACAATGTGAAATAAAATAAAAATGAAATCCCTTATCTGTGATTATGACATAAAATTGATATGAAACGTATAGGTCTCATACTTGACTCATCATAATCAATGTAAGTATGTGAGAGGGTTGAATAAAGAACAAGATCTTTTCTATAAAATGCTAATGCTATGGATAATTCCTACCGTGATTATTTGATACATGCAGCATGATACCCTCAGGACAATTGTATTGACATTCTAGCACATATTAGAGGTATGAAGAATGACAATCATTATCATAAATGCTGCCCAGAAACATCTTTAGGATATTAAGACTAAATCTTAATCTTGATAATAGTGTTTCCTAAAATTATTGTATCATAATTTATTCAAATTGATTATTTCATTCATTATAGTAAATTTGTCTCTCCTCATTGCATAAACATTCTACCAAAAATTGCAAATGAGGATTACCACCAAGAATATTTTGGGATTTTACAGTTGTACATGAATGTATAGTCCCTACATCATTATAGCCTATGAAACAAATGTATGAACACTCCAACACCTATTATAGAATGATCACTATTATCCAAATGTCTTTATGAAATTACCATTGAATCTTAATATTTTGAGGCTAATCAATACTATATTTTTCTCAGATTCTATCATAATTTCTTCAGAAGATTGTATTGTCCTTACAACAAATCTATCACTGCACAGTCTACCACAAATTGTAAAGGAGAATATGTAATGGGCATCATCATACAAAACTCTTAATATTTTGAAGATGGTCAATAATATTTTTCTCAAATGATTACATCATAATTTCTTCAGTTGATTATATCAGCCTTACAACAAATGTATCTCTTCACATTTCCTCACCATCCTGCCACACATTGTAAGAGTAAATATGTAGTGGGCATTATCACACAAGATCCTGGTAATTTAGGAAAATAAAGTATTACATTATATAAAAGCACTAAAAGAAAAACTTTTGTTCAAGCCATCAGGGTCTTGTAAGTGCAACTTAGAAATCCATTTGTACTCCCTTTTCAGTACTTCATGGCCAATATCATTCAGTCTGTGCTCTAATGTAGCACCATCTACTGAGCAAAATTTTAAGTCAGTTAAATCTTCATTGAGATAATATTAAGTGACACTCTATAGGTGTGTCATTGTCATTAATGACACAGTGCACATGTTTTTCCACCCTGAGTCATCTTGTCTTTCCCACATATATTGTATCATTTATACTGTATCGTGCTATAGTTAAAATACTTTTTTTTTATAGGGATTCCCTCACACTGACAAGTTGAACAAATGTTTTAGCAGGCTTAATATACGGTATTTGTAAAATTTGCATCAGTCACAATGAAAGCATCCATTTAATGGTTGTAACCATTAATTTTTGTATTGTTTTTAAAATACTCCTAGTGGATATGCACATTGTTTGAACCTCTACAGTAAATTATGCTTTACTGAGGTGCAAAGATCCCTTACATGTTCTCATATGAAGTTAGCAGATGCCAGAATTTTGAAAATACCTGTTTGATTTCCTCAGAATTGTATCTATATGTAATGATACATTGTATCAAATCATTCTCCTTGTTCTTCTCTTTACATGTAGCGATATCACATTGAATTTGTCTCACTCAAGAGTGATTCAGCCCTGAAATACTAGGCAATTCTACTCTGAACAGGAGAAACAGCAAACCCCAGACGTACGTTACAACCTCACTTGAGACTCATCAGTGTGGTGTAGCTGTACTCTCTAAGGCACAGTGAGCAAGGAGTCCATGTCTTGATTCCCCTATAACCTTTAGAGTAAGAAAAACTAAACAAAAAGAGTCAGAGGCGCTCAATCTGAGAATGAACTATCACTAAAGTTTATAGGTCTGGTTACCTACTCAGAGAGCCGCCTTGATGTGGACTCCTTACTCACTGTGCCTTAAGGAGTACAGTTGCACCTCACTGACCAGGACTACAGAAGCTGTAACATACATCTGGAGTTTGCTGTTTCTCCTCTTCAGGGTAGAATTGCTTGGTATCTCCAGCCTGAATCACTCTTTTGAGTGAGACCAGACTGATATATTACAAGATATTTCTCCCTTTAAAGAAAATATAGCTAAAAGAGGCGGCTTTCTCAGGAGTTTATCCCATTGCTTTTTGAGATAGATATTAGGTTCCTTTTGCTTTAAAAGATAAATTAGTAACTGTATTTTGGTCGGTCAAATAATTAGAAATAATAAAGATGTTTTTTTTACCATTAGAATTAGGAATATAACAGTTTTCAAATGATGTTTTAATGGCTAATTTGTTTTTTCATAATGTAATCCATAGTTTAATTTATTAGCCCATGTTTTTTTGTGGAGATTTAAACTGTTCTTTGAATAGTTCTGAAGACCATGTCCAAATTTTTGTAAAAATATCTGCTGCTGTAAGTAAATTTTGTTCGATGCAACAATTCATCTGACTGCTAGATTGCTTATGGATAACCATAATAGAGTAAGCCAAGAATCTTTCATTAATAAATGTGTTCTTTTGTTCATTTTTTCTATAAAGTGTATAGGTGTGATATACAATGTGGGGGATTTTGTATATTAGTTTTGAATTTTAAAATGTTCCACAACACTTGTTGTATCAAAATATTTTGTTCTATCAGAATATTTTATTAAATTTCTACTCAACATGTTGGTGAATTTTTAAACGTATATGTATGTTTTCCTGTTTTTAACTATTTCTAATCTAACACATTCTGCTTATATCAAAAACACACATTACATTCTATACACATACAAACTTATTTTATTTAAAAATAAAACTTGTTTTTCACACCCCCAGAGCTGCTTACATAGACACAGTGAACCTCCCAATAGAAACACTGCATTCTGGTCCAAATTTTAACTCTACTGACCTTCAAGCCAACAGCAACTCCATGCAGAGATTTACAGATCAGTGTCTGGCTCCTCCTGCTTTCTTCTGGAAGGTGACTCCACATCCCATGATTTCTTCCTGCACAAACTGCCATCATTGAATGTTACATTGTATTAAAATGCATGTGACTGGCCAAAATTAATTATAAATTGTATGCTAATTTTAGCAGGGATTTCCAGGGTGTTAACTAACAAAAGCAATTCCTTGCAAAATCAAGAGATTTATCAAATATCAGGGTTAGTTTGTTAATGTTTATTTTGGCTCTTTGTAGTTTTAAGATGTCATTAGTTTTAATTGCTGTTGGAATTGTCTGAAATAAATATATACGTTTGGGGAGTCTATTTATTTTTACTGTGTAAATTATGCCAGCCAAGAAATTGTATATGTATTCCAAGTTTTTAAATAATTCAATAGATTATTTGGAATGTTCATGTTATAGGGCAATTCGTTAATTTAGGGATATAAATGCCTAGGTATTTTATGTAATATTGTGACCATTTAAAAGAAAAAAGTAGTTTTGCAAATTAGTTTATTTGGGTCTGTGATATTTAATGCTAAACTTTTATTTGTATTTACTGTAATTCCTGAAGTGTTCTTCAATAAATCTAAAAGCTTAGGGAGGCTTATTAATTATTTTGTTATTTTTACTAATATGTCATCTGCAAAGAGACTCAATTTGTATGCTTTGTCATAAATTTTTACATATGCAATATTTTGACATTTTCTTATTACCATAACAAGTGGTTCAGTACATAATGCAAAAATTTAAGGTGAAAGTGGACATCCTTGTCTAGTCCCTCTTGTAAAGTTAAATAATTTTGATAAGATACGTATGCTTTAGGAAAATTATAAAGGGTCATAATGCTTTTAAGTATTTATCACAGAGGCCAACATTTTGTAAAGTTTTATACATAAAGATCCAATCTATCAAAGGCTTTTTCAGCATCTAACGAATGTTATCTCTAGATATTATATCCATAAGGTCAAAAGTATTTCTGGCATTATCTGGGGCTTCTCTATCTCTACCTGGTGTAAAGGGAATCCTTTCCCTTTGCCCAAATAGTTGAGCTTCGGCCTCATGATCATACCTTACAGTAAACAGTTTGAGCCTCATTCAGTTGAGGCATTGGGAGATCCAGGCTTACGTAAGGGAGGCCGTAACTTATTTTGCTATTCAATTGGCATCTTTTTGCAGGCTCCAACTGGGTTACAGGCTTTGGCCTCCAATTCCTTGAGATGGTTAGCATCACAAGTTAAAGGGTGTCCAAGCTTTTGATCTTTCATGGCCGGAAAAGTTTTGATTGCTAAAATCACAATTCAATTACTGTGATTCCCCCTTGCTAACCACCCCGCCAAGGCCGAAATGGCAAAAGTCGGACCACAAGTTACTGGTTCCAAGGAGGACTCACAAAGGGCTTAAAGACTTGTCTGGAGCACTTTAAATACAAATAAAAAATCAATACTGTGCTTCAAAATAAGGGGAAAGTGATGAAAGACATTATAATTAAATGAACAACAGTCTCAAGCTCGCAAATCGGCAATCAAAAATAATTTATTTTTATTTTTCAGTTCGGGGTTTGATCAATCACATTGGCTTGATTCATTTTTATTGTTTTGGATATTGCAAGTTTGCAGGTCCGCAATCGCATGCTTTACTGATGTAATGATGACGGGCTCCTTTTCCATTGGCTGTTTCTAGCTCTGAAGTTACGGCCTTGATTAATTGATCATGATCACACTCTGAAATGCTAATTTCGATTGCATGTTTTATGGTTTTGGCTTTCGGGCTTTAACTTGCGGGCTTGATCAAGTGAATAGCAGCTCAAGTCTTACACACTGGAGGCCCCCAAGCAGGCCGCAGACATACGGCCTACATCCTGGGAGTTACGGCCCCCGAATTGAATGAGGCTCTTTTTCTTGATTTATTGTACCTTGTTGCAGTGCAAGGGACTCTAAGCAGTTTTCACCAAAACCACAATTCAAAGATGTCAATTTGACGGTGTTCAGCCTTCTTTATGGTCCAGCTCTCACATCCGATTGTTACTACTGGAAATACAATAGTTCTAACAATGCAGACCTTTGCTGATAGAGTAAGATCTTTACTTTTTACAAGCTTGTAAAAGCATGCCATTGTTTTCCTCCCCAAAAGCAAACACCTTTTAATTTCATGGCTGCAGTCACCATCTGAAGAGATCTTGGATACCAGAAAAATATAGTATGTCATTGTTTACATTTCTTCCCCATCTATTTGCGAGGAATTGAGATTGCAGCTTGCCATGATCTTCTTCTTTTTAACAATGAGCAGCAGGCCAGCTTTGCACCCTCATTAATAGGTCCCCTAATTCCTCCTCACTTTCAGCCATCAGGGCACTATCATTTGCATATCTGAGGTTGAGGATATTCTCCGAGCTATCTTTATTCTGGCTTTGGATTCATCCAGCCTGGCCTTATGCATGATGTATTCCACTTATCGGTTGAATAAATAAGGTGACAATATACAACCTTGTTCAAAACTTTTTTCTTGATCTTGAATCATTCTGTTGTTCCATGTTCGGTTTTGACCGTGGCTTCTTGGTCCACATAGATTCTTTAGGAGCTGGATGAGATGATCTGGTACTCCCATCACTCTTAAGAACTTTCAACATTTTGTTTTGATCCACATAGTCAAAAGCTTTAGAATAGTCTATGAAGCAGAAGTAAATGTTTTTCTGAAACTCTCTTGCTTTCTCTGTTATCCATCAGACATTCGCAATTCGATCTCTTGTGCCTCTTCCTCTGTGGAACCCGGCTTGCACATCCGGTAGTTCCCAGTCCATATATTGTTAGAGCCAAGCTTACAGGATCTTAAAGGACCATAAAAATCACCATATGTGCTCTATACTGTCAGTTAGAAAGTGTAAAATTAGGTTAAAAATGTTTTTACATTTTTAAAATTGAATAAAAATGTACTTAGATATTGTCCTATAGTTTAGCCCTTGAAGCCATCCCTTAAGAGCCTGGAGTCTGTAACTGCTATACATTGAATTATGGATTTATACTGATGCTATAAGCAGGCTATGGTGGCAGAGTGGCCAACTGGTAAGAGTTCTGTAATAATGATTTTCTTCATTGATAAGTCACAGGTTAGATTCCCCTGCCTTCCATTTGTTTTGTTTTTATTAAAATGTTATTTATTTATAAATACATATCATTTATATATGTGTTAATAAATACATTAGTTAATTTAAAAACAAAACAAGTGGAAGGCATTCATTTAGAACAATGACTTATTATTGAAAATGAGACACACTGACACACTCTAACTATCCCATATAATTTTTAAAGCAATATACTCCACAGGAAAATTAAAGCAAAATAACTCTCAAATTATTAAGGAGCTGCAGTTCTCTGCTTCTTCTCATCAACAGTGATAGTATTAACTTTTTTAGAAACATCTAACATCTAACATTCAGGATACAAAGTGATTATAGCCCAGTAAAAATAATAAAAAGCCTTACCTCTGAATGAAACACACATATCTATGTGTCCCAAAAAGAGCACACTTTATTTGGGAATTTGCAGGATTTATATAGGGTGGAATACAAGATAGTCAAACATTAACATAACAGGGGGAGTGAGCAAATTCAAATTCCCCTTCTGGTTGTGAAATAGCCTATAGGGGAAGTGTCCACATAGACGTGTTGCTGATTGGTCTACAAGGAGCCAGTCAGGAGCGAGCTGACAATGTGGGGCTTTGAAATGCCCGCCCTTGGAGACAGACTTATGGTATGTGTCTACATCAGCCGTGTTCTGATTGGTTGAGCGTCAGCATCATCAGAAGGGTCAGAAGAGACAGGGGAATACAAATTATTTCAGCAGCCTGACTGACTGTGCCTGTGCATATATGGGTCAGGGGATGAAAAATCTGTTTAGTCCGGTCACAGCCAGGTTTAGAAGACAAAAGGACATAATCCATGGAGATGGATGGCAGCCCCTAATAACAAAATACCATATAGTAAAAACAAACCATATAAACCATTCCAGCAAAATACAGGTTAAAAGTGCAAATAACATAAGTATGTTATACATAATATAACCCTGGAGATCCCTGGATCCCCCAAACACCTCTAAGTATTAATAACTTTTCAGCTAATCGGAAGCATGTAGTAGATGTAACTATGTATGTTAACAATCTGTGAATTTCGATTGACTAGACAGTTAAATACACACGTAAAGTCACATTATTATTACCACAAGCTAATATCTCGAATAACTGCTGGGGTAGGCAGCGTGGTAGTGTGTCAATAAAATGCTGGAAGGTTGACAAGGGTATCTGGAGCCATGCAGACTGCAGTGCATCTGGCACCTGATGAAGAGTGTGTGGTGGAGGATACATACGGCGAATACAGCGAACAAGTTCATCCCAAAGGTGCTCGTGGAGTTCAAGTCTTGTGAATTTGAAGTACTTGGAAGTCTTTGGTGTACTCCTCAACCACTTCCGGACAATTCTGGCTGTATGACATGTTGCATTGTCCTGCTGGAAGATCCAAGGAAGACAGTCAACATGTATGGGTGTACTTGATCTGCAAGAATGGATAGATAACTCAATCGGTTGAGATTGCCTTCCAGAGGTATGAGTGGACCTAGACAATGCCAAAAAAACATTCCCAAGCCTATAATGCTGCCATCACCAGCTTTTTTTCTTCCAACAATGGTGGCAGAGTGTTAGTTCTCTGAGGTTTCGTGCCTGAAAAGCCAACGTCAATGGAGCATAAAACGTGACTTATCAGAGAAGTCAACCATTTGATAATCAGAAGAGGTCCAATTTCAGTAATTTCATGCAAATTAAAGCTGTTTCTGTCAATAAATCCTTGTAAACATGGGTGCAGTGTCCAGTCGTTTGCTTTGGACCCCCATAAGCAACAGGATTTGCTTTACTGTCATTTTAGACACAAGTTTGGTAGCCCTCTGGTTCATTTGGATGGTGAGTTGCTCAACTGTAGCATGCCGGTTGGCCCTCACACACCTTCGCAGCCAATGTTCACCTCAATGGCACATGGTGCTCCACAGTTTCCATGTCCATTCCCATTTATTCACAATGGTGCAGATTGTCCAGTCACAGTACACTTTAACCACAGCACCACGCGAACAGTTTATAAACTGCTCTGTTTCAAAAATACTACCACCCTCAGCCCAAAAGCCAATCACCACCCCCTTTTTCAAAGTCGTCTAAATTGCATGTTTTACCCATAATAGCGATGGTTGATATGTTTGCAGAATGCTTACTTGTCACTTGGCAGACTGGTCAAAACCCCCTGATCTAGATTTTATTATTATTGAACCCCTTCCCTGCCATGGGAATGGCTTTATATAGATAGATAGTCGAAAGGGAGGATGTTAGGGTTTGTGAAGTATGTTAACTAGTGAGAACTATTCTGCAGCATTGGTAGCATGTCAACTACTTTGAGAGACAGTTCTGGGAGACTAATGATGCAATGGCTCCCTACCATTTTTAAATAACAGTCATTTAAAAAGACTTCCTAGTAAACCTCAAATAAAATGGATATCTTTAAATCTTTATGGGAGCTGTGTGATAGGAATTTTTTAAATTGTTATGGGATAAGCACAATGGGCTTGGATATAACGGAGATTTCAAGCACTCGTATGGCTTTTTTCAGAGGTTACATTTATCTGTATGCTGTGATAGTGCTATGCAATTTATGAGTGAACTTCATCAGTACTTTTATTATGGGAGCCATGGAATAGATGTCTATCTGTAACCTCATTTATAGTTCATCTAAATGAGCTGAAATACAATTTTATGTTGCAAGTTGTAAAACACCAGGAATTGAATTACATAAATATTTATATTCCAATTTGTTATTTATTTAGGCCCTCATTCAATTGCAACTTGGCCAATTGAATAGGGGTCTAAATAAGCACATAACATATATTTTTTAAAGAAGTTTTTAGTTAGTAAATATCTATCCAAAAGCAAGATTTTCATTAACTAAAAACTTCTTTAAAAAATATAGGCTATGTGCTTTTTTAGAGCCCTATTCAATTGGCCAAATCGCAATTGAATGAGGCCCTTAGTAATTAACATAGTTTAACATTCCCGTTTTTTTCCTATCAGTTGAGATTTATTCTTGTTTAATTAAAAACAATTTTGTGTGACTGCATACAATTTGTGTTTCAATGTGGAGCACCTGTGTGTAAAATTAATATATACAACTTGTCTGGGAAAGACTAGAAGGGTTTGGCAGTAACACAGTTAGTATATACAAACATTTTCAAAAGGATGTTTCTTTAATACATATTTTGATTTTGTAATTACAGGTTTAATTTAAAAAATTTTACACACAATTTCAGATGTTTTTATTGAGTATTTAATTTAATTTTTTCAGAGTTCAGTGATCTTTTAACTAACCTTACCAGAATATGTCCGTCAGTGTGCTGCCCAGAGTACTGGAGGGTGTGCTGTGTATTCTTAGTAATATGACCTCTATTCATTATCCTTTTTCTTCCTGGTTTAATTGTTCCTGAACTAACATAACCATTCTTGATTACAGCCTGTCTCAACCTCTGTTTGTGACCTCAACTGCCTATAAAAGTAAAAAGTAAGTTAAGTTTGTTTGTATATACACTATAAGCTTATTGGGATAATCTATTATACAGCTCTCTGGTATTTATTATAACATAAGCATATATTTTAATAGTATTACCTATAGTGTTCCCTACATTTTTCTAATGTAATTATATTTGTTTATATTTCATCTGCCACATTAAATATTTTGATACTCTCTCTTGAAGCTCAAAGAAAAGGAAACAAAAGTTCCCAAATATATGGCACACCGAAACAATATTATTTAAGCCAAAAGCCAAAAGTGCGAGTCTACCTAAAATCTAACTTTTATTAATCCATCTTAAAAACTAGCGAATCCCTAAATAAAATATACAGTAATATAAAAAATCTTTATAATCACTGGGGGAAGTATATCTAGAGACATTCCGTTGATGGTTATTCCTATCACATATTATAATTGTCAAACTGCGATTCGTCGTTAAGCTTACGACGAATCACAGTTTGACAACGATCCGATTGCAAAGGCGATCGGATTGCGCACATGCGCATTGCATGGTGTCAGCCACTCATTGCGCATGCACGGCGCATAAGGAGAGGGAAGCGCTACGGAATATGTTGGCGAGTAATAAAAAAAGAGACACAGAGGGAGGGGTGGGGAGAGACACAGAGGGAGAGGGGGGAAGAGACACAGAGGGAGGAAGGAAAGAGACACAGAGGGAGAGGGGGAAGAGACACAGAGGGAGAGAGGGATGAGACACAGAGGGAGGGGGGAGAAAGTGACACAGGGGAGGGAGAAAGAGACACAGGTAGAGGGGGAAAGAGACACAGGGGAGCGGGGGGAAAGAGACACAGGAAGAGGGGGGTAAGAGACAAGGGGGGGAGAGGGGGAAAAGAGACACAGGGAAGAGATACAGGGGGAGAGGGGGGAGAGACACAGGGGGGAGAGGGGGAAAGAGACACAGGGGGAAGATACACAGGAGGGAAAGAGACACTAGGGAGAGGGGGAAGAGACACGGGAGGTGGAAAGAGACACAGGAGGGAGAGGTGGGGAAGAGACATAGGGGAGGGAGAGGAGGGGAAAGAGACACAGGGGAGTGAGAGAAGGGGGAAGAGACACATGGGAGGGAGAAGAGGGGGGAAGATACACAGGGGAGGGAAAAGGGGGTGAGAGACACGGGGAAGGGGGGAACAGACACAGGGGGAGGGGGGGAGGGGGGAAAGACACAGGGCAGGGGGGAACAGGCACAGGGGAGGGAGAGGGGGAAAGAGACACAGGGAGGGAAAGGGGGAAAGAGACACAGGGGAGGGGGAAAGAGAGGCATGGGAGGGGGTTAGAGACATGGGAGGGAGAGACGAGCTCATCGCAAGGACAGTAAAGTAGACGGTGGGAGAGGTGGGAGGCTCACAATGAGCACCAAAGGCGCTCATTGCGAGGCCCATGATGAGAGGCAAAGGCGCTCATTGTGAGGCCAGTAAAGTAGAGGGGAAGAGGCTCCCATTGTGTGGCAAACAGCATTGGAGACTCGCAATGAGCTCCAAAGGCGCTCATTGCGAGGCCCGCGATGTGCGCCAAAGGCGCTCATCGCAAGGTCAGTAAAGTAGACGGTGGGAGAGGTGGGAGGCTCACAATGAGAGGCAAAGGCGCTCATTGCGAGGCCTTTGATGAGCGCCAAAGGTGCTCATCGTGAGGCCAGTAAAGTAGAGGGGGAGAGGCTCCCATTGTGTGGCAAACAGCATTGCCAGGCTTCACTTTTTATTGCCGTCATTTTTGACGGGCAAGTCGCTAGTGTCAGATATAATAGTCAATAATATATCAAGAACATTTCTATCTAGAAGTATGATAATGTGAGTATTTTCTTTTTTAGAAGTTTTTTAAATGTCATATACCTTAGTACTGATAAACTGATAATATAATCTGATAAATAAAGCTACAAAAAGATTTAGTTACTAAGGCAACCAGAAGCTATAAATATAATCACTTCACATATGGACAGAGGACCCATGAGGAAATGGAAAAACATATGTGGGCTCTGCCGGATACTTATTTACCATGCACCATCTTGTCAGCTGGTTAATTACCCCGGGATATAATATATCATTTCTCCAGATTCACTTTCCAGCTGTCACTTACTCAGTTGCATTTACAACCAGAACAGAGCAGCCATTTATGCAGAGACTCAACCCAATACACTGGGCCTAATACCATCCATCCTGCAGATTCACTTTTCAACAATCATTTTCTGAGATGCATCTACCACCAGGACTGAGCAGCCATTTCTGCAGATACTCAACCAAAGACACTGGGCCCGAAACCATCCATTCTGCAGATTCACTTTCCAACTATAATTTTCTGAGATACATTTGCCACCAGGACTTAGCAGCCATTTCTGCAGAGATTCAAAAAAGGACACTGGGCCTGATTCCATCCTTCCTGCAGATTCACTTTCCAGCTGTCATAGGCCAAAAACACACATTTCCTAAATGGCACCCATTATAGAACTTTTTTTTTCTAACAGTACACATTTACACATAACTGAATGGAATATAAGTTGTATGTCACACAAAAACATTTAATTCACTCTAGATTTCAGGCCTATTATCTCATTATACTTTGTGTATCTTTTACAGCAAATGAACGTTCTTTGCTTTATTTTAGTAATGTTTAAAAACAACAACAATTGAAATATTAATAAAAGTTCAGTCTGTTTGTGCCTGTACATAAAGTTATCTTAGTAACGTTACTGGAGCAGGTTGCAGTTTCCTTGTCTCTCCTCTCTGTCATGATCTGCCCATCGTGGATGAGCCTACATGGTATAGCTCACAGCTTCATTGAAGTACACCCCAACAATATGGCACTGGAGAATACGGCCCTTTAGGTCAGAAGGTGCCTACCACATTACTGAGGAAGAGCACCGGGCAACTTAAAGTAGGAACTAAAGGATCTATTGATAAGGGTAAAATAAGAAAGTGGAAAAGCTGGCCTGCTGCTCAGTGATAAAAAGATAAAGATCATGGCAAACGACAATCTCTGTTCCTGGCAAATAGACAGGGAAGTAGGGGCAGTGACAGATTTTATTTTCCTGCGATACAAGATCTCTTCAAATGATGACTGTAGCCATGTAAATAAAAGACATTTACTCTGAGAGAGGAAAGCTATGGCAAACTTGAACAAGCTAGTAAAAATTAAAGATCTGGAATTATCAACAAAGGTCTGCATAGTTAGAAATCTGGTATTCCCAGTAGTAACTTATGGATGTGAGAGCCAGAGCATAAAGAAGTCTGAGTGCCATAGAATTGACACCTTTGAATTGTGATGTTGGTGAACACTACTTAGGGTCCATTGGACAGCAAGAAGATCCAATAAATCAGTACTTCAGGAAATCAAGACAAACTGTTCACTACAAGGTATGAAAGCTGAAGCTCAAATATTTTGGCCATACCATGAGACAGCAGGATTCCCTAGAGAAGACTCTGATGCTGCATCTAAATCGTAACTTACGGGCTTGCTTAATTGATCATTATCATACCCTGAAATGCTACGTACTGGTTCATGGTTTACTGTTTTAGACTCTGGCCCTGTAATTGCGGGCTTGTTCAATTAAATTGATCTGTAACTGTTGCAATTTAAATGAGACTCATGGGGCCTTATTCATTTGGAAGCTCACAAATTGCATGTACAGGCCATATGTATGCAGCCTTGGAATCTGCTACCATTACAAAGCGATTTAGTTGAACAAGCCCACAACTTACAGGCCGAAAGCCGAAACCATAAACCATGCAATCGTATGTAGCATTTCAGAGAGTAAACAAGATCAATAAGCAAGGCCTTAACTCCCGATTTAGAAACAGCCAACAGAAAATGAGCCCGACATCATGACATCAGTAAAACATGGAGGTTACATGTCAATCAATTAGCGTTTAGGGTCCTATATACGATTAGACTTGCAATACCGCAATGTACAAAATAAAAAAAATGAATGGTGATACTGTTCTAGTCCATGTGGGTGGCCTGATAAGTCATTAAGTCATTAATACCTGAGATTGATATGACACCAAAATGAAACATAGAAAAATATCTTTTTTATTGCACATTTACGAGCTTGAGACTGTTGTGCAATTAATTATAATCATTGCTTTTTCCGTCTTTAAAAGTGCAGGACTGATTTTTTTTTTTGCATTTACAGTGCTATGCACGGGTGTTAAACCCTCTTGTGAGTCCTATCTGGTACTCGTAGGATTTTCTTCTACATTTACTGGTGTGAAAATATTTGCAGGCTTGAGGAATTGTATCAATTGAATAGCTATTTGCGATTTTAGCGATTGTAAATTTTGCGGGCTTGAAAGATCAAAGTGTTCAACGGGCTTCAAGTTACAATTTTGACATCCACAGGGATTTTCAGCCTCTAACCCGTAGATTGTTTGCAGCTCACAAAAATACCCCAATTGAATAGCAAATTAGTTTATGGCCTACATTACAGGCTCCAGTAAACAACGATTGCTCAATTGAATCAAGGCTATGGTGTCTTTTGTGCAATATCTTGCTGTATTTTATATACCCCTACAAGCTAATTATTTTACATCCAATGAAAACTATACAATAAGGTGTCATACATTTACTGATGCCCTAAATTATTTCATTCACCACCGAAAGTCTTGTAAAAACTTGAATTTTGAGTTGATAAAATTACAGTTTTTAGAAAAGTCTAAAATATAAGCTTTTTCTAAGCAGTGCAGATAAAGCAAGACAGATGTTCATTGAGATCAAGATTGCTGCTGAAATCTGATTACGGCAAACCCAGCAGAAAAAAAATTCACAGGCAATCAGTAAGCTAACATTGAGAGTTTGCAAATGCCCACAGCTGTCACCTAACTTGTAACCATGGAAAATGCTGTTTTCTCTCTCAGAAACAAACAATCATACATATGCAAAATAAATGCCTCTTGGTTTGGAAATTTATCATAAATTAATGGGCTGTAATCTATATATCCCTATTTCTGTTTTTCACTTCAACATTGTCTTTAAATTATAACATCTCACTTTATGGCAAACAACAGTGTATGTAATAGTATGACTTGAAAAATCATGTAATTTAAGTTTTGTGAACAGAAACCTATATTACATATGTTGTATATCTAATTTAAATAACATTCATCAGCTTTATTTCCTCACTTTAGCACAAGGATCCAACACAAAATTACCACTTAAACTGTAAACAAATTAATAGTAAAACACTGCTTATTTTTATGCTCTATCATATTTTACCTTAATGTGTTTTTTTTTATTTGTCTTTGACAGCTGCATTATTTTTATGATTTAATTTTAGTTTTAATTGCTGAGAATGTAATAGTAAATACCAATGTCTAGTATAATTATTGTTTTATTTGCTGCATTATTTCTAATTCTGTATTAAGTGTTTTTAATGCTATTATTTTGCACTGTACCAAATGAAAGCAATTGTCAGAGACATTAAATTAAAAATTAGGAACACTTTTTAATTATTTTATAAGTAAGAAAAATATGATATACAGTAAGGTAGATCACCTAGACTTTGTAAGGCTCCCTCTTCTCCACCCTTTAAATAGCCAATCTCCCTCCTCTTACCTTACCAACCCCCCATCCCCCCAATTACATTTGTTTACTAATGCCCTCTAAACAGGCCAAAGCTTCCGGCCACAGATCAGCTACATCAGGGAGAGGGAGGCAACTATATATATATATAGCTTAAAGGAAGCCATGTTTGATAATGGCTACGGAATGAAGAGCGAGGTAAGTGTGGCCATATTTGTGTGTCCCAGCTCAACTTTCCAGAATGCAGCGTAATAACTGTTTTTCTCAGAACTCTGAGCTGGGTGCAGGTTTTTTAACTTGCTTTAGACATTCAAATGTGAACACAGATGTACTTTTTATTTACTGTACTACTGTACGGTGGAGGGCTTCTATCGCTCTTTTGCCCACCATATTATAAATGATTGCTGTGGTGAACTACCTACTCATAATTTCCACAACACAGGCTGAGATCCCGCTCCATGTTGATGATAGCCAGTAAGCTTGAAACAGCTGTACATGGATTGGATACTCAGCCTGTGTTTATTCCAGCCTTGGCTTTGCATTAAAGCTGTGTAATACAGCATGCGTAAGCTTAAAGGAAGCCATGTTTGATAATAACTACAGAATGAAGAGCGAGGCATTTGTGGCCATATTTGTGTGTCCCAGCTCAACTTCCCAGAATGCAGTGTAATAACTGTTTTTCTTGGAACTCTGAGCTGGAAGCAGGTTTTTTAACTTGCTTTAGACTTTTTATTTACTATATATATATATATATATTTATATATATATATATATATATATATATATATATATATATATATTTGTAGGTGGGACCCACTCCCCTGGTAGCTGTGTGGCCAAAGCTATGTCATCTTGGCCTATGAAGAGGGCCAAGGGATAGTAAGGAGTGCTGTAAAAAAGGGGAGAGGTTGGGTAGGTTGACTTGCGGAGTGCAAACATGTATAAGTAGTTTTAACATACTGTTCGTACTTGGAGATTGATGTATTAAATATTTATATAATGACAAATATATTTATGCCAATCAATAAGTCTGTTTTTATAAGATGACTCCATGATAATCTTACCTTACCTGGTTCTTGATATTTTCATTTACACTTGTGACAGTAGAACAGTAACTGCATGCAGTTTTGCTTTTGTTTCCCTTGCTGTACACATATTGGAACTTAATCCTTGGCAACCTACAGTAATAAACGTTTTTTTCGGTTGACTTTATTGTGCAAGAAAGCTAAAATGTCCTATATTGCTTTATTGACTGTATTTCTGTGTTGTTTGATTAGTAAAGGGGTAAAGATAAAATTCAAAGCCCATTTTGCTCAGGTAATACTTGTGCTATTTCCCATTTTCTGCTTTTCCTGGCAACACATTCTAATTAGTTTTTCTGTGTGTTCACTATTCACTATCTAGTGAGCACAACAGGGTAAAGTTAAAGATTACAATAGACTTATGCTACAAAGTGGGTTGTACTAAAGTGATGCGGCATTTTCCCTGTTCTCTTTCAAAATGAGTCCATTTTCACACATATAGTAACATAAAATCATTTAACAGAGATATTTTGAGTCCAATAAGTTAACTTTAATAATTCAAAGGGAAACAATTTGTATAATAATAAATATCAGCTAAGATCTAGTATCCTATAATTCAGAAAATGTCAGAATTTCAGGAACTCAACCAAAACCCACTCAAAAATGGAAGGTAGGCAAAAGACTTTCTTTGTGGTTAACCTTTACAAAATGGGACAAGAAAATTAATTTCAGAATGTGTGACCCCGTTTATATATATATTTAACTTGTCTCTAGCACTTGTTTTTTACTCCTTCAGTATTTCATTTTTTTCTTTATGATTTTGCCTTATCCTTTCTCCCTTCTCCTTTGATGTTGTCGGACTACCGATTAGCCATCACAGAATTAAGCATTATTGCTTTCACATTATCTGCTGTTACTTGTTGCTTGCTGGAGTCTACTGTGATTTGAATGGTTTGGCCCTTTGGTTTTGCTATTTGCATACTCCATAGGCCATTCTATGAGTGGATTCCTTGAATTCATACTATATGTCCTGATACATATTCTCTCATACCATCCTTGAGATTCTGTGTGCCCTACTCATTTTCTCCCTCATTATATGTTACCACATTATTACATTTGCATTTCTGATCCGCATTATAGTTGCCTTTCCTCTTTCTTCTCCTTTATCCTATATTATAGCAACTCACGGATCTTTTTTACACAGATTTACAGTATACGTGCCTCCCTACCATTCCCTTTTTGTCTCTCATATATATATATATATATATATATATATATATATGTGTGTGTGTGTATAAATGAAATCATTATACTAGAGCAAAATAATATTTAATGTTTTTTCACTTCTCCCTGCAAGTTGTCAATTTTGTAGTGAGATCCTTTGTTGGCTTCTCAGCTAATTCTGGAGACTTGTGTGCATCCAAGCTACATGGCAGAATTTAATGGGGCCATGAACCATTTCCAGCTGTTCCATCAGTACTACTGCCTTGCTATCTGCATTGCTGTGTCACCTGCCCTAAGAACTGGCTATCTGCACTGCAGTGTCACTAGTCACCTGCTAGCTGTGACATCTGCCCTACTAACTAGCTACCTGTATAGTTTTTCATAAGTCCTACTACCTAGTTATCTGCATTGCTGTGACACCTTTCCTACGACCTGGCTATCTGCACTGCTGTGTCCCTGGTCATCTGGCTACCTGCACTGCTTTTTGTTAGTCCTGCTAGCTTGATCTGTATTGCTTTATACTCAACCCTAAGTTTTAGTTTTCCAAACCTTTTGCTTTATTTTAGCTTCCCTGTTCCTGGGTGCCCGAGCATCCACTATCTTTTCTTTATTGGCACTTTAGCCTCATGGATCTAACTTCCATACATGCAGATTTCTATATAAATGTGACATAATCTGTTAATTCTCCAGTACAAAGAAATATTAACTTACATTTAACAAATTAGTTTCTGTAGGGGTACTTTATTCGCAATAGACCTTAAAAGGAAGTTTGCTCATGTGAATGACTTATTCACCTGACATTCTATCCTAATATTTGATGTAGTTAGGTGAGAAAATTACAGGTCAAAGTGTCAGTAATGGGATTTCAGTAGAAAATTTAAATATGATCACATTTTTCATTGTATGACAGTTAATTATTAGAAAATGTCCATAGAATTATTTTATTTATTCATTCTAAAGGAACAATGCCACCAAAGTCCCTTTTTTAAACTGTAAAGCATATTATCGCAACATCCAGAAGCCATACTTTTAATGGAAGATTAAAAGTGTAATTATGGAAGGAATTAAGTAAACATTTTGGAAATATACACTCAAATAGAGCTTGTTTTATATGAAGCTATCACTTCTTAAAATAATTTTATAGAACACTCACTTAATAAAGTTATTTTCCCAAGCTGCGTCTTCTGAGGTCTGGTAAATACTGCATAATGATAGTAAGGAACTACGGTACTTTCAACAAATGACATAGGCTTTCAATCTTCTCCAATGCTAAGGAGAACAACCATACTGTATCATGTTTATATTACCCTCCCTTACCTGATACATCGAGGTACCATGTGCTACATAGTTCTTCTTGATTGTCCATTCCTGCTGTGTGTCATACACTACTTTTTCTTTCTGTTAGCAAGCCCAGGTTTATCTAATGCATTGTATGTTTCTTCCACATCATTGTTCTCAAAGAAAATTGTTTTTCTTTTGTTGTTGCAATGATTTTACCCACAATATTCCAAAACACTTTACATGAAAAATAAAACTGAATCTGGCAGCAAGATTGGGCAGCCCTCAAACCAAATAGTCACTGGAAGATCTTCATTACATACTATGGCTGAATCCAGTTGGGCTCTCAATCTCTACCATAGTTACTTTTAACCATCCATTTGTAACTTATTCCATGTTAGCCCTTGCAACTCAAGGTAGAATTTGACTTTTACCACATGTAAATGTTGCATCATTAATGAGAAAGTCATCTGCTTCAGATAAGCATAAAAAAAGATGAAGGTAAGTGGATTAGAACAGAGATGTATGAAGCGTCGAGTTTATAAACTATAGTGTTCAAATCTAAAAAAAACACCTATGATAAAGAATTATTTGATGAGGAAAAAATATTAAACTTACCCTCATTCATAAAAATTAGGTTAGCTGTATTGATTTGCTGTATGTGAGCTTTATAGTGCTTATTGGGAAAATATGAAATCTTGGAAATCAAATTAGGGAGTGAAATTCCTGGGCTAAAGCTTTAAAAACTAGATGTCAGCTGCAACCTCAATTCCAAATTAACACTACAAACAATGGCTCAGGATTATTAACTCAATATAGTTCCTTTGTGTCAGGAAGAACTGATTACGAAAAGAGGATTCTCTGAATTATATGAAAATCATTAAAAATAAGTTTATATTAAACGTTGATATTCAAGAAAGCCTTAAGGTGGGTATAAATTATTTAATTGTTGCATTGAATATGAAACAGTTTAGGAAGAATTGTAACCAATAGTTTATTATTGAGTATAACAAATCTTAGAATAAATTCAGTAATGTCTTTAAGAAGTGAAATGGAAATATGTTATATTTGATCCAATTCTGAGTCCTAAAATGGGAAATGGACCTAAACTGGTGCGTAGAGATGCAAGATTTTTTTTTATAATTCTGCTCTTTGGAATGCCACTAAGAATCTACAGAATGATTTACAAAGTAATAAGGAGTTGATTTTTTTTTAAAGTGAAAAATAATTGTCCAGTCATTCATTGTGGTGTGTTGTTAAGGAGTCCTCAGACGTTTAATGCAGTTGAGTGCTTCTCTCCAGTTCTTGGATGTTTTCATTATCATTGTCCTTTGAGAATCCAGAGGATTATGGTAATGCTGAGAAGAAGACATTATTCAAGAGAGAAGAGGACAAGCGTATATCTAAATTACATCATACTATCATTTAAATTTACTTCTGAAAGAAATCATTGAAAAGCCATACCGTAGCCATACTTTATTGCACAGTAGAAAGTGTGGTTTTAAGGACTCCAAGGTATCCAGACCAGCGGCAATATTTTTCTAAAGAATATTTTAATCGCTTTTATGAGATACATGTTTTCTTTCTCTTTAAAAAAATAACATATAAATATGTTTATTTAAGTACTTGATTCAAATCCACTGAAAAGTATTTTTGCTTTGGAAAAATATGCCAACATTTTCCATAGCGTACAAAAGAAATTTAGCAAGGCATAAACATACAGATGTAGTCAAAGTCACTGTAATGCACAAAAAATTACTTTCTCATTTTATGAACCATTAAACACAATCTATTGACTTGCATAAGCATTTTATAAACCTCTAGCCTTTATGTCACTCAAAACAACTTTTGTTGCTATTGCGCTAAACAGCAAAAAGATATGGATAACCTCTGCATACAGTGTATTATTTTGAGAATAACTGGTCATTTCTGCATATTAGTAATCTAATATCACTGTATGTATCAATGCACCCAGCTAAAGGTTAGCAAACTAGAGTGTTTGGATATTGTTTTGTTTGCAAATTTTTTTTTTAATTTAGTAAATTAAAACATCAATTTAGAACTCAGGGTAGGAAATACTATACATTGTTTTATGTACGAAGATATCAAAAGTACAATATGCAAGCAAGAAAAAAAGGACATAAAACATTAATGATATTAAATGAGAATACATGCTTTTTACAGCTTTGTAATAAAAAGTGTTCAGTTACTAGACTGATAACCTTTCCCCGCAATTTGTTTTACCCCAACAAGTTGTAATGTCCTATAGACTGAATGCACATTTAAAAAATCCTGTACTAAATTTTAATGAACCATTACAAAGCATGGGCAAAAATGAAACAAAAGAAATAAAATAATCAAGCAAGGAAAAAAAATCTTATTGCCATTTAGTAAATTCACAATTTTTCTGCATCTTTTCAAAGAACATATTTTGTTAAACAATATCAATGTCCATCATTCCCATTCCTATAACTATTAGCCTTAAAAACCAAAAACATAAATTTCAAGTAATTAGCAAGATGAGATAACATACATATACATACTAACAAAAGAGTGTTCAGGGAGAAATATGTTTTTTCTTGGTTCACAACATATTCTTTTAATAAAACATAAAATAAGTTGTCAACTCATCAAAAGCAAAATGCCATATAAAGCTGGGATATTTGCAATCAGTAACTAGATTCTTCTTCAAGTATCCAGTAAATTTCAAAATGTATTTAAAAACTAAGGAGCACTTGGTGGCCAGCAACCAAATTACAACAAATGTCATTGAATAGCAGGGACATCATGTTGAGGGTAGAAATGTCTGTAAATCCTACATTTGTAACAAGGCAGTGGAATGAATAAGAACAGAGTCCACTTTTTTGAAGATAGGAGTAACAATTTTCTAAAGAACACACTCATTTGTTTCCTAGTTGTGTAAAAAGAGTTCTTCTCTGAAAGCAAAATAAACAGTTAAGAAAAGTTCATCCTAAAAAGTAAAAACAAAAATATGTGTATTAATAAAAATCTATAATCAATGCAAAAAAATTGCACAGAAGCAGGCATGAATAACAGGTTAGTTGCAGAAATAAAACACATGCTAACATTACAATAATAAATTATTGTTTTTAAAGTAGGCTGCTATATGCCAGTAATTACTGTATCTGAACTCTACATTGATTTATTTATTACAGTACTAATACAAATCAAAGCTAGTATATAAGCAGAAGATTCACAAACCAATTGTGCTAAATAGTTCAATAATGTTATTCAAGTAAAACATAGTTTGCATTAAAAGATCATTTACCTTACTGTAAGTGCTCTTCATGGTGTGAAAGAACAAAATATTATATGTTAAATGATCATTTTTTACATTAATAACAGCTAAAAAATCTAACGTTTATATACAAGTCTATCCTGCCTACTTCCTGTTGCATGAGTAATAACAGACAGACGGATTAAGCGCGCGCAATAGTGATTCTATATGGGGAAGGCAGTGATTGATAGCAGCTTTTACTGGACTCAGTTTGCACTGCACTGGCCAGTTAACCCACAGCTGTGCTGTTTTAGGCAACTCCAGCATACCATATCTGCATAGATAGACTTGTTAACGGTTTCTTTTTTAGTTGTTATTTTCATCACTGCACAGAGGTGCAGAAGACTGGAGTGCTGGTCTGCATTGCTCAAACTCCAGAAAGGCAAGACAGCAGAAACCTGACTTTTCTACGGTAAGGAAAAAATAAACAAGGTCTGCTCCCTTCATCCTGGAAATATCAGCAGTCTTACTATTGCCTTGAATAAGGGACACTCCCTGCAACCTGATGCAGTAATGCAAAAACATGTGGATAGTCTTGTATACATGTAAACACAGCTTTTATTTTTTTTTATTTCTCAGTGAAAATGTAGGTATTTTAAAAAGGAGATATTTACTGCAATGTGATCCAAATTGTGCTGAATTAAGTGGCCCTTTATATTTACAAGTCATTAAGTGGAATGCAATGAGATTCGATGAGAAATTCTGAATCAAGCAAAAAAGAAATTGTATTTATTTACTCAGGGTCCCATTACAGTCTTTTACTTTGGCAACTTACATCTCAAGCTGACATATAACTGCCAACGTATCAACCACAATCCAGGAAAAATTCAGCGCTGATTGAAGGCAGTGCCGAATAGAGCTAAATAATCTGTGTTTGCAAGTTAGGGTTAGCTGTCACATTTAAATCTCCCCCCGAGCCATTCCAATTGGATCTATCCCCATTCATAAAAAAAATAAACATATACAGGGACAAATCCATATGTACCTACACTTAATGCCCATCCAGCGATGATCATCAATGCCCTGGTCCTTAATCTTCTGCCCTGGTTAAAACGGTCTATCCATCTTGATTGAAGAATCCAGTCCTCTTCTAAGAAGCCTGTGATCCTCAATCTTCTGGGCATTGGAAAGAACCAAATGGCTTTTGTCATGCTTTTATGCTTACTTTTTTTTTAACTTGTTTGGATTGGCTGAAATATGTCTTAATCATATTTCAGCCAATCAGAATTGATTTTTTGATGTCACCCTGCCTCATATTACATAGGAAAATTGGTTTAACCAATCAGGATACTCAGACTGGTGTACCTTATCAATCTGAGCATTCTGATTTGTTAAAACCATTTTCCCAGGTACAAATGAGCAGAGTGACATCCAAAAATAAATTCTGATTGGCTGAAATAGGATTGACACATATTTCAGCAAATCAGAACATATAAAAATTATATTTAAGATACAAAAGCTTGGGAAAAAACAATTGGCGGTGGGGGAACTCCTCATAGGAGGAGATCTATTGGTGTAAATCATTGTTTAGGATGTCATCTTTTTAGGTTTAGGACCCTTTCCAAGGCCCAGAAGATTGAGGATCGCAGGCTTTAATCAAGACAGAAGAGGACAGGATTCATCTATCAACATGGATAGCCCATTTGATCCAGGGTAGAATACTGAGGACAAGGGCATCGTTGATCATCTCCATTCAATAATATGACATCAATCTATCCACTGAGAAAGCCGTTTAGAAAAGAAATACGGATATACAATCGTCTGGTTATTGACCTTATTGCTGTATGGATCTACAGATAAGTGATTGGGGGGTATCTTATATTACAACTTGAAGACTATGTACAACTATTATAAACTTAACCAGGTTGTTTCTTGTTATTGATTGTTTATTGTTTTTTAGTATTATCAAGTATTTATTAAGCATTATGCAGTTAATATACTGGTTATTTGGAATAGGAATTTTCCCCCTGTACAAAGCACTATTGTGGTCATATTTAGTATATAACACATATAAAGTATATAACACACATACAATATATATTGTTCCAATATTGTGAATTAATGCTTATATACTAGTCACTTGATTATTTTCATATTTTAATTTGTCTAGACCCCACTAGTAGATGACAAGCTGAATTGCCTTGATTTGACAAAATCCTATCTCAGGTATTATGCTACAATAGGGGTACAAGTTGCACAAAATTATTTTATCCTGTGAGTTGAAGGGCTCCAGTAAGTTTAAGGGTCTTCCTACACTAGGTAAAGGCACTGAGGTAGGAGGTATCCACCGAGATCATAAGGTTCCTTCTGTTCTTACCCAGGTGTGGGGAACTTGACCACATCTATTTCGCCCTTGTTACCCCAATTTGGTAAACCCTGGAGATGGAGTTATTTTATAATTCAAGTTGAGTCATACTGGTGGGTTTACATAACTTAAGTGAATCCCTCTTTTTATTGCATCGTTGTTAAGTGCCTATTAAAGTTTTTTAAATGTGATTATATTTGTACCTAAGTAATTCAGTGTTAAGCAATACAGAACTTTTTTAAGTAGATTTCGTATCTTTTATCTCCAGATGGGCATTAAGTGTAGGTAAGTATGAACTTTTCTCCATTCAGGTTTAATATAATTTTATTATATAATGTACATTTGTTTATTCTTTTTCTTGCATTTATTTACTTTTTAAACTGTAAATCTTTATTATATTCTTTTGCAATTCTTTTTTTCTGCAACTTTTTTATTATTTTTTGTGATATATTTTTTATTTTTTTTGTCATTTAGTTAGTGTATTTGTGTGTTTTTTATTTACTGTAGGGTTAGTTTTATTTTATTAGGATGCCATGGGGGTTCTTGAGGACATGACATGATACATAGAAGGTTAAAGTTAGAATACCATGGGGATTCATTTTAGACACCATGGCGGCTAATGTTAAATATCATGGTTTCAAAGCTTAAGTTAGAATATCATGGGGTTCGTTACGGACCCCTATGGAGTTAATGGACAATTTTACAATACTATGGTATAGCATTAATTGTTACATGCCATAGATATCCTTACAGGACTTCTGTCGCAAGGGTTAATTATTAAAGTCACAGTGGTCCTTTAAGGACCTCCGTGGCATATTAGACTTATTAGGATCCACAGGAGTCCTTACAGCATATTGATATGGTGAAAGTGCCATGGAGGTCCTTGCAAGATCTCCATGGCTAGATTATTGGTTGGATTTAATGGGGCTCCTATAATGTTCATTGTCACTGTGGTCCGTTAAGGTATTCACATGGCACTGGATTAATATTTAGGTGCCGTGGGGGCCTATATAGACCCTCAAGGTCTATTTGATTTGATTTGTTGTGGAGATTACAGAGCTTACACCTAAGTGTTAGGTGGCGTTGGGACCATAGGGTTTTGGGGACTGTGTTATAACAGCCCTGGTATGTGTGTCCTAGTTTATGGTCTCTTTAGCAAGTTAGACCATAGCTGAAGCTTAAAATGTAGATGAGAGCAGTGAAGTCAACAGCATGTATGAGCATTTACCACAGTCTATCATCCTTGTCTGATTACAAAAAAATGCATAGATAACACCACAGCTTTTTTATTATATTAATATTATGTTTATTTGCAATGTGCCAACATATTCTGTAGTGTTGGACAAGGTTTTATGTGCAAGGTAAAATAAAATTGACACATTGCAAAGAGTATATTTATATATATCTTATATAACATTGGAAAGTAAGATTGCTAGCATTTGTAGACACTTTTCAGGTGTGCTATACTTCCACTGCCCCCTTTAAATGACCACTGAAGTACTATATTTAAATCCAGACAGTTATCTCTTTTGCTGAAATTCATTTGGCCTTGGCTTGTTTTGGTCCATCGCATTCATTTGGCCTTGGCTTGTTTTGGTCCATCGCATGGACAATTTTCTGACTAGGAGAATGTATCAACATGTCTCATATTTGAAGACAAAAAACTGTATTAAACCAGTATGCAAAAACAACAAAGGACAGCATCAGGCTCAATGGCAAAACAAAAAAAACAACAACCAAAAGTGGGTAAAAAATTGTGGGTGGGTAAACTAATTGTACATCTGTTTAAGCATATTAACATTCTACATTTTTTATGCTTTTATATTGGTTATAATGGTTGACAGATCCAGTTTTCATAGTATCGCTAAATTAGACTTTATATTAATAAAATATTCATGTTTAAACATGAGGAAGCACCATCCAAAGAATAACTGATTTTGGTTCTTCAGGGGCTAAACAGCACTGCAGGAGAAATAATTTAAAAAACACAACTCAGATATTTAAATTCAGTGTTACTCAAATGACACTGAAGTGTAGTTTTTCAAAGACACACTAGATATCAGCACATAAAATGTAAAAGTGGTAAGAAGCAAAAAGGTGCACCTTTGGAAATGCTACAGTTGGTTCATGAAGCTAGTACTTTTTCATAGCAAATGTACTTGCGCCGTCATCTAATTTACTGGATAACATGATAGGAAACAGTAGGATCCTTTCAGCTTCGTAGATCCCCTCCCAGTGTCCAAAACAAAAATCATAGATTTCAGTTATGGGTCCTGCACATATAATTGCCTATAATTAATAAAATATAAGGTTTCTTTTACTTTTTAAAATGTTCCCATTATCAAGTTTTGTAAAAGAGCAAACTCTAAATGTGGGTCTTCAGTGGTTCTTTAAGGAGATTACTTGGGATTTTTAATGGTATTAGTAAGTAAGTTATCCTAAATAAAGTTTGGTTGCTGGAATAACCAGACACCTTGTCCTATATGCCCAGTAAGATCAGCTGTGCTTCGAAGATGATATGTGTTTTTATTTCTGGAAAAGGAGGAGGAGAAACTCTGGTTTGACAGACAAAGGGAGAGCAAAGTATGTTTTGACAAGAAAACCTATCCATATGAACACTAGCCCTTATCCCAAACAATAAATGCAAAAGTAAAGCAACATTGAATACTTCAGTAATAGGTACATGAAAACATAACTTTAAAAATATATTTTTTTAGGATTAATTGGTGAAAAAAAGAGGCGTGTATGTCCCCTAAAAAAAACAGTAAATGATAGAATATATATTTGCTAAAATTGTCAAAATTGTATTTTTATCCAAACTTTTAGAATTTAAGCAATGTTACAGAAATTGATAGTATCACATAAAAGCACAACAAAATCAATATAAGGAGAATACATATGTATATATTGCATATTGTCAAATATATAGTCTTTTCTTACCTTGAGTTTGCTTTTCAGACCCTAGTTGTGTTGTATTCAGTTTCATGTTTGTTTAGAGACCCAATGAGGCAGAACCTGGAATGTTATGGCTATTTCATTCAATATGTTTGCATAGAGAGAATTACATTCAGAAATGGTCTTAATACAAAATGAATCCAATACATAAGATGTTGGCATGCAAAACACACTAAAAGAAGAGGAGAATTTCTTTAAGAGATATAAGTGGTTTAATGTGCAACGAAAGTATGTAGTGCATGTAAACAAACACAGAAGCACACTTAAAATGCATGCAATACAAACACAGATCACATACAAATACTGAATGCTACAACATCCAAGTAATGGGTTCATGGCTTTTATCTTAAAGATGTTCAATGAATCATATTTACAGGCATTCAGTGTGCAATACATATAGTAAAAATATTTTTTGCATTGAAAACTCTTAAAGTTTTTACTGATTCATAAAATAGACCTTTTCATATATGATAATATCCAATGACATATTTCATTGTAAGTAAACTGTGCAGATTTTGATATATGTGAATATGTCTACGTGCATGTTATATATGGTACTATAAAACAGAATATTTTCACTTGGCAAAAACAGAATAGAATACAGTGGAATATTCTATGTGTGTATTGTTTTTCAGTATTTTTAATTTTTACAAACAAGTTTAGATAAATAATATTGCCTTATTTTACAAAAACAATAGCTCTTTTTTGTGATTTTTCTTTTTTTTGCCGTGATAAATGAATGTGTGCCTGTTATAATCCAAATTTTCCATGGATTATGTTTCTGTTTTGTGAAATGAAAGGAAAATATATATTTAAGGTAGTGGACAGAAATAAGGATGAAATATTAAAAAGTGAAAGAGGTATGAAAAGTGAATAATTGGAAGTAAGAGCAAGTCCTTAGGTAAAAGTCTTCATCAAAAATTTATTGATACTGACCGCTGGACAGCTTTTTCATGTCTGGACAGCCGGTGACTTGTTGTGGGAACTTCTTCAATTTCGTCTATGTCACATGTATCTGCAGCCTCTTGTGAGTAGCTATGCTTCATAACAAGGATGTTCCTTCTATTCAAAGGTTGTAAAGGGGGCAAAACAGGCTGGTTTTGCGTATCTGTTAAGATAGTAGCATCCCTTGTACTGAGGTTACTACGGCTGCCCTTAGTGCTAGACAATTGTGATCCACAGTGATGGTCATGAATGCATTTTGAAGATGATCTCCGTAATTTATGATAATTTTCAAAGTCATCTGCAACATCTGCAAGGTCAACTGCAGCCCCTGTGCCTCTAAGAGTGCATAACTCATAATGAGGAGGTTCAAACACCTCCTGGAATACTGTTTGGTCAAAGTCTGTTTTCCTTTGGATGAATTTTTTACGAGGTTGTTTGATCTGAACTATAACAGATATAATAATGAGGATGACCACAATGCAACAGGTGACCCCAATCACTGTCCCACTGGTATTGGTAAGCTGGTCCAAAAGGTTTGATTTTCTTTTTTCTGCATGATAAAGGATATAAAAAGTGAATTTAATTATTTAAAAATAAATGCTAACATTTTTGCTTTATTTAACATAATGGATATAATAAAATAATATGTCTACATAAGTTAAGAAGATAAAATACTAACTAATGTGAGAACAATTTCTCATAGATTCACTCACATACATATACTTAAGTACAATTATAAATATGGTGTGTGGGGAGAATTCTTCCAGCATAATACAGATACCAGGGAAGTTCAATTAGCTCTTTTTATTCTGAAAACTAACGTATTTAGGTTTCAATACATATATTATGACACCTATAGAATTCCATGATTTTTATTAGTTATATTTTTTCACATCTACTTATTAGAAAATGATCTGCTAGTTTGTTTCACCATTAGAAGCTACATTGTATTTCCTTAGCATGTTTAATTTAATGTAGACTTGAAAAAATATATTATTTTAGACTTCTCTTGTATGTACTTTTATTATAGGCACACAAAGTTGATAAAAATTGATTGATTTTAAAGCAACCTTGTTATAATTAGGCCAGAAGGAAAAATTTCACACAATCAGGAAATCAGTAACCGGTAAAAAGTACTGTATTTATCGGCGCATAACACGCACTTTTTCTCCCTGAAAATAGGGGGCAAATCATAGGTGCGTGTTATACGCCGATATTCCCTCCCCCCTCCTCATCCTCAACTTCCCTCCTCACTCTAAACCCCCTCCTCATTCTAACCCCCCCTCCTCCTCAACCTAAACCCCCCTCCTCAACCATAACCCCCCTAAATACACCCCCCTCACTTACCTGCTTCTGCTCCGGCCTCCGCTCCGCTCCTTGACTTGGTGCCGTCACATGCGCGCCAGCGCGCCACGTCATTAGCATATACCGGGTGCCGTCACCCGGTATATGCTAATGACGTGGCGCGCTGGCGCACAAGTGACGTCACCGTGTCAAGAAGCGGAGCGGAGGCCGGAGCAGAAGCAGGTAAGTGAGGGGGAGGTATTAAGGGGGGGTTTAGGTTGAGGAGGAGGAGGTTTAGGTTGAGGAGAGCGGGGGTTTAGAATGAGGAGGGGGGGTTAGAATGCGGAGGGGGTTTAGAATGAGGAGGGAGGTTGAGGAGGGGGGTTGAGGTTGAGGAGGGGGGTTGAGGATAGGGGGGTTGAGGTTGAGGAGGGGGGTTGAGGAGGGGGTTGAGGATAGGGGGGTTGAGGAGGGAGGATGATGATGGGGGGTTGAGGAGGGGGGTTGAGGGGGTTTGAGGAGGGAGGTTGAGAATAGGGAGGTTGAGGAGGGAGGTTGAGGAGGGGGTTGAGGATGTGGGGTTGAGGAGGGAGGATGAGCAGGGAGGTTGAGGAGGGGGTTGAGGATGAGGAGGGAGGTTGAGGATGGGGTTTGAGGATGAGGAGTTGAGGTTGAGGAGGGGGGTTGAGGTTGAGGAGGGGGGTGAGGATAGGGGGGTTGAGGAAGGAGGAGGAGGATTGGGGGGTTGAGGAGGGGGTTTGAGGAGGGAGGTTGAGGGGGAGTTGAGGAGGGAGGATGAGAAGGGAGGTTGAGGAGGGGGTTGAGGATGAGGAGGGGGGTTGAGGATGAGGAGGGGGGTTGAGGATGAGGAGGGGGGTTGAGGATGAGGAGGGGGGTTGAGGAAGGAGGATGAGGATGGGGGGTGGAGGAGGGGGTTGAGGATGGGGGGTTTGAGGAGGGGGTTGAGGTGGGAGGATGAGGAGGGAGGTTGAGGATGAGAAGGGAGGTTGAGGATCTTGCTTCAAAGTTCTTTATTTGATTTTTTTTTTTTCCTAAAATTCCCTTCTTAAAATGAGGTGCGTGTTATACGCCGGTGCGTGTTATATGCCGATAAATACGGTACTTCATACTGTAAAAAGGTTATTTTATTTGAGTATTTGGTAGTATGGCTTCATTTGAGATTTGAGCATTAAAAAGGTTCACAATCATTCTTGGATGAACTCAGCACCCTGTAACTCCCATTACCGAAGGTAAAAATGTATGCTAACTAGAATCAAATGTCATATGGCAAACTGGAGATAAAACTCATATGTAAAAAAACACATCGCCAAGGATAATTGATAGAGAAACTATTTGAAAGTGAGGGTTGACAAATGTCAATAAAGAGAGAGCATAAAATATCGCCAAACATAGACAACATGGAACTCCATTATTATTAATATATTGATATTGGATATCACACCCTTTGATTCAGCCAAGCGGAGAAAGATACGTTTATATAAGAGTAAGAAGCTTTAAGGAATGACAGAAATACACAATTAAATCCTTGTTAGATAGATGAATGTTTGTGAGCTAGATTCCCTAAATTAAGACGTCAAAAGCAATTACCAAAAGCCACATTTACGATTTATCTGTTAATACTTAATTACCAAATAAACTAGGTCACACTATAACTACAATATCTTGGTTTAGTCTCTTATTTACTCTTGAACACCACATTTTTAGATAAATGTGTTAAATATTTTGTGGAAGATTTGAGTGTTTAAATTATATTATAGGTAACTGGTTAATTAATTTTTTAAACGGTTTGACTCTAATTTTGCCTTTAGTCTCATAAATTTAGTTTGTATAATTAGATAGAATTATTACGAAATATTTTTGATTGAATTTTGGAAATTCTTAATAATGTGTTACATATCTGCAGAACGAATATTGTGATTATTGTGTGTCCCTGCAGCAATTGGTCGTTTATTTTTTCTACTCAATGATTTTCTCACTAACTATTTACTATTTACATCAAGTGATTGAAAGCCTGACACACATTTAATATAGATTAAATCACGAAGAGAACATTGAATTGGTTTACAGTATATGTGACTGCTTTACATTCATAGTGAAACAAAATCGATTTCCTACAACACATAAAATGTGAAACATCCAAAATGGATCAGTGAATAAAATTTGTAATAAATAGAAATTTTAAATACTTAAATTTGTAGCATAATGACTAAAGCTGAAAATAATACATATAACTGAAAAATTATCTTAGTAAGCTAGTACAAGGAATGTATTAATAGTTAATTATATGGAATGTTTTTGCCTGTATCAAATTGCACTTGCCTCCAATACATACCTCTTATAAAGTCCACTCTGAAAACACTACACATCAATCACATCACACTCTTAAAGGACCACTGTAGTATATTTACAAGTAAAGCTCATATGTTTGTTTGCTAGGCAGAGACTATTAAAAACAGTATGCATTTTAAAATAAATTAAGTTAACATTTTTTCTTAGCCTTTAAACTGCCTGTTTTCTCCTCAAACAGAGCTGTGTATCTCCTCCTACCTATGTATATCAGGGGTGTTGTCAGCTCCTCCTGCATGCTGGACTAAAAATAAAGTCTGAGCAGTCTTGGCTCTGCTTCAGATTGAGTATGCTCTGTTAAGGGGGCGGGGCTATGATGGTTCATGCACTGTCACTGAGAACGGTCTATGGAGCAGCTGCAAACATGTTACAATAGAGCTGTTACCTCTGTGCACACTGTAATGGCAGAGCTAATAATGTCATGGGTCAGGGCCAGTGACATCTGCCCAGCCGGCTTCCAAACTGCATGACAGTCCAGCACACAGGAAGAGCTGGCTCCTGATACATACAAGTAGGAGGAGATATACAGCTCTGCTTAAGGAGAAAACAAGAGTGTAAAAGGTAAGAACAATATTATTTTTTATTTATTTAAGCAGAATACTGTGTTTAATTACCTATGGACATCAAACAAACATATCAACTTTATTTGTAAATGCACTACAGTGGTCCATTAAATTTAACCTTGGTGACATGCAATCAGATTACTTGTAATATGTATAATTTTCATATAACCTGAGTTGCTGTTCCATAGATATTTTCAAAATCACGGTTTCATGTCTCCTGGAATAATATGCAAGCTCTCAGAAGTTAACTTGAAAGTCACTTAGATGCACCAAGGCCCTGCACTGGGGATGGGGGGGACAGCAGCTTTACATGGCATGGCCTGCGGCAAACCCTGTGCACCCCCCTTGACCCTTCGTGGCCCACTGGGCCCCCTGCAACCCTTTGTGGCTCCCACATTCCTCTGCGGCCCTTGCAGTCTTCTGCAGCCCTCCCGCGACTCCCTGAGACCATCCCGTGGCCCCCACGTTCCTCTGCAGCTCTCCAACAGCCCCCAAGGTACTTTGTGGTCATACCATGACCCTCTTGCGTCCCCCCACAGCCTCCGTGGGAATGCAGTCTGTGTCTGCAAGAGCCCAAGTGCAGCCTGTGTTAGATCCAATGTGTAGCCTGTGCATGTAAGAGCCAATGTGCATTCTGTATCTGTAAGTGCCAATGTGCATCCAGTAAGAGTTAATCTGCAGCCTGTGTCTGTAAGAGCCAATCTGCTTCCTGTGCCTGTAAGCGCAAATGAGCATCATGTGCCAATAAGGGCAAATGTGCATCTAGTGCCTGTAAAACCCAATGTGCAGCCTGTGTAAGTGCCAAAGCGAAGCCTGTGCCTGTAAGTGCCAATGTACATCATGTGCCCGTAAGTGCCAATCTGCATCCTTTGCCTGTAAAAGCCAATGTGCAGCCTGTGCTTATAAGAACCAAAGTTCCAAGCAATAACCTTTCTCCTCCTTCTCTTCCTCTATATCACCACCATCCCATTGGGTCCTCTCAGTACAGGCAAAGTGAAGTTACATTCTCTATTATTTGATGTCATTATTGTTTTTTATTTATATCTGTTTTGTTTTAACAAGACCAGATCAGTTCAAAGTAAAACGTGAAAATTCTGGTGTCCGGAATAGATTATTTCAGTTTATGGGAAACTTTTGTTTGGAGCTTAACCTATTTGGAACTCATCCTGCCGTCCGGAATAGATTAAGTAAGAGAACTGAGGCACCACTGTATTTATATAAATTGTGTTATAAATTTACAAAAAGCCTCCAGCTACCTTCAACCACCCAAGTCATAAAAATACCTCAGACAAGTCTTGATTGCTAAAATCAGACTTGATGAAGAATTTATTATTGTGTGAAATCAGCTTTTAAAGAGGAAGAAAGAGAAGCATGGAAAAGGTTAACATACGTAGGCCAGTGAATGATGTGTGAAGTCTACATACATGTTTAAAAATCATCTATTGTGAATAATAAACATCGTCTTTCCATATATAATCTCTATATTAGGTTTCAATCAGTGCAAAAATAGTAAACTAAATTGCATACAATTTTGCATGCTAATTTTCATCATATATTCTGCCTAATATAGTGACCATAATTACATGATCGATAACATCAAATAACGGAAATCTATGTTAAATGTAGTTTACTTATAGTCAGTTTTGATGTGCTCTTAGCAACTAAAGTTCTTGTAAAAAACTGATGATTTTTCCATACAAGTTAACCTAATAAGTGTTAATAATTGGCCATATTAAACTAAACGTCTAATAGATGTGTCAACGTGATTTATAAGTAATGATATGAATCGAGATATTGAACTGTATATACTCTGGGAATAAACCCTATACAAAACTACTTGGAGAGTTAAAAAATCTTATAACGTTGGTCAGCCTCTGAACAATAAAAGGAGAAGTCAGTGAGTGTCCGAAAGTACTCAGAAAGTGTATGAAGTATTTTTTGCAACTTAAAAACAAACTTTTTTAATGCTAATTTTAAAATTAAAAATACAATTAAAATATCAACGCATAAACAACAGGTTTTCCCTGTGTACTGCCTTATATGGATAAAGACACCTATTTTACTTGGACACTCATGGTTTCTTTGTGTCTGATAAATTCTCTAGTATTTGCAGAGCAAAAAATGCTCCCTTATATGTATGGCGTAGTATTATGCACAGTCTGACAGTGTATTAACAGTATAGAGTTCTCAAACGATGCCAGTGTGCTGTGTCACAAAAATTATTTAATACTATAGTCTTGCACCACAGTTACGAAGTTGATATTTATTAGACAGTGAAGTCTGAAGTGATAACCCAGCAGGTGCGGAGCACATCCCCAGATTCAATCTAGGATGCCAGTGTCGTAATATGACCTCGGTATCTGTTCCTCCAACATCATCAGCTTGGAATTAGGCAGTAAAAATATTAGTAAATGGCACCCTCTATGCGTGGCTCCATTCCGAAGCATATTTCCCCAAGAATGTGGATTCTTCTGGGAGGCTGATTTGCGCTGTTCGCAAATTTTTTTTATAATGCTGGGACTCCTACCACTTGATGGCGTCATCGCACCAGTAATCCGTTGCATGTATTACTTGAAGTTGCATGCTGGTTTAAAGTTACATGTTCTAGAGATACTATATATTATAGGTGATTTCTATTAATGTCTAAAGTAGCTATATGTTATGACCAAGGAATTATGAGGATTTGGGAAGTCCTATATCTGCCTATCAACTATTCTTATTCAGTTACTTATTTCTGCCTGGCAACAGTTTAATTCTAATTCAAAGTGCTATTTTGAGTCCTGTGGGGCTTTTATTGTTGTTGTTATTGTTATTGTTCAAATTTCGAATTGTTGTTTCTTGAGTAAAAATAGTATATATAGATAAATAAATGTCATCTCTTCCTCATCTCCTATAGATTTGTAGTACTAATTTGTCACTATATTTCTATAAAAGTATAAATACCTCTGTTGTAGTTTTCTTAAATAATAGCACTATGATTAGAACTTTTGAGTCTACCTCATTGTGATTGAATATCAAAAGCCTCTTCTGAGGTACTAAATGATTTAAGGCGGGATTCAATAGAAAGCCTGATGTTCTATTTACTCATGTTTAGTGAGTCTTAATTATTTATGATCAGAAAAATGCATACCTTACTCTATATTCTATATGTTCCATAATCTTATAGATAGTACACCTTGGTTCATACTGGCTAGAGGTAAAACTAGATGAAGAATGTATAATTGAAGCCTTCATTCAGGCCCAATGGGGCAAGAGTTTTTAGCTAAATATCCATCTTGTCTCATGCTGAAGCAGGATCCGATCGATATCTCTCCTCCTTTTGTTTAATTTTAACTTCTCGATACCACAAAACTTCAGATAACTGGTGTCACCATTATGAAGTTCATTTTTTTGTCTTGACACTGGGAATTCTGCTTTATTCACTACCGAGTTGATGTGTTTGAGGACTCTCCGCCTGAGTTGGCGGCTCATCTTTCCCACATATTTACACCCACATCTGCATGTTATCAGATAAATTACCGCCGTCGATTTACAGCTAATGAGATCACGAATGACAAATTCCTATTGCAGGCACTGACAGTGAATTTTTTTGTGTTTGTCATATATTTACACGCTTTACAGCCATGACAGGGTCTTTATCCTATGACTTCCTGTGACAACCATGTTGTCTCTTTCTCTGGGTTATTGGTAAAATGGCTATGTACCAATTTATCCTTTATGGTTTTTGCCCTTCGATATGTTATGGACAGGGTTTCTGTCAGTACTTCCCTTAGATCTTTATCTAATAATAGGACATGCCAGTGTTTCTTAAATATTGAGTGTATCTCCCTGTGCTGTACATTAAAAGTTCCAATCATCCTTATTTTTGTATCTTCTGTCATGTCTTCTGTTGGAGGATCTGTAAATAGTAGCTCTGTTCTTTTTTTAATAATGGCCCTCTTGTATAATCTTTTTAATACGTTATGTGAATAGCCTTGGGCCTTGAACATCTTGTACAGTTCCTTTGCTTGAATTTCGAAGTCATCAATCCTAGAGAAGTTACGTCTTAACCTAAGATACTAACCTAAGATACTACTGGTGTTAAGTAGCAGACTATTTATCGCTTTTTCTTTGTGAAAGATTTTTGTGATAAATGTATTTTGAGGAGTTTTCTCAATTGTCAAATCCAGAAATTCCACTGTTTCTGAGCTAGCTTTATATGTATATTTTAATCCAATTATATTGTGATTTATTGTTCAATAAACTTGCTCAAAGTTTCTCCTGGGCCGTTACAACATGTCATCTATAAATCTCAGCCAAATTCCTATTTGGTCAGTAAACATTTGATTTTCTTAATTGAACACTATTTTGTCCTCCCACCAACCAAGGAGCAGATTGGCATATGTTGGAGCGCATGGCGTGCCCATGGCTGTTCCTCGGATTTGGTGGTAGACGTTCCTCGGAATTGGAATTCTTGACGTGAAATTACATCGTTCTCTAAACCTTCATCCAAAATTGTCATAAGTTCAATTTTGTATTGACTGGTAGGATCATATGGCAACTTCATATAGCTCATTGTGTCCGCCATTAATCTCTGGTTTTCTTTGTCATAGTCATTTTTTGCCAATACAACCATATTCCCTCCTTTATCGGAGTGTTTGATGGTAATCTTTTCATATTTTTGTAGTTCCTCCAATGCTTTCAATTCCTGTTGGGACATATTAATCCTTTTCATTTTAGAGATTTTCTCTAGATCTTTACAGACAAGGTTAGTAAATACCTCCACTTTCGTTGAGATGTTAAAGTTAGGAGTACATTTACTACCAATGTTTAAGTTTGTATATTCGCCAGTGTTAGAGCTTGGTTCTATATTATCAATTTGTATTGAGGTAAGCCATTCCTTAAAGCAGTATTGAGTGAACAATTTCTTATGATTTTTTTTAACAGAAGCTTTCTAGCAAATAAATTGATGCCTTTCGTCTAGTCGAAGAGGTACATATTCGCTGTTCTGGAGAATGATATACCTTTCCAAAGGATGGTGGTCATTAAGTTCTATATTGCTAAGATTCACCACCTGCATATCCCCTTCCACTCCTCCATAATGACATCACGGAGTTGGTGGATGTTAGAGACCTTGCACTTCCCCACCTTCCGTTTGAGGATGCCCCACAGATGCTCAATAGCGTTTAGGTCTGGTGGCATGCTTGGCCGGTCCATCACCTTTACCTTCAGCATCTTTAGCAAGGCAGTGATCGTCTTGGAGGTGTGTTTGGGGTCGCTATTATGTTGAAATACTGCCCTGCAGTCCAGTCTCCAAAGGGAGGGGATCATGCTCTGCTTTATTGCAGATCAGAGGAGATCTTAACAGGTTGAACTTGATGGACTGAAAGTCTTTTTTCAACCTTAATTACGATATAACTAGTATGCCACAGTACATGTTGGCATTCATGGTTCCCTCAATGAACTGTAGCTCCCCAGTGCTGGCAGAGGAGGGAGAGAGGAGTGCCGATGGTACAGCATTCCCAGCCTTAAAATGTTATTGCCGTCATTTTTGACGGGCAAGTCGCCAGTATATATATATATTTATTTTTTATATATTTTATATATATTTTATATATGTACTGTGAGAGTTGATGTTGGCCCAAATTTTCTTTTTGCACCGGGGCCCCCCATGCACTAGCTCCACCACTGCCCGGACTACACTAATCGTTTAATTTCTCTGCTGTATTTGATATTCCAATTCTTTACTAATTCAGCTTCTTCATTTACAGCATGGCTGCCTCCTGGCTATTTTCCTGTCAAAGTTGCTGCCTATTTTCTGTGTAGTGTTTAATGAGTTCTCATTCTTTCTTAAGCTATTTTACTTTAATACAACCTAATGTTTATATTGTAAAAGTGCTAGAGCAGAATCTCTTAGTTATTTCTTTTACACTGGCATTTTCAGATATCAGCTTGTTGCAGTGACTATATTGTGGGAGTATATATATAGAGAGATTCATAGCAGAAAAAACTATTTGTTAATACTGTACTTCAAAAGAATAACCTCTGGCCAACAAATGGTTAAACATATATGATTTATGCTAGAAGACCTCATTAGTAATAGTCTTGCATATTAAGTGCATTTTAATATTACAAAGTATGTTCTCAATGATTCAAATATTCAACTTAGATTTTTGACTCTTTAAATGTCTATTCCCCTTTCTTAATGCATTGATTATAACCCTGTATGGTTCACACTTTATAATAAGCATGGTGCACAGTAAACAAAAATAACCACTCACATTGAATTTCAATTAATGTAAACTGCATTAAAGAAAATACTCATCAATTCCTATCTGTTGATAATTACACAAAAATATAGATTGCGGTTTCAAGCTAAAAACTGTTCCTATAGATCACAAAATGATTATCACAGCTTACAGTGAGTAGTACATACCATAATTGTGTGTCACCAGTCAATTAAAATGATATAATGTAAACCAAACTTTATCAAGAATGATCTATTACTTTTCTTTGAAAAAGTCAGTTATTTGGTTTATTTATTAAACAATTGCACAATTAGCAAGGCCAACTGCCTACTAATAAATAGTGAAGAAAGACTGAAATATTTGGTGAGTGTATTTTGTGTTACACATGCACATACATTAACCACTAAATTGGTAAACAAATATTTTTCAAAGCAAAATATCTTTCATCTGCGAAATGGCAAAGCACAGCACTTAGATTAGTCTTGCACTTTCACCAGATATTCCTTCTCTGCCTACAGGTCAGCCTAGGCAAGTTACCCAGCCCTGCCACCCTCTGCTAGATTTCCCAATCAGCAGGAGACGTTCTCCCCGAGGTCTGTACAATCCGGATTTATGGTTCCGCTTTTGCGCTAAACTTCAACCCCTCTCCCAGTCTCTCCAGCTACAATGTTCACAGTACCCTAACAAATCCCTGCTGTGCTTTGACGCTGACCGGACATGTCTGACATCTGGGGCCGTAGACTCATTGGCACCTAGATGGGGCAATAGGCAGGCTGGCGCTGTTTCCTTTGTGAAAGTCCTAGCCAACATGGGACAATTAGAGTATTCAAATGTGTTAGATTGTAATTATTTAGTGCAAATAATCTTTTTCTGTATGGCATGTGATAACTGTATAAAAGGGCAAACCAACTAATACAGATTATGCTCTGTTTTGGACATATATGGATGGTGTATTTCATTTAAAGGTAAGGAATATTTTTTTTTTAGATTCTGAAACTTGTCCTGGAACCCAGTAACTTGGCCTATGATTCTGCAAATTGTCATAGCATCCTGTGTGAGGGGATACATAACCTAATGAACTTGCAGGTAGGGTCAGTCTATCAACCTTTTCAAGCACAACAAAGAGCGGGTTGTAGCAATATCTAAATTTGACCTCCATTCCATAGCTCCCGTAAGAAAATCACACAAGTAAATTTAAGCTCTGTGAAATTTGCCTAAAATCTCATGCCTAAAGTACCTATCACATGGTAATCTAAAAAAAAAATTTGAGTGTCCCTATAGAACCCCATGGTACTTAGTATTAACCCCTATACCATGAGGATTCCTATGGACAATCCAGGTATACTAAACTCATGGACCCGCATGGCAAATGAGTCTAACCAAGAGCATAAGTAATCAGGAAAAAAATCTTACTCCTGAGGGAGTCCATGATGCATATGTAGAAGTGTTGCATGTGAAAGAGGGGTGTTTACATTTCTGGAAAGATGTGGTTGCATTTCCTGAAACAAGTGTCATAAACATAGTTACATAGTAATTGAGGTTGAAAACAGACTTTTAGTCCATCAAGTTCAACCTTTTAAGATCTCCTCTGAACTACAATATGTGGATTAGTTGTTAATTGATCCAGAGGAAGGCAAACAGAAAAAAAAAGTGAAACTTAGCCAATTGTCTCAAAAAATAAACAAATGAATTCCTTTCTAACACCAGATATGGGCAATTGGATTCCTCCTAATTAACCAGGATAACTCTGAATGCCTTTTTTAATTAAAAATATAATCAGTCCCTTGTTAAAGTTACCTATTGAATCCGCTGTCACCACTTCCTTTGGTAGAGAATTCCACAGATAAACCACCCTTACCCTGAAGTACCCTTTTCTTTCTATAAGGTGGACTCTTTTTACTTCTAACCTCAAAAGATGTCTGTCCTGATTTAATTGTTTAAGGACTCAAATTGCCATTAATTTATGAATATGGCCAAGGGAGCATGACATTGTTGTATTGGGATTATGTGTTATTGTGTGATTATATGTTGCCTGTACATGGTTATTATGTATCCAAGTTATAATATATTATAAGAGGGAAATGTTATATAGAACATATGTGGAATTGGTAGAAATACTCTGTATAGAAGTTAGCTGCAGATCATTGCACACTCACACATACAGACCTTGGGTCAAGACAGATGTATGTACTTCAATTAGTCCTAAGCAAACACTTGAGTTTAACATAAAGGTTTGTTCACTAGCTAGTGATAGATATCTGATGAATTTGATCTCAAGAGCTTTGATAGCCCAAGGTTGCAAGCCAGATGGGCTGACATCACACATACACAAATGTACATAAGGGTGTGGTATTGGAGAGTATAAATATGTTGTTTTGATCATTCAATAAAGAATGAAAGATAATGTTCACATATACAAGGTGTCAGACTATTTCTGTGTGTTGTATCCTGACTTGGGGAGAGGTCTTGCCATGGGCCACTAAGTAACCTGGACCCAGTATTCTCTGCCTGGACCTCTTCAGAAGCCATCTTTTGTGCCACAGAGAACAGGAACTACATGATTCTGCTGGGTTAGATTTGAACTGGGTTCATATCAAGCCCCCTTGAAGAAGCAGATCGTGACAATATCCTCTTGTCAGTTGAAGACCTCTTGGCACAAAAAAACTCACTTGACAAAGCTTAATACTGACCCTGGATGTATTTATATAATGTAATCATATCTCCTGTTAAATGCCTTCTTTCTAGAGAAAATTAGTTTAATTTGGTTAGTCTTTATTCATAACTTTGCCCCTCCCTTTCCCGTATTAGTTTTGTATCCCTTCTCTGTACCTTTTCCAGCTCCAAAATGTCCTTTTTATGAAGGGGTTTACAAAACTGTATTCCATAGTCCAAATGAGGGTGTACTAGGGATTTGTATAGTGGCAGAATTATATTTGCTTCCCTTGCTTCTATACCCTTTTAAACACATGAAAATATTTGATTTGCCTTTGCAGCTGCTGCTTGGCATTGAACACTGTTTTTTTGTATGAGGAGGATAGTAGGAACCTGGATCAAAGCAACCCAGTGGATGTAGTCTTTTTGGATTTTTGTAAAGGCTTTTGATACAGTGCCACATGGAAGACTATAGTGCAAACTAAGGAATAAATGAATTGCAGTAAATATCTGCTCATGGATAGAGAGCTGGCTAACAGACAGGAAGCAAAGGGTTGTGGTAAATGTAACATACTCTGAATGGACTAATGTGGTAAGTGGAGTTCCTCAGGGTTCAGAATTAGGTCCTCTCCTTTTTAACATTTTTTTTAATGACTTAGAAGTGGGACTGGAAAGTAGCGTCTCCATTTTTGCTGAAGACACAAAGTTGTGCAAGGTAATAAATCAGATAATGATGTATTGAAATCCCTTTCAATATCCGATACCCCTAGATTTGCTCCATTAAGAACACAAATTGCATTGCTATTTTTACTTCCCAGATGCATAACTTTACATTTATTTGAATTAAATCTCATCTGCCATTTGGATGCCCATTCCTCTAATTTATGTAAATCCCTTTGGAGGGAAGGTACATCATTATCTGTTTTAATTACCTTGCACAACTTCGTATCATCAGCAAAAATGGAGACACTACTTTCCAGTCCCATTTCTAAGTCACTAATTGCAAAAGTATTCACCACCCTTGACTTTTTACCTATTTTCTTACATTACAGCATTAAGTTCAATGTTTTGTTAATCTGAATTTTGTGTGATGGATCAAAACACAATGGTCTAAGTTGGTGAAGTGAAATGAGAAAAATATATACATAAAACTATTTTTTTAGAAATGGAAAACAGAAAATTGGCATGTGGTTATGTATTCACCCACTTTGTTATGAAGCCCATAAAAAGCTGTGGTGCAACCAATTTCCTTCAAAAGTCACATAATTAGGGAAATGATGTCCACTTGTGTGCAATCTAAGTGTCACATGATCTGTCATTACATATACACACCTTTTTTGAAAGTCCTCAGAGGCTGCAGCACCTAAGCAAGAGGCACCACTAAGCAAACACTGCCATGAAGACCAAGGAACTCTTCAAACAAGTAAGGGACAATGTTGTTGAAAAGTACAAGTCAGGTTTAGGTTATAAAAAATATCCAATATCAACCCTGTCCTCTAACCCCAAGCGTCACGTTCGCCATGTTCAATACTCTCCTCCACCCACCACCTCCACCCATCCCTTCCTCTCTCACAGCTGAAAACTTTGCCAACCATTTTATTCATAAAATTCAAAATATCCGCAATGAACTCTCATCTCACAGTGGTTCACTCACTCTACCGTCTCAACTAACCAACCACACCTAGTCTTCTGCCTCCCCCAATCCAAATGCCCCTTTGAACAGCTTTGCCCCAGCTACAGAGGATGAAGTCGCCAGCCTGCTATCATCCACTCGCCTCACTACCTGTCCTCAGGATCTGATTCCATCTCAAATCATCCACCACCAACCCCCCTGGCAGGTTTCCATCTTCTCTAAAACACGCCATAATTACACCCATCCTCAAAAAACACTAATCTGACTCTGACATTGCATGTAACTACAGCGCCCTATCTCTCTACTTTCCTTGGCTTCCAAACTGCTGGAGAGGCTCGTCTATAACCGCCTTACCAGCTTTATTTCCTCTAACTCCCTTCTTGACACCTTCCAATCCAGCTTTCGGCCCCAACACTCCACTGAGGCAGCTCTTACTAAAGTCACCAATGACCTGCTTACCGCCAAGTCAAAAGGTCACTTTTCTATTATCCTTCTTCTAGATCTCTCTGCTACCTTTGACACAGTTGACCATCCACTTCTACTCCATATCCTCTCCTCCCTCAGTATTCGAGACACTGCTCTCTCGTGCTTCTCATCATACCTACAAAATCGATCATTGACTATCTCCTTCTCTGACACCTCTTCTTCTCCTTACCCCCTGTCGGCGTACCCCAAGGATCAGTCCTAGGCCCCCTCCTCTTCTCCATTTACACATTCTCACTGTGTATCCTTATAAACCCTTTTGGACTTCAGTATCATCTCTATGCAGATGACACCCAAATCTACCTCTCAGCACCAGATCTTTCCCCCTCTCTTCTAACACGTCTCTCCAACTGCCTCTCTAGCATATCCTCTTGCATGTCCACCCACCATCTCAAATTCAACATGTCTAAAACTGAAATCCTTATCTTCCCTCTCTCTACCACTGTGTCAATTCCTCTCATCTCTCTCACTGTCAACAATGACATCATCAACCCCACCTCCCAAGCCCGGTGTCTTGGGGTTCTACCGGAACCCGCTCTGTCTTTCATTCCTCACATACAATCACTAACTAAATCTTGTCTTCTCCATCTAAAAAACATCTTCAGAATTCAACACTATCTTACGCAAGATACAACTAAAATCCTTATACACTCTCTCATCATCTCTCGACTCGACTACTGCAACTAGCTTCTTGCTGGCCTACACACCACCCGACTACCTCCACTTCAATCCATTATGAATGCCTCTGCTACACTCATCTTCCGTACACAACGTTCAGTGTCGGCATCACCTCTCTGTCAATCACTCCACTGGCTTCCCTTAGCTTCAAGAATAAAATTTAAAATCATGACCCTAAGTTACAAAGCCCTCAACAATAAGGCTCCCCCTTACATTTCTGGTCTCATCTCCAAATACTCCCCCACCTGCCCTCTTCGTTCTGCTAATGACCTTCTTCTTCTTCCACAACTCTTGTCACCTCCTCTCACTCTTGCCTTCAGGACTTTTCTCGTGCTGCCCCTATTCTCTGGAATTCCTTGCCTCGCTCCACCTGATTATCCTCCTGCCTCAAAAACTTCTCTAAAAAACATCTCTTTAAAGAAGCGTATCACCTTCCACCCTAACACACTCTCACCTCTCTCTCCCTGCTTTTCCGCACACAATACCTTTAGGTTGTAAGTCTGCGAGTTTCAACCCCACAAGGTGCTTTGGGTAAAGCACTATGGACACTATAGATTTGAGGCTCAAAGACAGGGCCCTCCTTGCTTTGCTATATTTAATTTGTAGGTATCTTTGTCTTGAACTTATCTTATGTACAGTGCTATGGAATATGTTGGCCCGTTATAAATAAACAATAATAATAATAATAATCCCCAGGAGCACTATCAAATCTATCATAACCAAATGGAAAGAACATAGCACAACAGCAAACTTGCCAAGAGACGACCGCCCACCAAAACTCACGGACCAGGCAAGGAGGGCATTAATCAGAGAGGTAGTAGAGAGACCTAAGGTAACCCTGGAGAAGTTGCAGAGTTCCACAGCAGAGACTGGAGTATCTGTACATAGGACGACAATAAGCCGTACGCACCATAGATTTAAGCTTTATGGCAGAGAAAGCCATTACTTTCATCAAAAAATAAGATGGCACGTTTTGAGTTTGCAAAAAGGTATGTGAGAGACTCCCAAAATTTATGAAGGAAGGTGCTCTGGTCTGATGAGACTAAAATTGAACTTTTCGGCCATCAAAGAAAACGCTATGTCTGTCGCAAACCCAGCACATCACCCAAAGAACACCATCCCCACAGTGAAACATGGGGGTGGCAGCATCAAGCTGTGGGAATGTTTTTTAGCAGCCGGGACTGGAAAACTGGTCAGAGTTAAGGGAAAGATGGATGGTGCTAAATACAGGGATTTTCTTAAGCAAAACCGGTACCACTCTGTGCGTGATTAGACGCTTGGACGGAGGTTTACCTTCGAGCAGGAGAATGACCCCAAACACACTGCTAAAGCAACACTTGAGTGTTTTAAGGGGAAACATGTAAATGTGTTGGAATGGCCTAGTCAAAGCCCAGACCTCAATCCAATAGAAAATCTGTGGTCAGACTTAAAGATTGCTGTTCACAAGAACAAGCTGGAGCAGTTTTGCAAGGAGAAATGGGCAAAAATCCAAGTGGTAAGATGTGGCAAGCACATGGAGACTTATCCAAAGCGACTTGGCGCTGTGATTGCCGCAAAAGGTGGCTCTACAAACTATTGCCTTTAGGGGGGTGAATAGTTATGCACATTTACTTGTTCTGTTATTTTTTCCTATTTGTTGTTAGCTTCACAATAAAAAAATAACAAAAACATCTTCAACGTTGTGGGCATGTTCTGTAAATTAAATGATGCAAATCCTCAAACCATCCATGTTAATTCAAGGTTTTGAGGCAACAAAACACGAAAAATGCCAAGGGGGGTGATTACTTTTGCAAGGCACTGGATGTTAAAAAGGAGAGGACCTGAACCCTGAGGAATCCCCACTTACCATATTATTCCAATCTGAGTACTATGTTAAAAATAGATAAATATTATATGCAAAACCAAACTGAATTCACTGTGCCTTTAACCCTGCTTGTGCTTCTTTTATTAAAAAAAATATATATATATATATACACCACAGAATTGTGAAGAAGGCATGAATGTCCACATTGCACGGATGGCATTTAAAACACATTCAATAGGTGTCCAGCACCAGTACTCATGTTTTAAAGGTGTTCCTGCATGAGTAGTATTGGTAAAAGGGATGTAGAATTGTGATATTATAGTATGCGGTTTTAAAAAATTAAATAATGTGCAAAATATAAAAAAATAATAACGTAAATAACTTTAAAGGTAAAATTACAAAGTAACAACTGTTCTTTGCAAATATTCTTTATTGTGATTGTGTGTTGCTTCATTTACTGTCCTCACTTGTTAGCTGTGAGGATTATCCAGTCAGATATTCTCTCTATGTGTATACTTGCGACTTGCCCGTCAAAAATGACAGGGCAATAAAATTTCAAGGCATGGGAATGCTGTTTGACACAGAATGTAAATCGTTTTGGACTGTGAGGACCTTCAGCACTCATTGCAAGGCTTGCGCTGAGCGCCTTCGGCGATCATCGCATGCCTCGTAATGAGCGCCTTCTGAACTCATTACGAGACTCTCCTGTCGTGTACTTTTGGTCCTCTGAGAGACATATATATTTCTATGTACATATAGTTAAGTAATAAGGAATGATTTCTTAAATAAATTAATATACTTTAATTGTTTATAATTGATATATGCAGCGAGCAATAGGCTGAAGAGCTAACAATCTATTTGTATTTTCCATCTGCATAGCATATACATTATGAGTGTTGGTGCCCTGCTTATAAAGTGCATTCTAAATAGGCTGCATGCGCAAGGTAAAGCTGTTGGTTTATTGTGTAAAGCTGCATTGTATAGTCGTAATATTATTAATGTGTTACGCGTCTCGTGAGTATTTTCCGGCTTTTGTAATAGTGTATTTTGTAGGTCATAGTGTGATGTGTAAAGTGCTAGGCGTTTGGCAGTGTTTTGCACGGTCTGTGGTCGTATAACCTTGTTTTCATTTTTTTCGGCAGCCATTTTTTTCCTTGCTTAGGAGATTTTCAAGTGGCGAAAATCGTCTAAATTGAGTTAAATTCGTGTTCCACCTCACTCCCAGACGTCCTGGCTGTTGCCCCGTGCTGTCTGTTATGTTTTGGGGATTTTTTGGGGGTGTATTTACTATGTTTTTATTGTTTTATGTTTTTCGTCGTTCGGCCGATAATCTCGTAATTTCTTGCGTCTCGTATCTTTTTTTTTCTAAGTCCCACGTCTCGTAATTTTTTTTTTCTAATTACCGCAGTTGTGAACCGCTTCCACGCCAAGGCGATCCCGCGTTTAGGAATTGGTTTTCGACTAAGTCCAGCGCTTTGTAGTGGCTTGACGGCTCACCTCGCTACTAGAGGCTCGTAGGCGATGAGCGCCTTCGGCACACATTGCCCAAGTGCTACGTGTTAATGACTCACCTCGCTTCGGTGCCCATCCGCGAAGTCCTACGTGTTAACGGCCCACAAGCGCTCATCGCCTAACTCGTATGCACCTCGCAAAGCGTGATGACGTCTCGCAGTTTGACAACTATTATATGTGATTATGTGTTGTTATACTGTGTTTCACTGAGATTTCAGCACCCTATAAGGCATTTTTCTTTTAAATTTGACAAAGCAAAACACAAATAATATTTAACTCTCTATAAGTATTTACCCTTATTAGGATAAGGTAGAACAGTATAAAAAGAGATTCACCAAGAGAATGTAAAGCTTCAGGAAAGATTAGTGTATTTATTGAGAACGCACAGCCACAGGGTCAGTGGGTAAAATATCAGCAGGAATAAACCTACTAAATGCATCTGTCTAAGAGGGTATATCATGTGCCCATCTTATATTCCATGTCCTGGTATAACCACTTCTTAATTCCTTCTGTATTATAACCCCTGGTATGTGCGCTTGTGCTCCTTACAATGCACTGTTAACACTTTTAAGTACAATCACATACATGATTGCCAGCCTTCCTATACAATTCATATATCTAATAGAAGATCAATATACATCTACAATGATCCTTCAGCTGCTCATAACTGGATATTTAATTACCTTCTCTGGCCTCTCTCACTCTATGATTATTACTTTAGTCAGTATTATGAGCTGGGCGTCACTCATTACACATACACCCCATTACGATGTCAGTACAATCAATACGCACAAGTGACACGTTGTATCGCCATCTTTTGCCCCTTGTCACCTTCAGGCTGCTCCACATGTAGGCTCTGTGCATGAAGTAGGTCACAATTACAAGCTGTGACAGCTCTCACAGCCTTTTCCTGTTCCTATTTATTATTATTATTATTATTATTATCTTTATTTATATCGCGCCAACATATTCCGTAGCGCTGTACAGGGGTTGAGTACATAGCAGAAAACAAATTAAACACCTTGTAAAGAATGGAGGGCCCTGTTTTTGAGCATAAAATCAAATGTACATAGAGCTTGTTTCCAAGGCCTGACACAAGATTGAAAACTCGCAAACTTACAATCTAAGGGTAGCTCTAGTTCCATACGGCCAGTCAGTGAATTGTACTAATTCATTTATTTATGCCAGAATTAAATTATAGGGTTTTTTTAAGTCAAAAAGCCCCTCACAAGGCACCTGCCTAGTTGGCTTAATGGGTAATCTGGCCATGGATGTGAATCCTTGCATTTACTATAAAATGTTTCCTATGGGGAAAATGTAATTCATATTCCTTGTTACTTCATCTCAGCCACTTAAAATACTTTGTAAATCCCACCCTCTAAGATACCTGATATTTTACAAATCATAGTTGTATGTGTGTAATTAAATCTATACATTTCTAACTACACATCTAAATAGTACTTTACAATTAAGTGTTACAAGCACAGGGTCATATTCTATTAGTAGTTCGCAAATGCGTGTGTTTTTTTAATTTTTTTTATAAATGTTTAGATGTATTTCAACAGTAAATGAGACCGTAATCATGTCGTCCGTAAATCATGGAGTTTATACTTAAACTTCACTCAGAGACTACAAATGATCTAGTGTTGAGAAGTAAATCTAGTGATCAGACTTACAATAATAATAATGTAGAAATACATAAAATCCATCAAAGCAACTGTTTTAGTCTATGTGGGTTCCATGATATGTATTAACCCCTTAAGTTCCGAGATCCATTTCACACAAAAAATATAAAACAAAAATGTTTTGAATTGCATATTTATGGGTTTGAGACTGTTGTGCAAGTAATTCTATTTTTTTCTATATTCTCATAATTTTAAATTAGATTAGTTTGTTTTCAAATGCTGCTGCAGCTGTGATAAGTGTTTGAAAAAGCCCTTGTGAGTAATATTTGGTACTTGTAACATTTTTGACAGAAACTCGATTTTATCAGAGCTAGAGCTACGAGTCTAACAGAATATTGATTTTGTGTAACCAATTTTTTAGCTCTCGTAAATCTTGAGCTATGCTAAAACCACTGGAGGTCTAAACGTAGATTTGGGACTTTGGCTGGCCCGTAGTGATTATGGGCAGGTAACTCGTAATCGGATTGCCAGTAGCTAATAAAATCTGTGGCAATTTTCAGAGTGGTTTCAAGTGTGTGTAACTTTGAGAATTGGCCAATAGAACATAGACCCTAGTTCTAAACCTTGACTAAGAATTTGATATCAAGCTAAGGTGGTACTTGATAACGGATTTTTGTTAGTCTAAAATCAGAAAATGAGTCACAAATAGGATTCAAACCCCAATGTTGCATGAAATCCTTCAAAATGGGGTAGGTTTACAAAGCTGTCACACAGGCCTTTGAAGGGCTGCAATTTTCCCATAGCGAACAGACATCTCAAACATCAGTTATCATTGCCTCAGCAATGCTAAATTAATCTTATTATAGAGAAACATGCAACAACAAACCTTATATTTCTAAAAATGCTCCGGCTTTACATACTTTTCAGATACATAATGAAATACATCAGATATGTCAAATGTAAGAGCAGGGATCTGTATTCTTTCTGGATAATAAACAGCAAATAAGCACTCCAAGCTTTAGCAATAAGAACTTAAAGTAATAAATAGAGGGGATTTGCTAAATGTCTCATCTGGCCAAGTTTAGAAGAAAAGGGCTATGTTCCAAATGTTTCCCCATACGAAATAATGCATAGTAAATACAGGGTTGCACACTTAGGATGCGTATTACATTCCCACCCAAGTTAAAAGCATTGAATAGTTTAAAAAAATGTATTACCTTTGCAGTGATTTTCGTCCCATGGGTATACACAATTCTGTACTCCATTGCAGACCAGTGTATTATTAATGCACATATTACTATGACAAAAAAATGAGTTTGCTTCACATGGAGCTAAAAAAAACAAAAAAAAAGAAAAAAATCAAAATTAGTATTCCAAAAATCATAGACATTACTATTAATATTTTTATTCATAGTGATTTGAAATAAGGTAGTATTAAACAAATCAGTTTAGTCTGTGTATTCATTTCAGTCATGTAAATGGTGCCTCCAAAATAAATTAACAACGGTTCACAAAAACATATTTATACAATGCTCTTGGAAAGGGCAACAATAAAAATGTGGCAAAATCTATTTAACACTTAAAATGAAACAAAGCATTTAATGTTTTATTTATTATATGCAGCGCTGTGCAGCAACATTAGGGTCTAATGAAGTGAAACTAAAACAATTAACTGTTTTATTATTCAGCATAAAGAAAATAAAAACAACACACAAGTGTCCCAAAAAGTCCAAAAATGATTTCTCATTTCACAATGCAAAAACTGGTAAGATTTAGACTAGAATAAAGCACCCCAGGACAGCATTTGATAGGCAATAATTCCATTGTTGTCTTAATATTTTCAATCAAGTTATTTAAAAAGTGTAAATATAGAATTTCAGTTTTGCTTTAAATGTATCTTCAAGAATAATTTTACGACAGTCAACTTTTTTTGTATTAAAGGAAGTTCTAATAATGCACATTTAATAAAAAAGAGAGCACCGGCACCAAAAGTGAACAAAACTAACTTCCTCACGAGGATGGTATTACATTAATAAAATGTATCATAGCTTTAGTAGTAATATTTGTGAGTGTGTAGTTTGGCTCATTACAGAAGATTCTAGTTTTATCCCATTTAGAGAACAAGAACAGACTAAGATGCTGATGTGTTTAAACGTCAAACTCTGTACGTAGGAATGTATGTATTTTGTAATTTGTGTATTTTAAAGGAATATCTGTGAGAATTCATCTCAGATATCACAGAAGGTTTATAGAGACAGATAGTACATATTGAGATTGTTTCATGTATAAAAAAACTTATCAGTAAGGCATTATGAATTGAAAGCTTCCAACAAAAGTATAAGTAACCACTGTAAGGTCTTTATTTATAATAATGCTGATGCATTTGTCATTTAAATACCATACACATAAGGGCACACTGTCACGATCTGCTTCTTCAAGGGGGCTTGATATGAACCTAGTTCAAACCTACCCCAGCAGAATCATGTACTTCCTGGTCTCTGTGGCACAAAAGATGGCTTCTGAAGATTGCAAGGCCCAAAAGCTACAGGCAGAGAATACTGGATCCAGGTTACTTAGTGGCCCATAGCAAGACCACTCCCCAAGTCAGGATACAACACACAGAAATAGTCTCACACCTTGTTTATGTGAAAACTATATTGCAACCTCTATTGAATGAACAAAACAACATATTTATACTCTCCAATACCACACCCTTGTGTACATTGGTGTATGTGTGATGTCAGACCATCTGGCTTGCAACCTTGGGCTATCAAAGCTCTTGAGATCACATTCATTAGATAACCTTTATGTTAAACTCAAGTGTTTGCCCAGGACCACTTGAAGCACATGCATCTGTCTTGACCCAAGGTCTGCATGTTTGAGTGTGCAATGATCTGCAGCTAACTTCTATCCAGAGCATTTCTACCAATTCCACATATGTTCTATATAACATTTTCCCTCATAATATATTATACCTAAGATACATAATAACCATGTACAGGCAACATATAACCGCACAATAACACATAATCCCAATGTAACAATGTCATGCTCCCTTGGACATACTCACAAACCACTGACAATATGAGTCCTTAAACAATTAAATCATGACACACACTATTACAGGATGGTGTTGAACTGGATGTTAAAGGGCCACTTAATTCTACATCAAAGAAAATATATCTTAAAACATTACAAAATACTTTTTGAATGTTTTAAAAATGTTCTTTTTTCACAGAGAAATATATAAATGAAATGTCTGTTTACATGAAGACTCTGACATACCCCCAGACACATTCACAGCAACTGCTCCGTGCAATGAGCACAAGCAGGCAGAGAGTTAACCCTTCACAAATGTATCTGTGCAGGGAAATGACTGCTGGAATCAACTAAACATGACAGTTAGGGGTTAACTTGTCCTGCTGCATTCCTCAAGCTCTGTGAAACTATAAATAAAATCTTTGTGTTCACACAGAGCTTCACATATGTTGTTAATCATGGAACAGTCAGGAGTCTGTTTGTAAGGAGACCTAAGACCAAAGATTTGTAGGTGTTATAAGTGTAGAAAAAAAAACAATAGACCATTTTAACATAAACTCTTGTGCTCTGTCACACCACGAAGAGCACTTATAGTGAGGTAAAAAAAACATTGAAGATGGTTGCTGTTCATACATTCCCTCTACTGTGCATGAGCAAATAATACAGTTCTCGTTATTACATTCTTCATCTCAGTATTATCAATTTAAATGTTGACAAATGTACAACACAGAACAGTGAACATGGTGGTTAATGCTGATTAAGCAGTGGTTTAAGTGAGTGCCAATGGAGAGAAGTAGCCTGAAAATGTAAACATACTGAGCCCCTAAATGGAGACATCAGTTTATTTATGTTTAACAAAGTTTAAAGTACATGTATTAAGTCTATGAACCCAGCTGTATATTCTGAGCAAAACCTACCAAAAGGTCATAAAATGGCAGACCTTTATGGAATGGCACAATTGTCAAACTAAAAATATGAAGGTGGTTATGAATCAGAATATATTATGCTCCCTTACACCAAAATAACTAAAAATAGCTTTATGTGTTTATGGAAAAAGAGTGTGAATCTTAAAAGAAAGTGCAGTTAATAGACTATGGCCCCCATTCAATTAGCCAAATTATAATTACTGGAGCCCGTAATGTAGACCGTAAAATGTATTGACATTCAATTGGCCTCTTCTAGCTATCCATTTGTAAGTTACAGGCTCAAAATCCCTGCGGTTGTCAAAAATTTAACTTTGATCTTCCAAGCCCATAAAATTTACCAGTGCTAAAATACAAAATCCATATTCAATTGCAACAATTCAAGCCCGCAATTGCCTTCAAACCCATAAATGGCAAATGTATGAAAAAATGATACAAGTACTAGATTAAAATACTGGGAAAGCAATGAAAGGCATAGCATTTATTACACAACAGTCTCAAACTCGCAAATCTGCAATAAAAAAAAATATTTTTTCTACCTTTTATTTCCATGTTGTATTGATCCCAGGAATCAAGGGGTTAATACATATGAGGCCACCCACATGGACTAGACCAGTTTATTTATTGTATTTGATTGATTTCCAAATCTCTGGATTGTGAGTCCGATTGCAGACATGATGCCTGTATGAAGGTAATAACAGGCTTGCAATTGGATGGAGGCCCATATTCACAATGCTTTGCAGAAGTGGAAGATGTGATTCCTATTTTGGTATGATTTTAGCTCGGTCATTACTCACTAACAGCCCTATTAAATTGAAAAGGGCTCTATATAATCACAGAGCATATTTATTTTACAGAAGTTATTAGTTAGTGAAGACCTTGCTTTTGGATAGAAGTTCACTAACTAAAAACTTCTGTAAAAAAAATATGCTCTGTGTTTATATAGAGCACTATTCAATTGGACGAATCGCAATTTAATAAGTCTGTAAGCCTGGGCAATAGCTTTAGAGCCACATGTGCCTCAGGACAAGTCCTCATGCAGCTAATTTGTTGTTCCCCTGTCTGGGAAAGTCACAATCAGCATTGCACCTGTACATCCAAAAAAGAAATAATATAGCTGTGGATTGAAATCAGTGTCTATTTTAAATTGTGTATTCTATGTTGTGTGAACAGTCAATGGTTTCTCTGTTATACTGATTCTTTTTGAATCCCTTGATATCAATTTTGCAGTATAGCTTGAAATGTTTGCTATGTTTACTTTTACCTTTAACAAGCAAATGCATATTAATTATACTTATTATTTACCCTTTGATTTTTAACATGTAGATCTGCAGTAAAACAATTAGATACAGAGAATCCAGTGGTAATTAGAATTCTATCATAATATAAGTAATGGAAGAATAGCAAATATAATTACAGTAGGTAGTATGCTTTTGCCCATATATTGACTATTACCATTGAAAAGTATTGTCACACATTTACTGGTGTCTGCCATGCATGCTCATTTGCAAGTAGTGTCCACTATATGTAGATAACTGAGTAAAGTTACCTTAATTAATGAATGTTGTGGCTACAGTTGTACTTTAATCCCTTGTTTCCTTTGTAACTTCCAAACTCATATACTTAATGTTTCTGTTACATCATGTCTTTGAATACTCATACTGTATAAAGGTCATGGCTCTTGCATAATTAAGTCTTATTAGCCCAATTATATATAGTTACAAATTATTGTCGTTTTTATGTAAATCTCTGTTCACCTCTAGGAGGCAGCATTGTTTTAGGGGTTACCATGTTGGCCCATCTCCCTACTCATATCCCTCATACTAGGTTAGGTGTGAGGTGAATGAGTGAGCAGCAAACTGTGAATTTTAATATTGCAATTTCCAGTGCAACAGAAAGTACCATATAACCAGAGGAAAAATAAAATCATAGTAATAATTTATATCTGTATGGATTTCAGCTACTATGTGTTTCATTAAAGAGACATGAAAGGTTTTCAGTGAATTATACTAGGAATACAACATACCTATGTATCTCTTCACTTTTGTGTACTTTATCTACTTAGTATTGAATTGCTACCTTGTCATGTTGACAGGCCTTGTGTACTTCAATGAAGCTGTGACCCCAAGATGGGCAAGTCAAAGCAGATAGGTCAGATAAATTGTGTTCCACTAGAGAAGGAACTGGCAACCCACTCCAGTACCTATCCAAAGATAACGTTATTGATAGGAATAAATAGATACATAACAATATGGCACTGGAAGATAAGCCAAATGGTCATAAGGTATCTACCGCATTACTAGGGAAGAGCTGAGGAAAAGTATGAGTAGCACCAGATCTAATGAAGTAGTTGGGCCGAAGTTGAGAAGACAAAAAGCCATGGTCAAAACCAAACAAGGAACAACTGTATGGTTCCAAATTGGGAAAGGAGTATGAAAAGGTTGGATATTGTCATCTTATTTATTCATTTTATACACTAAATACATCATGCGTAAGGCCGAGCTGAATGAATCCAAAGCAGGAATCAATACTGCTTGGAGAAATATCAACAACCTCAGATATACTGATAATACTATTTACATGGTTGATAGTGAGGAACTAAATGGCCTATTGATGAGGGTAAAACAACAACAACAACAATATAAAAAAGATAAAGTTTATGTCAAACAGCAGCATTGGCATATAAATGGGGAAGAAGTGGAAGCAGTGACAGATTTGATTTTCCTGAGCTCTGCAGATGGTTACTGCAGCCATGAAATTATAAGACTTTTGCTTCTGGGGGAAAAACTATGTCAAATCTGGACAAGCCATTTAAAAGTAAAACTATTACATTATCAATACAGTTCTGATTAGTTAGATCTATGGTATTACCAGTAGTAACATACAGATGTGAGAGCCGGACTAAAAAGGAGGCTCCACTACATAAAATCAAAGTGTTGGAGAAAACTGCGTAGACTCCCTTGGACTACAAGAAGATCTAATAAATCAGTACTACAGGAAATTAAGACAAACTGTTTGATCACAAGCCTAAAGCTCAAATATTTTAGCCATATGAGAAGACTCATAAGCTGGGAAAGTTTGAGGGCACACCAAGAAGGGGATAAGCTTGAGGGAGCACAGAGGGGCAGTGGCTGACAGATGTGCCTGGCATGCTGCGGTCCATAGAGTCACATAGAGTCGGACACAATTGAATGACTAAACAACTGCTTTATTTTATTAAGAATTGCTTACAAACCTTTTTTCTGCCTAAAATTTTACAAATAGCTCCTAACTGGTTTCCCCTCTGCGCAACCTCTTTTAGCCACTTGTGCCCTTCACAGGGAGAAATATCCTGCAGTAGTCTGGGGACACTCAAAAGAGTTACCCAGCCCTGAAATAACATCTGGGGGTGCTGTTTCTCCTGTTCAGTAGAATTGACAGGTATTTCGGGCCGGGGTCACTCTAGTTAGTTGGACCAGACTGATATACTACAGGATATTTCTCTCTGTGAAGGGCACAAGTGAGCTAAAAGAGGTTGCTCTCAGAGTGGGTTATCATGTCCATTGAACTAACCTATGAAGGTTAGTTCGTTCTCTGATTTACTTAATGATAACAGTCTCATTTTCTATTGGCTGTTTCTAAACTGGTTGTTATGGCCTTGCTTAATGGATCATGTTCACTCTCTGAAATGCTACATTTGATTGAATGGCTTACGGTTTTGGCTTGTTCAATTGAATCGCTCTGTATTTGTAGCAAATTTAAAGCCCGCAGACATACAATCTGCGGGCTTGCAAATGAATTTAAACGTTCTCTTGGTGTATTATATTCCTAGAGAAATCCAGAAACTTTCTATATCCCTTTAATCAGGATTCTAGTTAATTATCTTTTTATAAAATATTGTAAAGACTAACAGCCTTATTAAATCTGTAAATTTAAAAGGGCTCTAATTAAGCACACAGCATATTTTTTTACAGAAGTTTTTAGTTAGTGAACTTCTATCCAAAAGCAAGATCTTCACTAACTAAAAACTTCTCTAAATAAAATTGTTGCTTAAATAGAGCCCTTTTAAATTTACTGAATCGCAATTTAATAAGGCTGTAAATGCATAAGGAAGTAATACATATTATTCAAATGCTTGCATTGAAATGTGTTCATGAATACAGGATATTCATGAATATTAGGATTTATTAAGCTAAAAAAAATAACATGGTTTGCATACTATATTTTATAACTCGGGATAAAGATACATTGTTGTGACTTCTCTGTTTCCAAAATAACTATAGAAATTACAGAATAAAGATTAATAGAATGCTTAATGTTGATTTATTTGTCCGCTTTTATTTGTGGAACCTTTCCTTGGTCAATAACATTTTTTACTTTGTGGATAGGTAGCAGTTGTTGGAATTGAAGTGATAAAAATGTCCATGCTTTAAAAATAGCATAAAACATTATTGCAGTTTTCTTTCTTGCTCTCTGGTAGAATTATTTTGCAACCTTTCCCTAGTGTATTCATGTATCCAGTGTGCCAGAATGCTTAGCCTCAATTCTTTGTCCCAAATATTATATATTTTACTAAATGATTAAAAAGACTTCAGATAAGGTCATCTAAATCATCTTGTAAGAACAGCATTTATTTATTATGCACAAGAATAACATAAATTAGGATTCATTTTGAAGAAAATGCTTACAATTCAGAGTACATTATTTATTAAAAGATGATTTGTTTCAATATATTTTTTGTATACAATTCATTTTGTAGAATTAAGTTTATTTTAAATAATGTATAAAACATATACATTTCACATTGAAGGTTTTCTGTAAAAAAAATCTTATATCATGCATTTTCAGCATTCATCAACCAGTACTCAGTTCTGCTTCTGTTAATGGTGAGTTGTTAAAGTCAGACTTCTCAAGGATTAATTGGGGGGAGCAAGAACATACCTTGCTTATACATATCAGTGCATTGATGTCAGTGCCGTTCTTTGAGGAAGTGCAATAATGTAATGACATTACCTCATGGCTACATTTAAATTAACATTCAGCTGACCTTATCAATAGACGAATCAGCCCCTGAAGTTTCTGTTATGCATGATAAATCATCTATTAGTTTCATTAATATATTGCTGTTAAACATAAAAAAGTCAGTTCTCTTTTTCTGTCATTTAGTTGTTACAGTAATTTAAATATTAGTTGATGTAACTCAACATAATTGCTTGTTCAATATCAATAATTTCTACATAAATGGGATTTGCTCACATTTTAGTACAATACTCAACAATTATTAAAAAGTAAGGATCATTTCTTATAATGTCTATTAAGTGGCATTATACAGTAAATCTTGTTCATCATATGTGCCTATATACTAGTTGCATATAGTTTATACAGCTTAGTGTCTTTTTTGCTTAGGTGGATGTGAAGTGAGTAAATGGGATGTGAAGGAAATAGAATGGAAACAGTGATAGAACTCCTTGCCTCGCTCCACTAGACTATCCTCCTGCTTCAAATCCTTCAAAACCTCACTAAAAACTCATCTGTTTACAGAAGCTTATCACCTTCACCCTTAATTTGAGCAATATATTGTACCTCAGCTTTCTATACCTCAGCCATACCCTCTAGACTGTAAGTTTGCGAGTTTTCAATCGTAATGGCTGCTTTAGAGAAACCTCCTTGTATGCTTGATTTTAAACGCAATAAAAGGGTCCTCCATTATTTTGTCCCTAATTGGTAAATTTACACACACTTTAAACAACTCTTAATATTGCCACATATTCTATCAGATACTTGCAACCAGATTACGAGTTACCCACCCACAATCACTACAGGCCTTAGAACTCTATTGGTTTTAGCACAGATCAAATAATACAAGCTCTAAATAACTAGTTACACAAAATTACTATTCTATTAGTCCCGTAGCTCTAGCTCGCAAATAAAGTCTGACTCGCAACTAAAAAAAGTTATCAAGTTTCTGTCAAAAATATTACAAGTACTAAATAGGACTCGCAAGGGCTTTTTCAAACATTTATTACAGCTGTAAAAGCTATTATACACACAGTACTGTACTTTAAAAGCACAGGAAAGCATGGAAAGACATTATAATTAATTGCACAACAGTCTCAAACCCACAAATATGTAATTCAAAAAATATTATTTTTAACTATTATTTCTGAGTAATATCGATCCCGGGATTCATGGGGTTAATACATATCATGAAACCCACATGGACTAGAACAGATGTTCTAATGTATTTTAGATTGCTAGATTGCTTGATTGCGAGGTCAATCAGCAAATAGTACTTATTGTGCCTATTTAATTTGTAGCCTACGATTTAAGATTAAGTATAACTTCCATGTTTTACTGACGTCATGATAACGGCCTCATTAACTATTGGCTGTGTCTAAGAAGTAAATTACGGGCTTGCTTAAAAATTGTCAGATCATATGATCACGCACCCGGAAATCAGACTTAAAAAGTCAAGGTTCAGTCTGAATTTGCAAGCTGGAGTCAATTGAATACATCTAAACATTTAGAGAAAATGTGTGTGTTTTAGGCATTTGCAAGCAGCTAATAGAATATGGCCCTATGTTGGCGCATTACAAATAAAGGTTAATAATAATAATAATAATAATAATAAGCGTGGAGAGGGAAATTAGATGAGTAAGAGGGAGAAAATACAGATATTAACAAATAACAGAGGTAAGAGGAGTGAGAAATTAAGTAAAGGGTTTGCTGTGCTATATGATTTACTAACATAAAATACATAAATCTTTCACAATGAAAAACAATCTGGAAAGAAGTAACAGATAGTGTTAGTCTCTTTATATTCTCATGTAATTCACCAACTTATATCAAGCAACAAGGAAAGCACATTTTACTTTGTTGCATTTGAAGACATTTAATACTTACCTATTTAAAACAAAAGTCCCAGGACTGAATAAACTGATTTGATAGCATACTTTCTGTGGCAATGTCAAGCAATAAACAGCAGTGGAATTGTATATATCATGAGTTTCTGGCAATATGGGTAATTAGTAATGTGTTCAAATACATGTGATAGCTTGAGTTAACCCGCGATCCAGCTTCTAAATTCATTGTGTTATTTATCAAAGCTCATTTTCCCATGTTATACCTAGCTCATTACAGCTCATCGTGCGTTATCATGAATGTGGCGTGTTTTACGTCTGTTAGAGGAGTATAAGCCGAATATACAGTGAAAATCTAACTACACCAAATTGTCTAACCACTCATCCTGCTTTGGACAACCCACTATGCCAATATTCATCATCTTGTGTTCCGAACCCTCATAAGCAGTATATTTTATAGTTAAATAAATAATATTGACAGGAACCGGCTACTAGGAAATCAAACCCATTAATAACAGATATGCTGCATCTCCACTCCCTTCACGTATGGTGTGCTGGAAGCAACAACGTTAGTATCACAAGTAAGAATTGAAAAGTATTATGTTTGTTTTTTCTTCAAATATTAATTTTATTGCTAATCATTAATTAAATAAGTTAATGAAACCAGATTGTAGGACCTCTACAGTGGCACTTTAGCACATTTTATATTAGTTTTCGTACCTAAGAACGGGCTCACTCTGAGTGATAATGTCTTTAAACAACAGATGGGGTTAACAGAATACATTGGGGAAATTTACTAAGCATTTCAAGTGCATCTCACATCATCTCTTGATTTACTATAGACAGTTTTCTAATGTGAAAAACAGTCACTCTCACATGGGGAGGGGGAGTTATTAGGCACTTTATCACCTAAGATGAGGTGTGAAGAGCCAAGCTGAGTCGATCAGAGCTGTTTCCCCTTTAGGAAATAGTGCATAGTAAATCAAGAGATGATGTGTGATGCACTTGAGATGCTTAGTAAATTCCTCCCTCATCTCAGGTGAGAAAATGCTTGGTATACTCCGGAGTGAAGCTCAGACACAAGCCAAAAAGTTTCTCAGTTCTCTTTATGGGAATGGATTCAATATAATTACTATATATTCATTTACAAATTAACTACTGCATCAATATAATTTAGCATATTATATGCATTTACACTCCCTAATCAACACTGCACACCCACCACCAGGTCTATATTTAATACATTTGCAGCAACTGAACCATATGAAAAGGTTTGTTTTATAGTCTTTCAAAATATGTATAAGGGAGATCAAGAGTCGTGTAACCCTACATCATATCTAACCTAATTTCTATACTTTTGTACAGTACAATGTTCCTAGATGGAACAAAGATTGTTATAGGTATCTATGCAGATGCCAGGAACACAATTAAGCTAAGACTACTGAAGAATATATAAGGATTTATAACTGAATGTCTAATTCATTAAGGTGTACTTAATTCGATATCACCTTGTTTAGGCTGCAGATTGCTTGCTTAGACAGAAAGAATAGCTTTTACAGTTTAGTATCAGCACGGAACAAAGAGCAAACTATTAATCTAGAAAATGCTACAACATCGTTACTGGTTCTAACACTGGGGATAAACAGTCTAGAGAATAGAAGTAAAGGAAAAGACAGGTAAGAAAAAATACAATCTGCAGCAACACGACACTATTATCAAAACATATACAAAATACATCAAAATAAATCAATATTATAAAATGAGTAAAGCAAACTATTTATATTTAAGTATATTTAAGAATATGCTTAGCTCACTAAAGTGATAAAAATTGCATTCCTATTGCTTGTATAGATGCCACTGGATCATGGGTATAAGAACTGGGGGAGACAAATCCCCCCTCCCCCCCACAGATTTGTGTGTGTTTATGTGTAGAGAAGCAGTTGCATGGTATTGTTATACTATATGCGGTAACCCCCCCCCCCCCCTCCAGATTTTATTTGGCTCTTACAACTGTGCAGTGGATAGGGTAATTCTTTGCCGCACCAGAAAACAAATGTCACCAAGACAGAATAGTTAAAATAACAATGAAGAGTTGTGATTTCACCTCAATAGTTGGTCAGCTTTATACAGTATCTCACAAAAGTGAGTACACCCGTCACATTTTTGTAAATCTTTTATTACATATTTTCATGTGATAACACTGAAGAAATGACACTCTGCTACAATGTAAAGTAGTAAGCATACAGCCTGTATAACAGTGTAAATTTGCTGTCTCATAACTCAACACACAGCCATTAATGGCTAAACCGTTGGCAACAAAACTGAGTACACCCCTAAGCGGAAATGTCCAAATTGGACCCAAAGTGTAAATATTTTGTGTGGCCACCGATATTTTCCAGCACTGCCTTAACCCTCATGGGCATGGAGTTCACCAGAGCTTCACAGGTTGCCACTCGCATCCTCTTCCACTCCTCCATGATGATATCACTGAGCTGGTGGATGTTAGAGACCTTGCACTCCCCCACCTTCCGTTTGAGGATGCCCCACAGATGCTCAATAGGGTTTAGGTCTAGAGACTTGCTTGGCCAGTCCATCACCTTTAGCTTCAGCTTCTTTAGAAAGACAGTGGCCGTCTTGGAGGTCGTTATCGTGTTGGAATACTTCCCTGCGGCCCAGTCTCTGAAGGGAGGGGATCATGCTCTGCTTCAGTATGTCACAGTACATGTACAGTGGAAATGGAAATGTTTCTTTCTTATCTGCCAACAAATCTAGGTTTCTTTCTTTTTATGTTTCATTATTATAAACAGTATTGTTTTGTTGCAGACAAATAATGTTTTTCTTGACTGTCTTGACTGGATACAAAAATAATGGATCTTGGGGACACAGAAAAAATAGATTATATAGATTTCTGTGATGTCTTTGCACAATTTCTTACAGAAGACTCAGCAATATATTGCAGTGCTTAACAGATAGCTCAGAAGAAAACTGTCATCTAAACTACAAGGGAAATCATTATTCATCTGAATAAAGTCACTTTCTCTTGTCATTTTCAATTTTGTCTCAGATTAATTAAATTACTTTTCAACGGCAAAAGAAGATGCACTGGGTATTCACATTATTTTCATGTCCCAACTATACCGGCCTTTTAAAAGTATAATGGTATTTTGCACATATCATGGGTGTGGTCTAGCAGTGACATTGTGAATCTTATCAACTGCAACACAGAAACATGAAACAACACAACTTTACTTTTGTACCAGACTTTTTCTGGTCATTGTGTCCTATTCTCATCACGTAACCACTGTCATTGTTCCCCATTTGTCTACAAGATGGGAGAATGTATGACAAAGCAGCCACTAAGCTAAAAGGTGTAGCCTCAGTGTTATTTGACCTGATACAATCCCTATTAAAAGGCCACTGTAACGGTCCAGCCTTCCTGGCTTATAAATAGTAAATAGATTGAGTGGGAAATAAATATTGCATGTGAAATAGATGAAAAAGAATGGCAGGATATCTTATATAACAAGTTGTCCATTTGTGTGAACTATGGGATAAAATCCCAAAACAAATGTGGCCAAATATGTACATATAACCACAACTAGTCAACGTGCCCCACGGCGCAAAGATTCTGTAAATAAACAAGCAAATTAATTACAAGATGTCTCCAGACAGATATACCTTTACATTCATAAATAGTTTATTACCAAAGCCTTTGTAAATGTTACATAAAAAGATTCTAGTATCCCAAACAGCACTGGAACCAACAAACTCTCAAATGAAGGTTTTAAAAAAGATTAATAAATATTCTGAAACAGAAAAACTGATGGCATTATTATTAGGTTCATTCATAGATGGGATAAAAGGACCACCCTTTTGGGTCTGTGATATCATGTAAGGTATCTTAAAAGAAGGATACTATCTAATTACAAGTTGGTAATGCTGTTCTGGTTGGATGTTGCATACAGTGGTAGAATTTGTATTTTCATTTAAAAAATATTTTTATTAACAAAACATTGCTTAACTAAAGCTATGTCTGTAATATTTGGATATTTTGTGATTTCTTATTGCGCTTTTTGCTCTTTTATTCCCCTTCTCCTCTTTTGTTCCCCTCTACCTCTTAGTTATATCTATTTTATAAACAATATGTAGTACACCACTTTTGTATTAAGAAAAAAATGTTTATTTTTAGTTTTTCTAACAAGAAGTATGATAAAATAAACAAAAACAAAAAATTATTTTGCAACTAAACTGTTAGGTATTTTAATTGCTTCATTTAGAAATTAATTGTATGTTATAAAAATTGTATGTTGTAGAAATTATAAAGGTATGTCAGCATTTTTCTTATCTCACTAGAATGTTTAAGTGCGTCATCTGTAGAATGTTTATGTTTAAAACATCTGTATCCTGTGTCCTGTTTTTGCTTCAGATACTACTGAGACAATGTATCTGAAGCAAACAGGGTTTTTTTAGATAATGTTTTGCTGAGTAAACATTAAAAAAGACAGTTGCTTGCAATTTTGTATTTAACCCTATTTCCAACTATGCTAATAAGTTGTGACGTGTTCTATGCTATATAAGAGACAGACTGTCTAAATAAAGATCAGAGATTATCCTGATGACACTCTGATTTCTGTGCATTATTTTTCTCTCATTATATCTAGGTGCCCAGATATAATTGACACACACAATCAGAATATATAATTACTCACTAATCTGATCCTATCATAAACTTACAATGAAAATGTTTTGTTTTTCCACCATAGCTGGACTGGAGCTCCGCCCATCTTTTTCAAACTGTGACTCAGCCTTCAGTTGACTTCCCTGCAGCTGCCTGCTTACTGCACAGGCTTATTAGAGTCTAGGAAGATGTGTTGCACTTCATGTCACAATTTGAAAAAAAATTGGTTGTAGTCCTAACTCAAAAAACCTAATCTCAGCTTCATGGCAGCCATCCTATGTAACCAACATGTGAGGTAAGTGAAGGGGCTTATATTTTTATTATTTGAATGCCAGACACTTTTTTTTTATTTTCATGTCTTCTCTGGGAATAGGATGCCTGTGTCTTATACATGCATAATTTGTTAATAGGGAAAACACTTTACAAATGGAAATGTGGTTTCTTGGGGATGCAATCATGTACGTGGTTTTCTGGGGGATGTATAGATGTATGAGTAGGGATGTGTCTTTAACATAAATGTATGGGTTAGGTTATTGTGCTTTGGTGTTTTATCTAATATTGGGGCATGTTTGAGTCATCTTACAGGTTAATTAGTAATCACTGTTATCACTAGCTTCATATATTTCAACACCTACAGTGTGTGCAATCTCTAGTAGCCAAATAAAAGTTGTCATACATGGTCCTGTACAATGCGGTACATGTCAACATTTGTTTTTGGGCTATGATCAATTTCACATTTTCACGTCACTATAGTGTTTTTTGTATATAGTGCCTATTGTTAGTCATGGCGCCATTGAAAAATAAGCAATATAGTAAGATTTATATTTCAAAATAGGAATGTTTTAACATATGTGAATCAATGAGTTGTTGTTTTGTCATTCAGTCATGTACGACCTTCTGTGACCCCATGGATGCAGCATGCCAGGCACATCTTATGTCTGGTTGTGCCCATCCAAAAGGTTTTCTTTGGCAAAGATACTGGAGTGGGTGGCCAGTTCCTTCTCCAGCAGACCACAATTTGTCTAACTTATCTGCTATGACCTGCCCATCTTGGATAACCCTATATGGTTTAGCTCACACCTTCATTGAAGTACACAGTGCCTTCACCTCTACAAGGTAGTGATCCAGAAGGGGAATCAATGAGTACCTTTTACTTATAGCATTTTTATCCTAGCTGTAAGAGCAGAACTGTAGCACCATTCGAACTGAATTAAAGGATTATAATTTTGCATACGCAGAGTTGAACAGTCTTTTATTGGGTTCAGGAAGCATGGTTGCTTTTGTTGCAGCTGGTACCTTTAAACATATATTGTGGGAATGTCAGGAAATACAATATTTCTAAAAGGACTGTTTTGATCATCTGTCCATAAGTTTGAATAGATGCATCAAACCCTCCATTTCTATTTTATGGCAGCTAAAAGATTGATAACCATTAATTGGAAGCATCCATCCGTCCCTTCTTGGAATCTTTTATTTGAGGAAGTTAATACAATTAGAACTCTTGAAAGGGAGACACAGTAAAATGGACCATCTGGGACCGATTAACAAACTAAAAGTATTATATTGCAATATGCAGATTGGCATTCTCCCCATCTCCTTGTGATGATTTTTCTTTTTTTTTTGTGTGTTTTTTTTTTAGTTTTTTTCTTTTTCTTTTTGTTTATAATTATTAATGAATGCCTTGTTAGCTGTACCCTTATTAGGATCTAATGTGGATATTATGTTTTTGTATATTTTGTATTTGTCAATTAAAAACAAGAGGAAATTTAATCTAAAACTAACAGCATCATATTGATTGTGCTTACTTATTTATACTTTGAAAACAAATGATAATTAAAGCAAGCTCATGGATGTTCTTGTCTGAGTTTTTTACACTATAGTCCATGCATGTTACTTATAATTTGCAATGTTTAAAAGATAATATTTCTGCCATGTCTGGATTAATTCTAACTATATCTCAGTATCTGTTTAAGTTTTGTTTAATGTTTTAGCACTTGTATGTTCCCATTAAAACATGTATTTAAGGATTGCATGCAGGGGCAGCGCTACAGCTAGTGCAGTGGGAGAGATAGAAAAAGAGAACGTGCAAAATAACTTTGGCAACCGCATCACAACTTCTCTCTCACTCTCTTTCTATATTTAAATATATGCATGACAGGTGATCCAGGGGGTCAATAGAAAACCCAACAAAAAACTACAGTTCCCCTCTCAGTCTCTTAATAAATTAAGAGCCCACTTTACCACAGGCTGCTGCCATTAGCAATGGACCTCTATCCTTTAGTGCACCTGCAGTAGCTCCAACTCGGATCTAATTACCGTATGATGAAAAATTTAGAGTATACGCACTATCCAAACTATAAAATAACAAGCTGGTACCCGCAGAATAATTACTTACCACTTCCAATAGCATTAACAAAATAAGCTTAAACATACACACAATGGGGGAAATTTATTAAGAATCTCAAGTGCTGATAAGTAATTAATTTTATTTCTTGATTTTCTTTGTACTTTTTTTTATGGTGAAAAATAGCCCTCCTCACCCCTTTTCATGTCAGGTAAGAAAATGCTTAGTAAATTCACCCAAATGCTTCTTAAAACTGTATAAATGGCTGTTTCACAAATGTTTAAAACAAATTTACATTAACCCATTACCATCATTTATGGTAAAACCACATTCTGTTTTAAATAAGTAACATCCTATTTATCTGTATGGACGTTACCAGATCTTTAGTGTCACAGTGCCCTATTCTATTGGCCAGATCATAAAGTTACACACACTTAAAATCACTATGTATTCTATTAGCTACTCACATTCTGATTATGAGTTCCCCGCCCACAATCACTACGAGCCAGCCAAAGACGAACTGCGGGCTTACATCTCTGTTAATTTTAGCAAGGCTAGAACATTACAAGTGCTAAATAATTAAATTTACTCAAAATTAATATTCTATTAGAAAGTATCACATTTCTGTCAAAAATATTAGGAGTACTAAATAGGACTCAAAAAGGTTTTTTCAAACACTTCACACACAACTGTACTTCAAAAGCATGGCAAGACACAAATATATTCAATTAAAAAATATTATAATATAATTAACTGTTATTTATGTGTAATATCAATCCCAGGACTCAGGGGGTTAATGCATATCATGAAACCCCCTTGGCTAGAATAGATGCTCTAATGCATTTTATAGAGTGCTGGAGTATTTTATTGTGAGCCTCAATGACAAATATTACTTATTGGCACACATTAATTCATGGCCTTTCGATTGCAGGTTACGTCTCACTTCCATGTTTTTCTGATGTCATGATAACAGTCACGTTTACTATTGGCTGTGTCTTAAAAGTAAATAACGAGCTTGCTTAAATATTGCAAGATCATATGATCCTGCCCCCTGAAATCCTACTTAAAGGCATGGTTTACGTGAATTAAAGTTGCGAACTTGAGTAAATAGAATACATCCAGACAATATTAAAAAAATTGTTTCGCGTCACTTACAGGCTTATAATAGAAAGCCCCATCATTTGCAGACATACTTTATGTTTATTCTAGTAAAGTTCAGAAGTCAGTAACATTAGTGTATTAGGGATATTATTTTCTTGTTGATTAGTAGTTCTATAGATTGGGAGTCTCAGGAACAGTTCCTGTTCCAGTTAATGGATTTGTGGATGACAAAGCACTGATGGCAAAGGTAAGCCAATTTGGAATAGATAGTCATTTTTAGAAGAGCTATTTTGTCAACAAGTGGTAAGGGAAGATTTTGCCAGTCCGCTAGGCATTGTCTAATGTTATTTAAATAAAATAAAATAAATCTTATACAGAACCGGGAATTTTGCAGTGAATTAATACTAATTATTTGATCCATCCATTTTTTTTTTGCATCAAGAAATATAAAGTTGAGTGGTTCACTAGTCCTACTTATGCTCTTAGGTGGCTTGCTTTTTAACCACAGTATATTAGATATTGTAAAATAATTTCTATTTTATGCTGCTATGTAGCTGCTATATTGGTCTTTAATTTTTACCAGTTTTTTGATATCCCTGACTGTGTGGTCTTTAAATATCAACATGACATCCACTTTTTCTAAAAAAGAGTTATAGACCTCTGCAAACCAGGAGCAGACCTCTTTATTTTGCTGCATTCTAGAGTCAAGCAGTATACCCATCTGTCCCAGATGAGTTATCACTGTGAAAACATTTGTTATGGTGTAAGATACTTCTGTAATTGTGATGGGATTATTGAAGATGTTCAAATGCTATTTGTGTGTCCTTGAATTGTGGCCATTCATATATTTAGCCTTTAGTTGCTGATAAAGAAGTATAGATGTCTTTATGTAATGATGTCAATAAATTGTCTATTTCTGTCTATTTTGAACTATTGTTTCCTTAGGTCAAGCTTCTTAAATCTATATATATATCCACAGTTACGGTATATTAAAATGATCCTGGACTATTCTATATGTACAATTATTATCATTAAAGGGGTTAGTTTTATAGGTTTTCCTGGTGGTTCTTCTATTTTTTTGTTTCTTTTTCAATCTCAGCTATGATATACAAAACTATTTAGCCATGTCTCCAAGTCATATAGGCCTTTCTCTGCATTGCACATTTTTTCTACATATATATTGTATGTATAAAATTAAAGTGGACATCATATCAAACAGCACCTTCTTTGAAAACTAGATTTCCTATTCTTTTTCAGCTGAAGGACACTACAAGCACAACACTAGAAAATTGTTTAAATTGATATATTTTAGCTGAGAGCACTGAAAAAAAGGTTTTCTTTGGGTCAGCAGGAAATGTAAAATCCACTAAAATAAATCACTAACAACAGTTTTAGAAACAATATAAACTGGTGTTGAGGAAACAAGCATTAAAGAAACATATACAGACTGGAAAAGGGGAATGCTTGTTCAGCAGGATTAAGATCCAAGATTTATTTGTTTAGCAGGCATTACAGAAAATTAAAGTTCAATTAAGAAGCAACTTACAAAGGCTTAGAAAGAAATGTACATAGTAACAAAACAGATGTCATGATGTAGCCATACAAAATTAAAATCCCTGTTAGCTGCAACTACTATTAGTTTTTCACATAGAGTCGCTATAAAATAATATTGGATCAGTTTGCAGTCATAAAATCCAATCATGCAGTCGAATGTAACTAATTTCTTATAATGTGAGTTGTTTATTCATTTTATTCTTTTCAGTTCACCAATTTCCCAAATAATAAAATAAATCTTAAGACAATTAGTTAATTTTATATGGCTTTTTTTATAAATGTGTTAATTACTGATGAGCTTTTATTTTTTAAGTCACTAACTGTAAGTCACATTTTAAATGGAAAGCAGTCAAGCATTTTCTATCTTATGTTTAAAAAACATTGGTGGGATATTCTAAAGATCAATGTGGTGCCGAGTGATATGACCGTCAGGTTCACCGCTCTTCAGTGATCCCATAATGAGGACAATGAAACTCACCAACTATGAGCAATAGAGATTATATAGCAATTTTTATATCTACAATGATATGAGATAATATATGGCAATGTGTGCCATCTATTTTCATATAAATTACAGTGATAATCCTGTTTTATTTGAAGACACTATGAGCAGCTAGAATATTATTAGAATAGAAGCCAAGGTTTATTATAAAATAAAGTCTTTGCTTCTATTTTAATAAGATTCTTGCAGCACATAGTGAATATAAACTTTGAAATGTACTGTCATGTATTATTTCATATCATTGTAGGTATAGAGGCTTCACAATCTTAGATGGCAATGTTGAAATGCTAAGCTCCAAGTAACTTCACTATTTAGTATTACAGTATAGGGCGCTAATGTATATCATTAGGCCCACAGCATGCCCTGTCTCTCGAAGAGATGCAAGAAGGCAGCAGTTAGCAAGCAAAGTCATTGCAGTCATAGTTTAGCATCCCACAAGGCAGAACAGCCATCACCACCAAGTTGACTCTTCATTGACCTTTAGTATCTTCTAGATAACTAAACTTGATAATTAGCAAAATGTATTTCTAAACATCCTACAAGCATCCCACAAGGCAGAACAGCCATTGCCACCAACTTGACTCTTCATTGACCTTTAGTATCTTCTAGATATCTAAACTTGATAATTAGCAAAATGTATTTATAACACATCCCATGTGTTATACATTCAAATAACTACATGAAAAACAAGAGATGAAAGTCCTATCATCTTACATTATCCTAATTCTCTATTTGTGCCTGTTTTTCTGGCACTTGTTTAGTGGAACACAACTACATTAGGTTTTATTACTTTTTTAAACTTTACTAAATTGGTAGCCGGTGTTACAAAACATATATATATCTCAAAACAAATGAAAGAAATATACATGCCTAGCTTCCATTGTAGCACTACACTCACTAGCCAACCCTGGGTGGAGTAAAAACTGGTCAATAGTTACAGCTCTATTAAATTCCCCCAGCGTGAAAACCTGTAGACCATAACCAAGCCCACTAGACTAGACACGGCTATTAAATTGGCCTCGTACAGCTACCCGCAAACGATCTGCTGGTTACATGCAGCAAAACCCTACGGGCTGTCGAAATCAGGACTCCATTGCCACAAAGCCTTTGATCTGTCGAGCCCATAAATGTTACGTCTGTAACGGAACCCATCACTGTTTTACCCTGTTTTATGATTATTATGGTTAAAATATGATCCTACTATATGTATGTTGGTTTATGCTCTGCAGAATATTAGCCAGACTATTGCAGACCCCTAGCAGAATACATAATCCTATTAGGGTCTCCTAGAGGCAGGAGAGCCCTATTGTGTAAAGTGTTCACATTGTGAAAGATGGAACAAAGAGAAGCATTATCTTATCAATGTCTGTTATTGTATCAAATTAGCCGGCTAGTCCCTGGGAGGTGTGACCCCACCTATTGTTCTCTCTATGTGTACGGTGTGGCCAAATATGGGCATGTGTATTGCCTGTGGGAAGAGATGTGTATAAATATTTCTGCATATAACAAAATAAAGGTAGTTCTGCTCCTGAAACTGTGTGTCGTCCAGTTATTGGGATTGCGGGTGGGATATTGCTATTATTTTACCTGTTGGAAACCTTGCCTGTGGATTTACCATTTAATTGTTCCGGAGCCTCACTGGGATTATAAGCGGAGATACCCTGGGGAATATTGCCCCTCCGCTACATTGGTTGGCAGCGCTGGGATCCAGACTCACAGAGGAACAAGCATAAATGAAGTACGGATGGAGATTGATTTTGCCACACTAAAACGCTCCACGCTAAAAGACCTCCTGGAGGCAAGGGGTATACAAGCCAGCAATAAGAAGAAAGCGGTACTCATTACTGAGCTGATGGAGGAGTACCGAATGGACGGAGATTCGGTTCTCGAACAGGGGGATTCGGGAGAAAATTCGGAACAAGTAGAGTTCCGGAGGCAGGTACAATTTCGGCTGTCTTTTTATGGGGAACAACCTCCAACAGAAATTATTTCAAGGACCATGACAGAAGTCCAGGAATTTATGTTGAGGAAACAAACAGCCCCAGAACGCAGCTCTGCAATAAATATGGCACAAGAAGGTAAGCCTAAGATACCATACCAGGCTTTTAAAACGTATGTGGAGGCAGAGGAAGATATAGACGCTTTCCTGCAGGATTTTGAAAGACTGTGTGCCCTGCATAGAATCAGCACAGAGGACTGGGTACCGATTTTGGCAGGAAGGCTAACGGGGAGGGCAGCCGAGGCATATCGTACTGTACCTAATGAGGAAATAAGGAACTATAACAAAGTAAAGGAAATTATTCTGGCCAGGTATGCTATAACAGCAGAAGCATACCGGCGGAGCTTAAGGGACTTAAAGAAGGTGGAAAAAGACTCACACGCAGAGTGGGCATGCAGGCTACAAAGGGCAGCAATTGGGTGGGTACAAGCGAGCAAGGCACGGTCCATGGATGATGTGATACAGATGATGCTGTTGGAGCAGTTTTATGAGGGAGTAACTGGCGAGGTACAAGAGTGGGTAAGAGACCGAAACCCTACCTCCCTCACCGAAGCTGCCAGGAAGGCAGATGAGTACCTAGATGAACGCAGGCAGCAAAAACCTGTAACAACAAAGACTCCTTTTAAAACCTTTGGGGGAACCAGCTACACCCCAGCCCCACCGAGAACACTGCCACAACCACCACCGCCCGCTGCACAGCCACGTTTCCGCCAGCCCGCTTCTGGCCCCTGTCACCACTGCCAGAAATGGGGACACTATAAAAGGGAATGTCCCCAGCTGCGAGACCGGTCCACTTGGATACGTCCAGGCCCACCACCACCACCGAGAGCAGCCGCAGCCCACCACTACCAGGATATAGTAGCCACGCCATATGGTTCAGCTGTTCCCATTACAACCGTGGAACAATGGAAGGTGCTGCACGAGGCAAATCCAGTCCAGGCCAATGCTGATAATCGGCAGCATCACAGGCAGACCGTATACCTGGAGGGTAAAGCGGTCCAAGGGCTGCGAGACTCAGGGGCTACCATCACCTTGGTAAAAAGTCACCTGGTTTCAGACCAGGCTAAATTTAACAAGACTGTGGCCGTCAGGGTAGCCGGGGGAGCAGTATACCGGCTACCCACTGCAAGGGTTCATTTGCATTGGGGAGCGGGGGCAGGGCATGTGGAGGTGGGGTTGATGCCGCAGTTACCAGCGGAGGTTTTATTGGGGAACGATCTGGGGAGGCTCACGTCTGCTTTTGAGCCCCAGACCCCCACCACAGGAGAAGCTTACCCTGTGGTCACCCGCTCACAGACCCGTACCGAGGACGATCCTACAACAGGTCGGGAGACCCAGGTAAGCCACAAGCAGACACTTAGCACTAATGCCACAGAGAGACCCATAGCGTGGGACAACCCCAAAGAGCTTGGGAGGGAAACTAGACAGGACCCCAACCTCCAAAAGTACCGAGCATTAGCCGACGATAGAGTGGAGGAGCGGGAACGTTTTATATGGAAAGGAGTTTCTATGGGACAGAGATTGTGTCCCACCTTTTGGACACTGGGATCCTGGATTGTTGGGATGGGATCCTGGATTTTTTTGAGTGGGCGTACAGGGGAAGAACAGTGGGCCCTGTGCAATAGGGGCCCGACCACGAGCTGGGGGAGGAATGTACTCTGCAACTTGGGATGGTTTTGCTAAAGGACTTCAGTTCATTTGGAAGGCTGATGCTTCTCTGCTTCATTATTTAATTGTCTGAAACCAGTTTGTAAAATGTATTTTCCCTCTCCTTGAAATGTTTATTGCTGTGAATGCTGTATGAAGTGTGCGTTTGTTTTGTTCTTGAAATGTGAGGAAATGTGAATTGCAGTAATGCTGGTGGGTTGTCAAACTGTAGAAGTGACCAACAAATCGTTTTGTACGGACATCCCCAGGCCGATCCGTTGGGATCAGACCGTGTATGCCGGCTTATGGTCACGGTGGAGGTGTGTAACGGAACCCATCACTGTTTTACCCTGTTTTATGATTATTATGGTTAAAATATGATCCTACTATATGTATGTTGGTTTATGCTCTGCAGAATATTAGCCAGACTATTGCAGACCCCTAGCAGAATACATAATCCTATTAGGGTCTCCTAGAGGCAGGAGAGCCCTATTGTGTAAAGTGTTCACATTGTGAAAGATGGAACAAAGAGAAGCATTATCTTATCAATGTCTGTTATTGTATCAAAGTAGCCGGCTAGTCCCTGGGAGGTGTGACCCCACCTATTGTTCTCTCTATGTGTACTGTGTGGCCAAATATGGGCATGTGTATTGCCTGTGGGAAAAGATGTGTATAAATATTTCTGCATATAACAAAATAAAGGTAGTTCTGCTCCTGAAACTGTTTGTCTTCCAGTTATTGGGATTGCGGGTGGGATATTGCTATTATTTTACATTTTGGAAACCTTGCCTGTGGATTTACCATTTACTTGTTCCTGAGCCTCACTGGGATTATAAGCGGAGATACCCTGGGGAATATTGCCTCTCCGCTACAACGTCAAACATTGCAAATCGATATTAAAACCACTGGCGTACAAATCCACTGGCGTTCAAACTCGAAACCTGCAAATGGAGCCAAAAAGCCTACTGGAACTAGATAGGACCTGCAAGCGGGTAAAAGTCCTATCCATAGCACTGTAAATGCAATTATTAACACATTACTGTATTTTAAAATAAAAGGAAAGTGATGTTAGGTATTAAAATGAATAGCATAAAATTCTCAAGCTCTCAAATCTGCAATATAAAATACTTTTTTATCTGTTTAATTTCCGTGTTATGTCGATCCCAACAATCAATGTGTTAATACATATAATGGAACTCGCATGGACTTGAATATCATATTTAGTGATTTATTAATATTGCATTATTTCTGGAATGCCAGTCTGATTGTAACTCGTACTTTAAACCCGTAAGGGATTGAAATCTATCCTCCATTTTTCAGTGACGTAATGATGATAATCTCTTTTACCATTGGCTCCATCTAAAACCGTAACTATGGGTTTGACTAATTGATCATGTTCATGACCGCACATGCAACGTGCGCAAGAATGGTTTACAGGTTTGGATGTCGGCCATGTCTGTTGCGGGCTTGGCTAATTAATATCTCTGTAACTCCGGCGAATTTCAAACCCACAGGCTTTGCGGGTGTACCGGTGCCGCTAAGGGCTTGGAATTTAATATGGCCCTTTGTTTACTTTCACTGGTCTGTATTCTTCAAATGTCCAGTTTTCCAAAATGCTGCAGACTGCTCAACCTCAGCTTCCTCTCTACAGTCTCTCTGTTTTTTTCTCTGGAATCTATATCCAAATCAACAGCATATTTATCTTGTGCATGTCTTTTCTTCATCCCACTCAAAATACTTCTCTTGTATGTCTCTTTTCTACTCAGAACATCTGGGAACTTCAGCTATACTGAAAAAACACAGCCTCTCACAGTTCTTGCAGGCCTCAAACAAAGCCTGCAGATATGTTTCACAGCTTGCCTCTCACTGCTTAGCAGTCCATAACCCAGCCACTATCATTTCTAAATTCCCACCTCTTGAAGGCTTGTAATCAAGTGTAGCTAATTGATTGCTTCAGGAGTTAATCTCCCTTCAGATCTCCTTCAGATCTCCTTCAGACCTTATGGGGAAAATAACTTTTAAAAGTCTGTGGCTCACCCAAAGCATTGGGAGCACTCTGTCACACATCTCCCACCTCAGCTCAACACCATGGGGTTGAGCAACTTGAGCTGATAGGCTGTGTGTGTATGCTATACATTGCATGCACATTATGATGACTGCGATTTCTTTGGGTTCTTCTTTTCCTCTTTACTAAGGAGACTGGCTTGTAGAGGCTGAGGGCTTGTTGTCAGCAGTGTGGTCAGACAGAACCATAATCTTACAGCTCTCCTCATGGACCTTTTGTAACATGTTCTGTAACTTTGCCAAATGTCCATTCTCATGTGTCCATCTTACAAACCCTGGAACTTAACTTGTATTCACTAAATGCAGAATAAGTAATGACTCAGACTGTGCACATGCTCCTCCAATTTGATGATCATTTTGGGGGAGTCCTAGGCACTCATATCTGTGACACTTTCTGTGAAGCTTTAGGCTAGAGCATTTTGGTCAGTGGGTGTCCTCTGCAGCTCCTGTGTTATACTAGTCATCATGGCCTCCTGATTTACTAGGGCACTGTAAAGCTTCTGCACTCCGCTTTGTACTTTTGTATCTTTGTTCTTCCTCACTATTTTCAGCACTGCGGTCTCCTGCCTAACACTGCTGAGAACACCTTCCATCCTATGAAGTTAGGCTTCTTTCTTCCTCATCAACAGTTCCATAGCACCCAGTTGATGAGCTTACTCTCTGCTGCCAATCTTTGTAACTCTTGCTCAAACTCTGTCTTCTTCAGCTAATTCTGCAGGTTTCCACATTTCCCAGACCCAGCTTATCTAAACTTTCCTGGCTATCAGTAACTTCATGCCTGTTGAGTCCCAGCTGTTCAAGCTCAAACTGCAATTTCTCAAACACTTCACGCTGTCTCTCCAGCTCCGGCTCTTTAGTTTTATCATCATCATTATCATCACTATGCGTCAGCAAATTCACATGTTGTTTCTCTTCCCACTTTTCACCGCTGTCTGGTTCATAGTCTCCAAATTGTTCTGAGCCTATGGTTTGCGATAATAGATGGCCTTGCTCTTTCTGTGCCACAGTAGGCTGGCCAATAATTGTCACAGAAGCCCAAACTGCTTGTGCTCTGGTACCAGATGCTTCACAGGCTCCCCAAACATGACCTTTACCAGGGCTATTTCAGGCTCTTCAATGATCTGCCCATAATCTGTGTAATCATATTCTCAACACACACCCATGATACCACTGTGCTTCCCCTCATCTGGCTTGTTCATCAGGCCCTCATTGAATTATTATGGCTGCTCAGTCATACTTTCTTGTTCCTTCTATCTCTCCTGTATCTGATCCTGCTCTATGTTTCACATATCAGTCACTGATCTGCTATTGTAGAGTATGTATCAGCATCTCCTTCTCTATTATAGCTGCTTCCCATTGCTTCAGGGAATCTTATAACTTGCTCAGCTGAGAGGAGGGGTTATTGATTTTGCAATTATTGATTTTGAGCAATTTGCCTGTCTTCAATTTCAGGCATTTCCATTGGGATGGAATCCATCTTTACTTCTTGCTGGGCTTGTTTCCCCTATTGCTTCTCCTTGTCCAGAGCACTCTGTAGAATGGTCAGCTGAGACAGAGGACTGTCGGGATACTTCACAATTTTAATGTGACACATGTCCATGCTCTGCTTCATATGTTCTCTCAGGGATGGTGGTTCCTCTTCAATCAACCCAGTCTCCAAATTCTCATCTTCCTCACCATTCACTTTAGGAAGGATTTAAATTTCCTCATTAAAATCAGGACGTTCTACTTTTTTTTCTCAAAATCAACTTTTATTGGGATATGGCAACAGAGAAAGCAAAATACATATATTTGAAAATAAACAGCAATGGAGTTACAGTGCATGATCATTTTTCTTGGATATAGCAAATTACAATATTTAATATGTTATATTTAGTATGTATATAATAATGTATAATAAGTTTTTCTCTATTTCTTCTCTTTCCTGTCTCCTTTTTCTAACCTTATTCCTTCTTTTCTTATGTTAACGTTCTTGTCTGCTCCTGCTTCATTCCTTAAATAGTAAGGAAATAGATGAGAAAAATGCATGGCCTCTCCTCTCTATACATTAGAATATTAAAGATATGATATAGTAATTACGTTTTTGTTAGAACTTAGGTTTCCATTTAAATTTACAGTGAATAGTTTAGAAACTTTAAACATGGGTAGATGAAGTGATGTTTTTATGGGTTAGGTTGTGGTCCTGACATTCTTCTTTTAAAAGAACTTTGGCTGCAATTCTCTGTTTGATTGCCCCTTTCTCTGGCTTATAGATCTTTGACAGGCATTTTCTTTCTAAAAGTATGATTCCACCTTGTGAGTATTTATGAGCGGCAGGTGGCTTGGTCTGTCCGGGATACTCTAGTAGGCCTCTTCATTGCTCCTACCCATAACGTTTCTGGATCGGTTTGGTTCAAATCTTCCCTAGTGTCTTAATCAACATCCTTCGTACTGAGGCTGCTTATGGACCCTATGAAAGATAACACCTTGCCTTTTACTTTTTGTACTTTGCTCACAACATTAGCCACCTATATATCATCATATTGTTTCAGGGGCAAATAAACTTTCTTTAGCCATCTCTTTCTCATTCACATTGTTGAACTTGTTGGCTTTCTGTGCCATCAAACGGATCACTAACTCCTGATTATCTTATGATTCAGGTTCCTTCCTCAAACCCTCCACAGGGAACTTGCATTATGATCTTGGGTAGAGAAGTATGTCCCTTGAATAGTGATAAGCATCCCACTTCTCAGGATCTCATACACCATCACATATCCAGAAGTCATAAACATACCTGTCTAGGATACTGAAGCTTCTTTATGTCCAATACATGTTCTTTCTGTTCAAAAACTTCCATAAGTGGAATCTCTGTACTCTGTTACCTCTGGTAACTTCAACTCTGTTTAGGATCTCTTCATTCAGATCAACATAATTTGTTGCCTTTTCTTTATCCAAAACTACGAAGGCTTTCTAAGCTTCACCACATACGTTTCCTTACTAACCAGGCTCTCACTCAAAGCAAAAACACTTAAATCAATTTTTTACTTCCACTGTGGAAGTTTACAAAATGCTACAGATCACTCATCCTCCAATCCTCGCTGCAGTCTCTCTTTGTTTTTTCTTTGAAATCCAAATCCAAATGAACAGATTTCTCTTGTGTGTCTGTTTTCTTTAGCCCACACAAAATACTTCATCAACACTGAAAAAAGAACAGACTCTCACAGTTCTTGCAGGCCTCAAACTAAGGCTGCATATATTTTTCACATCTTGTCTCTTACTGTTTAGCCCAGCAGTCTATAAAACGGCCACACCATTTCTCAGTTTCCATCTCTTGAAGGCTTGTAATCAGGTGTAGCTAATTGATTGTTTAAGGAGTTTAAATCCTTCAGACCTTATATGGAAAAAACTGTTTAAAATCCAGAGATTTATATATATGGCCAGGTAGATTACATGGTATGTGGGAGGAGCCCCCTCTAAAAATAGCCTCAACTCCAATTACCTCTTGCACAGATTTTCTGACTGCCGCTCTTGATTTTCTGGTAATTCTGCACTTCTCTCCTCTTTTGCTCTCGGCACCTTTCTGTGAGTTGCTTCTTGTCTTCTACCTCCCTTGGCCTTCGCACCTGCTTTTCCGTCTCTCTTCCCTTCCTCCTTCATTTCTGTGCCGCCTGCCTGTCTGTCCTCTCCCCTCTCCCTGTTCTTCCCCTGCTTCTCTTCCCCTCCCTGCTTTCACCTTTCCAAATCTCCACTGTCTCCTCCAGCTCTTCTTTCCTCCCTCCTTCAATCCCTGCCAGTCTCACCCGCCCCCTTCCCTCCCTTTTGTCAGCCTCGCCTGGCTTGCTTCCCTTCTTTCCCTGCCCGTCTGCTCTTGTCTCTCTGTGCCTTCCGGCTCCTTCTATTTCCTCTTCTCCCTGCATCTCCACTGCCTTGTTTTCTGCTCGCACTTGCCACTTTCCCAGTCTCACCCAGTCTCTAGCTATCCCCCCTGCCTTTTCTGGCCTCTCCTTCTCTCTCACCGCCAGTACCGCCCAATGTCTCTCTTGCTTCCCTCCTCTGTGATGGTCGTCCTGGCTTTGCAACTCCCAACCAGTGTTGCATGGCCTCTGCATTCTCCGCCCCCTTGCCTGCGGCCACAATGCTCCTTTTTGCCACCAACCATGGCCTTTCCTCCTGCTCCACTTTTCGTTTCTACCCTGCCCGTTAAACCTGGCTGCTTCTCCGCCCCCCTCACTGCCCAGTTTTGCCTGGGTTGTCCTTCCCCTCGCTTCTCTCCCCCTGCTTCCCCCCCCCTATTTTCTGTTTCCTCTTCACCCTTCCTTCCTCCTCTCATGTTTCTTTCCCTCATTCCCTTTCCCCCTTTCCCCCTGCCCCCCCCCTCCCTTTTTCCTTGTCTTTCCTCCCACTTTCCTTCCATCTTTCCCCTTCGATTTCCCTTCTTAAGTCCTCTTTTTGACACTTTTTAAACCAGCAAAATCCTGTAACTCGTGATACTATGCTCAGCCAGCAACCTCAACTCCACCTACTGGCTAAAAACAACCATGACCAGTATCAGATGCTGAGAGAACACCTTCTGTAGCCGTCTCCTCGCCCAGCTGACCACCTTCCAATGCAGAATGTGAACAGTCACTATGCCAATGGACAGTCTCCTGGCTCATACAGGAACTTACAGCATGCAATATTCCATAACCATATTCTGCTAAGAAAATGGATCTTTATTGACTCCAAGAGGCTCCACCATTTACTTCTCAACTCCAAACTCTCCGAATGATCAACTAACACAAATCCAAGGCATGATTTCTGATATTGCTTCATCAATGCATTCTCTCTGAGACTGAGTGTCGCACCTTGAGAATCCAAGGCCTTCCTCATCAGTTGCTCCAGTTTCAGCCGCCACCTCTAACCAAGGTCTATTCATAAATAACTCCGGCCATCCATCAGAACATAGAATTACTCCAGAACCCCAATCCATGCTTCTCCAGGGAACACAAACCATGATGCCATGATTTACTCGCTTCTTATTCTCGAATTACATATCAATGAGCTTGGACATTGTTCAATTAATTCCTATCTAATCATCACGTCACTGGATCTATTACCTTAACTATTTATTTTGTTTTCACCTCCCACTGTCATTGCAATTGGCACATTTATCCACCATTAAAACTTTTCTCACTGGCATTCAATTTTTCATTTCACATACACATATCTTTTTTAACATCCAGTCCAGTTAATCTGTCCCTCAAAGGCTTTTCAAAGGCTACCCAACTTTCATCTCCCACAAGGCTTCCATCTACCAGTTCCATCATTAAACAGCTCATCACTATGTTATCCTCTAACCCATTTGGACCCTATATATCTTTGACCATCAAAGCAGCTGCCGCTCTCACCTTTTATTGTTTCTTATGCCCTAGCAAATTTACCATCTCTCCCTCACAACCTCACTAAGCAAGACATTACTTTCTTAAAATAATGTCATACTCACACTTCAATCTACTAAAAATAGCACATCTCCAGTAACAATCACCTACTATGCCACTGAGGATACATGACCAGTCACCATACTCCGATCCCTTTTCTCCTCTATTCAGGAAAAGCACTCTTTACAAACGATTCTTAGTATTTCTTCACAACCGTTATCTACCACCACCATCGCCCACTATATTAAATCCCTGCTTCCCAGACTAGGCCTCAAACATTTCATTACTCTGGCCATTCATTCAGAATTCAGATTGGAGCAGCCTCCTCAGCCTCCAAAAATAACACACTAGTCCATATCAAAAAAGCCATGAGCAGCCATGAAATCCCAGTGCTATAGTCGCTACATCCCAGATCACAATTGCTGCACTTCAGGTACTCAGGAGAGTGGGATCCAACCACAAATATTAATATATATATATATATAATGTGTGTGTGTAAAGAAAATCAGCTGTCACATTGTAGTGAGACAAAGTGAACATATAAAGTCAATGTGGAGTTTTACGAACATGTAGCAAAATATTCCAGTTCAATTGCACTGTACACCAGGCAATAAAAATAGATCAGCATGTTTTGAAAAGAAAGTAGAAACTTTGAAATTGGTACATATTAAAAAAAAAACATCTACCACAATACATAGCAAGGGGAAATCGGATTAAAGGAGAATTGTCCCTTAAATAGCTGGATTAAAATGGCACTAGTTATGCTGCTTTATTTACTGTTACCTAGTTGCATTGTGATCTCTACTATCGTAGCAAGTGTTCACAGAGTGGAACAATTATTATAACTTACTTAAAAAGCCCACAAGAATAGGACACTATTCTTTTCAAGTCTAAGAGCAAATTATTTCTAAAAAGTTAAAAAACAACCTTTAATTTATTACCTTTTATATATAACTATGTTTTACTAAGGGTACAAATAGTTTTATGTTGCTCTAATTTGTCAGCCAAGATCTGACCATGGGTGCAGAAAAAATTATCATATAGCTCTACTGAAATAGCTGCCACAAAGGACTGAAGCATACAAGAGCATCAACTGTGAAGTTATGTGTATCAAAAGACCACTCTTATGTGACAGGTAAGCAAACAACAATATAAGATTGTCTATAAGTGAAATCAATTCATTTTCTTTAATGTCCCACATTTATTTGGTTCTTCACAATATTGCACTATAAATGTTGCCTTTTAATGACCATTAATGGCTGTTGTGAATCAAAATTCTCTAAGCAACATTAAACAATATCTACAATGACCACTAGATGGTGATGCAGCATTATATAGTTGTTTCAAATAAAATACTGCACAGATTCATTTGAATGTATGGAAGGATTCAACCATTTATATTTTTTAGACCTTTTAAGTGCTTGACAGGTTCTCAACTAATTACATTAAAAGCGATAATTATACACAGATTTGCATTCAACATTGACAATAACAGATGCATTGGTATTCTGTGATGTTTGCATTGAAGCAAACAATGATACATGTATTTGTTTAAAATTGATAACAAAATGTAAATGAAAAAAATTGGATTGAAGCTGGATACTGATTATTCGTAATAATACACTGCACACAGGACACTATAAGCACATAGTACCTGCCATATAAATACACAAGAAAAACTGGGGAAAAGCACATCCAAACCACCAAAACGTTTTACCCTCCCACCTAAATTTTCATAATATTCAAGTGTGTTTGATTTATTTCAGCAAAAAAACAAGAGTATTGTAGTATACACCAATGCATTTTTTATTTAAAGTGACGGGGATCCGATAGATGCAATTCTTATTGTTCAATTCAAAATCATGCGTAAGGCTAGACTGAAAGAATACAAAGCTGGAATTAATATTGCTGGGAGAAATATCAACAATCTCAGATATGTGGATGATACTATTGTGATGGCTGAAAATGAGGAGGAAATAAAGGGCTTATTGATGAGGGTTAAAGAAGACATGTAAAGAAATAGAAGAAGATAACCGAATAGGAAATTTGGGAATCTCAAATGAACCTTTCATGCCAAAGTGGGTGTGATAAAATACAAAAATGGTAAGGAATTAACAGAAGCAGATTCAGTAAGTACCTTGACCGCACTGATAGCCTCAATAGTTTGTCTAGCTGGAGCATGAGATCTTGGATAGTGAAGTGAGATGGAGCCTAGAAAGCCTTTCTGATAACAAGGATGCACAAGTTGATGGAATCCCAGCTGAACTGTTGAAAATCCTAGAAAGTGATGCTGTAAGCGTTGCTTAAATTATGCAAACACATTTGGAAAACTCAACAATGGCCAGTAGACTGGAATCGGTCAGGCTATTTACCTGTCCAAAAAACAGGCAGTGCCAAAGAGTGCTCCAATTATCAAACAATTACAGTAGTTTCACATGCCAGCAAGGTAATGCTTACGATCCTGCAAGCTAGGTTCCAACAATATATGGACCGAAAACTACCAGATGTGTAAGTCAGGTTTCGCAGAGGCAGAAACACAAGAATCAAATTGCCAATATCTGCTGGATAAAAGCAGTAAAAAAATACTTCTGCTCCATAAACTATTCTAAAGCCTCTAACTGTGTGAATTACAACAAAATGTGGCAAGTTCTTAAGAATGATGGGAGTAGTAGGCCATTTCATCGGCATCCTGGGGAATCTGTGTGTGGTTCAAGATTGGGAAAGGAGTGCAACCATTTATATATTGTAACCTTATTTATTCAACTTATATGTGGAATACATTATGCGTAAGGCCGGGTTGGATGAATCGAAAGCTGGAATTAACATTCCTGGGACAAATATGAACAACCTCAGATTTGCGGATTATACTACTCTGCTGGCTAAAAACAAGGAGGAACTAAAAGACCAATTGATTATATTGAAAGAAGAGAGTGCAAAATATGGCCTTCTGCTCAGTGTTAAAAAGATCCTGACAAACAGCAATCACAGTTCCTGGCAAATAGATGGGAAAGAAGTGAAGGCAGTGACAGATTTTATTTTCCTGGGTTCCAAGATCTCTTCAGATGGTCAATGCAGCCATCAAATTAAAAGTAAAGATATATAAAAAAAAGTTCCACATAATTAAAACTATGGTAATCCAAGTTAGAATTGATGCTTTGGATAGTGGTGCTGGAGAAAACTGCTTAGAGTTCCTTGGACTGCCAGATGATGTAATCAATCCTTTCTACAGCAAATCAAGCTGTTCAATGTAATGTATGAACATGAGGTTAAAGCTCAAATACTTTGGCCATATCATAAGAAGACAGGATTCCCTCTGATGCCTGGAAAGATTAAAGGCACACAAGGAAGAGGTTGGCAGAGGCGAAGATGGATAGATGAGGTCACTGAAGCAATGAGCATGAGCTTGATGTGCCTGGCCCACTGCTGTCCATATGGTCATGGTGAGCCAGGTATGACTGACCTACTAAACAATAACAGCTGATTTGATGTTACACCAGTGAAGGAATAAAAACCAGAAACAATGCTGAAAAATAACAAGCCCATATGAAACACAATAGAGAAGATGATGGGCAATGTAAATAAAACAACTGGTTAGAGTAAATGTGAGAAATGTGTGGGGTAAATGCACAAGATTAGAAAGTTATAAGGAGACACAAAAAATAATCCATATACAGTAGACTCTCAGTTATCCAGCACCCATGGGTAAATGTTGTTTCTGGTTGCTTGAGAGTCAGTAATTAAAAGCAAATCCAAGCAAATATAGTCAAACTTCACCTCAAGAGCTTTTTTTAATGCAGTGTGCATATTAGTTAAATGGCAGTCAATAAACTCCTCAACTTAGTGAATGTCGCTAACATACATTTTTTTCACTTGGGCTCTGACAGACACAGTCAGGCTACAGATCATCTCTGACAGACACAGGGTGTACTTGGGCTCTTACAGGCACAGTCAGGCTACAGATCATCTCTGACAGACACAGGGTGCTCTTGGGCTCTTACACACACAGTCAGGCTACAGATCATCTTTGACAGACACAGGATGCACTTTGGCCCTTACAGGAACAGTTAGATTGGCACTTACAGACACATGATGCACTTGGGCTCTTACAGGTAACGTCAGGCAGCACATTGGCTCTTACAGACACAGGATGCACTTCGGCACTTACAGGTACAGACAGGCTGCAGATTGGCTCTTACAGATACCGGATGCATTTGAGCTCTTACAGGTACAGTCAGGCTGCAGATCGGCACTCACAGGTACAGTCACGCTGTAGATCGGCTCTTACAGATACAGGATGCATTTGGGCTCTTACAGGTACAGTCAGGCTGCAGATTGGTTCTTACAGGCACAGGATGCACCTGGGCTCTTACTGGTACAGTCAGACTGCAGATCAACACTTACAGACACAGGATGCATTTGGGCTGTTACAGGTACCGTCAGGCTGCAGACTAGCTCTTACAGGCACAGGCTGCACTTGGGGTCTTACAGGTACAGTCAGGCTGCAGATCGGCACACTGATATCGACACCAGTTTTTTTTTTTCTGTCGGGTGCCAGTTGCACGAGAGTGCGAGTTACTTGAGTTCCAGATAACCAGGATTTTACTGTATATATTCATGACAAACATATACAAATTCTATTTTATCTCTCTTAAAACTACCCCAATGAGTTATGAAATATTAACAATATTCAATATTTCTATATTATCTTTGAATTTGATGCTTATATGTTTAAAAAAATATATTATTAAATAAAATGTTTACTTTATAATTAAGTCTCATCTTTGTGAGATCTTTGTACACACTACAGCAAATGTTACACTTGTGAGTATGCCAAACATAACAAACTATTCCAAAGGAGTTAATGTCCCTGCTTGTGATGTTATAACATTTCAATTTATGTAATCTATCTTTATTGAGGGTGCTTTTTAAGAAAATAAAGGCAATTCATTTGAATATGTGTTGAAAGTATTTACAGTGAATGTGTAAGTTAAATAGTTACATAGTAATTAAGGTTGAAAAAACACTTTCAGTCCATCAAGTTCAACCTTTTAAGATCTCCTCTGCTCTGCAATATGCGGATAAGTTATTAATTAATTAGTTGTTAATTAATTATTAATCAATTTTTTAATTATTTATTTTTAATTTTATTTTTATTTTTGAATTATTAATAAATTCAGAGGAAGACAAACAGAAAAAAAAGCCCATGTGAAACCTAGCCAATCGTTTCAAGGGGGAGAAACAATGAATTCCTTCCTGACCCCAGATACTGGCGATCAGATTTCTCCCTGGATCAATACTCTCTCTCTAATTATCCAGGATAACCCTGAATTCCATTTTTAAATTAGAAATAAATCCAGTCCCCTTTTAAAGTTATCTATTGAATCCACTGTCACCACCTCCTATGGTAGAGAATTCCACATATTAACACTTACTGTGAAGAGCCCTTTTCTTTCTTTAAGGCAGAATCTTTTTACTTCTAACCTCAAGGGATGTCCTCTTGTCAGTTGAAAACCTCTTGGCACAAAAAGCTCCCATGACAAATCTTTATACTGACCCTAGATGTATTTATATAAGGTAATCGTATCTCCTCTTTTTTCTAGAGAAAATAAGTTTAATTTGATTAATCTTTCTTCATAACTTAGCCCCTCCATTCCCCTTATTAGTTTTGTTGCTCTCCTCTGTACCTTTTCCAGCCCTACAATGTCCTTTTTATGAAGTGGTGCCAAAAATTGTACTCCATTGTGCAAATGAGGGCTGACTAGAGATTTGTATAGTGGTAGAATTATATTTGCTTGCCTTGCTTCTATACTTTTCTTAATACATGATAATATTTTACTTGCCTATGCAGATGCTGCTTGGCATTGAGCACTGCTACCTAGGTGGATGTCCACAATTACTCCCAAATCCCTTTCAATATCTGATACCCCTAGATTTTCTCCATTAGGATTATAAATTGCATGGCTATTTTTCTTTCCCAGATGCATAACTTTACATTTATTTGTATTAAATCTCATCTGCCATTTAGATGCCCATTCCTCAATTTTATGTAAATCCCTTTGGAGGGAAAGCACATCATTATGTGATTAAATTACCTTGCACAACTTCATGTCATCAGCGAAAATGGAGACACTACTTTTCAGTCCCACCTCTAAGTCATTAATGAATATGTTAAAAAGGAGATGACCTAATAGTGAACCCTGAAAAACCCAACTTACCACATAAGTCCAATCAGAGTATGTTCCATTTACAACAACCCTTTGCTTCCTGTCTTTTAGCCAGCTCTCAATCCATGAGCAGATATTTACTGCAATTCCTGTATCTCTTAGTTTGCACAATAGTCTCCCATGTGGCACTGTATCAAAAGCCTTTGCAAAATCCAAAAAGACTACATCCACTGAGTTGCCTTGATCCAGGTTCCTACTAACCTCCTCATATAAACTAATTAAATGTTTTGACATGACCTATCCCTCATAAATCCATGTTGACTCCTACTTATAATCCTTATTAACCCTTCTAAAAGCTTCCCCACTACAGAAGTGAGGCTCACTGGTCTATACTTCCCTGTATTTGCTCTTGCTCCCTTTTTAAATATAGGTATCACGTCTTCTTTTCTCCAGTCATCTGGTAGAAACCCTGTGTTGAGTGAATCTTGAAAAATTAAATTTAATGGTTTGGCTATTACAGAACAAAGTTCCCTCAGTACACGTGGATGTATTCCATCAGGCCCCGGGGCTTTATAAACATTTATTTTTTCCAACCTCTTTTGGATTACTTCCTGCGTTAACCAATTATTTGGCAAAGGTAGTGTAGCCTCATTATGTTGCAGTGTCCCAACCACTTGTGTATACCGAAGAAAAGAACCTATTTATCTGCCTTTTCAGTTATCTGTCCCAGTCTATACTTTGTATTGCTGCCCTTAGACCATTAAAATCTGCCCTTTTAAAATTTAGAGTGTTTGTTGGCCCCTTAAAATTTTGTTTTTCTAATTCAATCTCAAATGAGACTGTTTTGTGATCACTGTTTCCCAACTGTTGCCCTATTTCAACATTTGATACTATATCAATATTATTTGTGATGACTAAATCTAAGATAGCTTCATTTCTAGTAGATTCCTGTATAACCTGGGCCAGATAATGATCCCTGAGTGTACTCAAGAACCTGCTCCCCTTAGCTGAACTGCTGGTCTCATTTATCCAGTTTATTTCAGGGTAGTTAAAATCTCCCATTATTAGATCTTGCCCATGCTCAGCTGCATTTCCAATCTATAACAATAATTGTATTTCCTCACTTTCAGCTATATTTGGGGATTTATAGCATACTCCTACTAATATTAATTTGGAATTTGCTTCTCTGCTATTTAACTCTACCCACAAACATTCAACTTTATCACTAGGTCCTCCATAAATATCCTCTCTGACTATAGGCTTAAATTCAGGCTAAACATACAGACAAATCCATCTTCCTCTTTTACCATTGCCTCAATCTATCCTAAATAGGTTATAACCATCCAGATCCCATTTTTCATTAATTGCTAATAATTCTAACTCTCCCATTGTTTCCATTTCTCAGTTATGAAACATTACCTTAATGTAATTTGCTAAAGCTAAACAACCATATTTAAATGTAATCTTAAATGTGATCATAAAAATGATAAATCAGTGTATGTAGCAAAAAATGGCAAAACACAAATGGAGAGAATAAAAGAGCTTTGAAAAAAATGTATAAACTGTAAAAGAAAAAACTCAGGAAAGAGACATTTCAAGACCCCAGAGGCCTTTTGACACTATTAAATGGACATGGATATATTTTGTTTCTATGCTGCATCAGAAATAGGGAATTTCATAATGTGTCAGAGTGTGTGTGTGTTTTTTTTCCTTCAAATAAAGATCTCAGAGCATAGAGGTTTAACTTCTCTTGGGGGCTTTTCCTCTGCCAGCCAATGTTAACTACAGGCAAAAGTATGTTCTCTATGTTCCCTGTTACTTTAAATTAAGTTTAAACAGGTTTTTCTTAATATTGTTCATGCAAAAAAAAATGTATAATGCTTAAATCATTATCTTTTAAATGCTTGAAGAAACAGTTTTGTTCCATGTCCCTTTAAGAAGAAGCAGACACATAAAAGAGTTGTAGATTGATGAAATAACCAGCTAGCCTTTATTCCACTAAAGAAATTCAAACATGTTTTGATTTAGGCCCATTGCAGACACATGACTAGGACCACAGAAGATTTCAGGTTTAAAATATATATTTGGAAATAACTATATACACCTAAATGGCAATTGACTGTTATATATTAGTTATATATTATTTATTTTTCCTCTATAGAAAGAGATGTTCAAGGAGGAGATTTTGAATCAGTTAAATCAATATTTGGGTTGCTGGGGGGGTTAGGATGAGAAACGCTGAGGAATCTTTGGGGGTCACATTGGGCTTCTGAAATCTGTCAACATATTCAGAGCTTGAAATGGGTTTCATGGCTGAATTTGTTTTTGAAACACTGTTCTAAGCTTTTCTTATCTGCATTCAAATCCATATCAGTAAGCTGATTACCAGTCCCAAGAGCATGCAGAAACAAAGTCTCTCTAACGTGAATGTGCACACCATTGATTAAATATGTTACAACGGATTGCCATTCCTTTCACCCTCTTCCACGGCAATCCACACATACATATACACACAACTAGCATTTCTTACATAAATCGCAAAGAGAAAGTGTATCGGTTTTAAAAATATCTAATTAGTTACATTATTTAATCAAATTACCTTCTTGAAGATACCCAACCCTTCAAGAAATATTAGAGAGCGCACATACAATAAAAATATTCATCAATAAGGCATCTTATGAAAAAAAAAACACAACAGCAAAGTAAAACTTAAAGATGACATCCATACACAGACACCTCCACCACTGTAAATGTACACAAAATATGTGCTACAGAGATGGTTACAATCTTACAATATCAGACAATTAACATCTCTATATTTTCTATCTGGTTAAATATTTATAAGAAAATAAAATTTACATTGACAATTGTCTCAGCTCACATCCTTAAAGGGTCACAGAAAATGATCATGGAATTAGAATATTCTAAATGTAATGTCTAATAGTACGATTTCACTCTGAAAGTGAATATTGTGGAAACAATTTATGTTTAAATAGAATACCAGCAAAATAAATGTATAAAAAATAACCAGCTGTCAAAATAGATTTCACAAAAAAATTAGACTTACTCCTTAAATAATTTGACGTGTGAACTAGCCAAGCTTCGATTACCCTAAAGGACGTACTCATCAATTGATATTTATAAATAATGGCAGGGCTATCATAGAGCAATGGACAAAAAGCAAGAAGGCAGCAAGATTCCCCATTTTCACTTGGCAAAGAATATGGCAAATCATATAAATTCAATACCCCTAACAAATAGTATAAAATTGTTTTCATTCTTGTTAGGCGCTTTAGAGAAAGCACTGTGTATGTTTGATTGAAAGCTAAATTAGAGGAAACTCTATTATTTTACATTGTGTTCAACCTATTTTTGACTTGTACTTAAACCCTGTAATAACACTACGGAATATGTTGGTGCATTACAAATAAAAAATAATAAAGAAAGAAACAATAAATAAAATAAGAAAAACAGTCTAACAAGAAAAATGGTTAGCAAAGCTGTGGTACAATAATATAAACTGAAAGCATTGCTCATAGAATAACCCCAAAATAAATTAAAAAAATAAAATCAATGTCTCAGAAAAGTCATGATGTGTATTATTTATGCAAATATTATTACAATCACTTACTCTCTCTGAAGGTCCAAGGTCTTGAGCTATGACCCCTGATAATCAATATATTGAATGCTTAATAAATAAGGACCTTAGTTGTGAATGGTGTAAATAAACCACTCCCCCAAATGGAGTAAAATTAAGTACTATACCATGTGGGAATTAAGTACTATATTATCTGATGGGGCATACTAACACCTGACACCTCTTCAGCATTTCACTTAATATGTATCTTAGTTCTTCTAGCTTGTATATGTTGGCACATTATAAATCTAAGATAATAATGATAATATTAATAAAAATAATAATAATAATAATAATAATAATATGGAAATCATTTTCTAAAGCATTCAGTGACCATTACATTTTATTTGAAGAATTGTATATTCATTCCTGGATGTTCTAAAAGTGGAATTGGTTACATATAATGTTATACTTTATTTAATAAAATGGTGGCACAACTATGAAACAAAATTAAATGTCAGGGATATAGCTTTGTATTATAAAACACACAAATTGTAGCTAAATGTGCAATAAATATTTAGAGGAATACCAATATATGACTATAAAATAAACAAACAGAAGCAGTCCCACCTATAAATGATTAAGATTGCAACAATGTTTATTCTATAAGATTATGATCTTTGACACAAAAAAGAGGCCACTTTATGATTTATATAACTAGATCAATTTGCCTTACGTTCTTGAAAAGATGTGAAGAGCATCTGGAATCTACTAGTTCGACTTCCTTCATCTGCCCACATTCGAATGACTCCAAGACCTGTTCGTAGCATAACATCATTTGCAACTGTACTGCAAAATTTAGCTTTCAAATCTTCCACCGAGCTGCTTCCATCGTACACAGCCACAAAATTTCTTTTACATTCATTTGAATTTTGCATTTCATAGTCCAAAAAGCGTAAGTATATCTGAAAATAAAGAAGGTACATTTTGTGATCACATCAGGGCTATTACTCATTGATTGTACATTCACAGCTCAATCAGTAAGTACTTCAATTATCTGCTATTCAGAACTAACAATTTATTAAACTGCACACTCCCTGCATTTATGATAAATAAAAGCTGCTTAGTACTTTGCTGAAAATATCTTTTTCTAAGAATATCTTGCACGTGAAAAACAAATAATAACCTGAAAACCAGTTTAATGATTGTCACAATAATAAACTTTAGTTTTGTCCATAGCTTCACAGATATAGAGCCACATTCACTTGAGCGATTTTGAGATCCAGTAGCCCGTAAGTGAGGTTGCAAGCTATTTTGCTAATGTTTTCACACCCGTAAATGGCAAATGAAGGAGAAAATCCTACGCGTGCTATAGAGGGCCCGTGTCATAACGAGATGGGCAGCTGGACATGGTGCGCACAAAGTACTGTCACAGATTTTGGGTTAACATGTATGTGTTGTTATGTATTGTAAGAAACCATTTTCTCTAGCTGGGGCCATGTTGACTTGTTCTTGACCATAAATTACTAACACCCCTGTCTCTTCCCCCCTCCACGACCTGAGCAGAGCAGGTCACTTAGTATAAACACAGGATCGTGCAACAGATCAAAGCATAATACATCTCCAGACCCCTCTATCTGGTCTAAGCTGGTCACATAGTATAAACACAGGATCTTGCAATAGATCAAAGCCCTCTATCTGGTCTAAGAGGGGTCGTAAAAGTGAAGCAGCCCCTAACAATTACACCCCCCCCCCCCTTTCAAGCCTGAGACAGAGGGTGTGAGTAAAGACAGGAAAACCAGAGAAAAACATGGGTCTATGAAAGGAGGGATGGGCTGAGAGGAGTTAGCTGGTGGGTGGGGAAAAGTTGTTAAAAGGTACTGGATCTCAAATAATAAAGAGAGTCTGCTGGAACTACACAAGGATATGGATGTTCTTTTTGTGTCCTAAACCAAGGGATGTAAGAGGGACAGATTAAACATACATCATCATTGTGTATGATTTAATCTGGAAAGAAAACATAACTATGGCATTGGATCCTATCTGATACTTTGCTCCTACACACTGGGAGAACTCTGCTGACTTGGATTCCTGACAGTCCTGGGTACTGGTATGCTGTGTTGAATTCATTGCTGCTTAAAGGGATTTGCAAAATAACCCTTGGTTCTACAGTTGTAGAGTAGGATCATAACAGTTGGTGGCAGTGGTGGGATCCCTGTAAATATAACAAGCAGGATGTCCAGATATAATAGCATATCATCTGGTGCCCTCAGGGACCTGATCCAGGAGAGAGGGCTCCACAGCACAAAGGCTACTACCAGGGCAGACATGATCCAAGAGCTCTTGTTGGTAACACGGGAGGAGGTTACAGAACCTGACCAGGAGCCAGTGTCAGAGATGGGGCTTACTGCAGAGGAGGAGGAGGAGGTATTCCGGAGATTCCAGAGATGGAGGTCGGTCATTCCAGAGGCACAAGTGATGGCCCTCCGGACCCAGCTAAGTCGTGAGGTACGGCTACAAAACAGAAAAGAGACTGTCCATTCCTCTCTAGAATCCAAGGAGGGGAAGGATATAGGGGCAGCCAGATTAAGAATGGCATACAGCAGTGTCAAGCACTTCTGTGATGAGAAAGGGGACATTGATGGTTTCCTACAGGACTTTGAACAACAGTGTGACTTGCATCAAGTGCCAGAGAAGGAGTGGATTACACTGTTGGCTAGCAGACTAAGTGGGAGAGCCAGTGAGGCATTCAGGGCAATTCCCAAGGAGCAGAAGACCTATGCTGAGACCCAGAGAGTGTTGCTAAACAGGTATGCTGTTACCCCTGAGACTTACCTGCACAAATTCCGCACCTACACCAAGGGCCCCGGGGACACCTACTCTGAAGTGATGTGTCGGATGAGGCATGCCTGCATCAGTTGGTGGAAAGGGAAGGGGGCAACCACATTTGAGGAAATTTTGGATTTGGTCCTCATTGAACAATTGTATTTTATCTGTCCTAACGGACTGAGAGCATGGGTACAAGATCGAAACCCCACTACAGGGGAGAAGGCTGCCCACCTAGCTGATCATTTTGTGGCTACCAGGGGTGAGACCAGGAATAGGGGCTTCAACAACACTACCAACGGGGGCCCTCCAGTCCCAGCACCAGTCCCCGGCCGCCCTGTAACCAACTGCTCTAACCCTGCTACTTTCCAAGATGGCAGCCGACCTCAGGTGGCCACTGGAGTGGCCCCTCATCCCACAGTGCTTACCAGCTCGCGTCCTGTAACGCGGAACACAAGGGTGGCGAATGTTATGGTTGTCATCAAAAATATGAAAAGAGAATGCCCCAATGTGCCACGCAGGGAAAACAGACACCCCACTAAGCCTGTCTACTATCTGGGGGAGTGGAATGTGGACCTTGAGGAGTCTGGAGTGATCCAGACCAGACCGAGAGAGGAGGATTTCTATCACCCCATCCATGCTGTGCAAACCAGTTAAGATGGCAACAGGAACAAGCATTTCCAAAAGGTTTTGGTCCAGGGAAAGGAGGCAAGGGGATTTCGAGATACAGGAGCTGCAGTGACTGTGGTACATCCGGATATAGTACCACGCGCAGCCATGCTCCCTAAGACCATGGAGGTCATGGTGGCTGGAGGCCAAACATTTTCCATCCCAGTCGCCCGCTTGCAGTTGGATTGGGGCACTGGGAAAGGAGTTTGTGAAGTGGGAGTTATGCATAGGCTGCCAGCTGAGGTTTTGTTGGGCAATGATTTGGGGCATCTAGAGAGCCGGCATGTCAATGTTGTGACCAGATCTCAAGCTGCCAAGCTCACCAGGGATCGTCTCAGCGACGAGGATAAGGCCGGACACCAGGAAACCGGGGTAAGTCCATTACCTGCTAGCAAACTGGGTCGTGTTGGGCTACGGCCGGCGAGGTGAAAGTCGCCTTATGGGAGGGTGAAACCTTGGCTGGGGCTAGGCAAAGGGCTGACAAGAGAGAGAAGGGTCCTGAGGGAGATGAGTATGTGTGGGAAGAAGGATTGCTGTACAGGATTACCTCTGAACATGAGGGAGATGGGATGAGAGAGGTTAAGAAGCAGCTGGTTGTACCCCAAAAGTTTAGAGCGAGATTGCTAGAGATAGCTCACAAGGTACCATTATCTGGACACATGGGGGTGAAGAAGACCCGGGATCTCCTTACCAGGGTGTTCTACTGGCCGGGGGTGAACAGGGCTGTTACTACTTACTGTAGCTCCTGTGATGCCTGCCAGCGATATGGCCGCCAAGGAAGGGGTACCCGCGTCCCTCTTCAACCATTACCAGTAATAGATACCCCATTTCAGAGAGTGGCTATTGACTTGATAGGACCCTTGGCTAGGAGCAGCAAGACTGGGAAGAAGTTCATTCTGACCATAGTAGACTATGCCTCCCGATATCCTGAATCTGTTCCCTTGTCTAAGATTTCAGCTACCAAGGTAGCAGAGGCTTTATTGTGGGTTTTCTCCCGAATCGGGTACCCTAAAGAGATCCTGTCTGACCAGGGTACCCAGTTTATGGCTACAGTAACCCAACAATTATGGAAGTTATGTGGTATCAAACACCTGAGTTCCTCTCCATACCATCCCCAGACCAATGGCCTTTGTGAGAGGTTCAATGGTACCTTTAAGAAAATGCTCTGTACTTTCACAGAGCAAGAGAAGGATTGGGAGCGTCTACTACCCTACCTTCTCTTTGCCTACAGGGAAGTACCACAGGAGTCCACAGGGTTCTCTCCCTTTGAACTCCTTTATGGTAGACAAATAAGGGGACCTTTGAACGTAATCAGAGAAGCATGGGAAGGTGACTATGGGCAACATCAGGTTTCGGTAGCCTCATAAGTCCTAGCTTTCAGGGAGAAACTAGCCATGTTAACTGGTTTGGTTAGGGACCACATGCAAGAGGCTCAGACCAAAGCCAAGAAATACTATGATAGATGAACAAAGTAGAGGGAACTGGAGGTAGGACAAGAGTATTTGATGTTAGTCCCTCATCCCCAGGATAAGCTCAAGGCAATCTGGGAAGGGCCCTACCCATTTATTAAGAAATTGAACCCCCATACATACGTGGTAATGGTAGACCCCGAGAGAAAGGTCACAAGGGTGGCCCACATAAACAGACTGAAAGAATACCAGAGGCGACCCCAACATTTGCTAGCAATTTGTCTGCCTAATGGCAGTGACCCAGAGGAAGGAGCCTTACCTGACCTGTTAGCCCCAGCTGGGCTTAACAATCAGATGGAGGTGGTAGGACAGTCCTTAAATTTAAGTGCAGCCCACCAAAATCAGCTAATGGAAACTCTGGCCCCCTATCAGGCCCTATTCTCTACTAGCCCGGGGTGTACCCCTTTAGCAGTGCATGAGGTCCTAACCGAAGGTTGCCCCCCATAAAAACAGCCCTCCTATCGGGTACCAGAGGCAGTGCGGGCCAATATCTCTGATGAGCTGCGGGAAATGTTAAGATTAGGGGTGATTGAACCTTCCAGTAGCCCGTGGGCTTCCCCAGTAGTACTGGTGCCTAAAAAAGATGGGACAACTCGTTTCTGCGTGGACTATCGTAAGCTAAACGACAGGACCAAGACTGATGCTTACACTATTCCACACATGGACGAGTCGTCTAGGTACTGCCAAGTATCTCACCACTCTGGATCTCTCCAAGGGGTACTGGCAAATTCCCCTTGCTGAGACAGCTAGAGAGAGGTCGGCCTTCATCACCCCCTTTGGACTTTACCAATTCAAGGTGATGCCATTCGGGATGAAAAATGCCCCTTCAACTTTTCAGAGGTTAGGAGATCGATTATTACAGGAGCACTAAGGGTATGCTCAGGCTTACTTGGATGAAATCTCCATATTCAGTAATACGTGGGAGGATCACCTACAGCATGTCAAAAGTATACTGGATAATATCAAGGGTGCCAGATTGACTATTTGCCCAGACAAATGTCAGTGGGCCAGGGCTGAAGTACAGTATTTAGGTCATTGGGTAGGCAGTGGGCAGATTAGGCCAGAACCAGCCAAGGTAGAGGGGATAGCTGCATGGCCCACCTCCCAAACTAATAAACAGGTAATGGCTTTCCTGGGGACCACAGGATATTACAGAAAATGTATTCCCTGTTACAGTGCCATGGCCAAACCCCTGACCGACTTGACAGAGAAGAGGATGCCCAGGATGGTGGACTGGACCCCTGCTTGTGAGGTTGCCTTCCAGGCCTTAAAGGAGGCTCTAACATGCTCCCCTGTATTAGCTGCTCCCAACTATCAACGGCCCTTTGTTGTACAAACAGATGCTTCCATGTATGGACTGGGGGCTGTGTTGAGTCAAAAGGATGAGCAGGGATGTGAGCACCCTATTGCATACCTCAGCCGAAAGCTGCTACCCAGGGAGGTGGCATATGCAGCAGTTGAAAAGGAGTGTCTGGCTGTGCTATGGGCCCTTAGGAAGCTACAACACTACTTGTATGGGAGAGAATTTACTGTGGTGACTGACCATAATCCCTTGTGTCGGTTATCCAGGATGGCTGGGGATAATGGTCGTTTACTGAGGTGGAGCTTGGCCTTACAGACTTATAATTTTGCCATTCAACACAGACGAGGAAAGGTCCATCAGAATGCGGACGGACTTTCCAGACAGGAGGACAAGTAAAAGCAGTGTAGCTAGAGAATTATCCGTCAGGATGATCCTCTATGCTACACTAATAAGAAAGGGGGAGAAGCTGTCATAACGAGATGGACAGCTGGACATGGTGCGCACAAAGTACTGTCACGGATTCTGGGTTAACATGTATGTGTTGTTATGGATGTATTGTAAGAAACCATTTTGTCTAGCTGGGGCCATGTTGACTTGTTCTTGACCATAAATTACTAACACTCCTGTCTCTTCCCCCCACCACGACCTGAGCAGAGCAGGTCACTTAGTATAAACACAGGATCTTGAAACAGATCAAAGCATAATAAATTCCCAGACCCCTCTATCTGGTCTAAGCTTGTCACATAGTATAAACACAGGATCTTGCAATAGATCAAAGCCCTCTATCTGGTCTAAGAGGGGTCGTAAAAGTGATGCAGCCCCTAACAATTACACCCCCCCCCCCCTTTCAAGCCTGAGACAGAGGGTGTGAGTAAAGACAGGAAAACCAGAGAAAAACATGGGTCTATGAAAGGAGGGATGGGTCTGAGAGGAGTTAGCTGGTGGGTGGGGAAAAGTTGTTAAAAGGTACTGGATCTGAAATAATAAAGAGAGTCTGCTGGAACTACACAAGGATATGGATGTTCTTTTTGTGTCCTAAACCAAGGGATGTAAGAGGGACAGATTAAACATATATCATCATTGTGTATGATTTAATCTGGAAAGAAAACATAACTATGGCATTGGATCCTATCTGATACTTTGCTCCTACACACTGGGAGAACTCTGCTGACTTGGATTCCTGACAGTCCTGGGTACTGGTATGCTGTGTTGAATTCATTGCTGCTTAAAGGGATTTGCAAAATAACCCTTGGTTCTACAGTTGTAGAATAGGATCATAACAACACGCAAAACCTATTAGTAGCACTGTAAATGCAAATAAAAAATCACTACTGCACTATAAATAACGGGGTAAGTGATGATAGACATTAGAATTAATTGCACAACGGTCTCAAGCCCGCAAATCGGCAGGAAATAAAATAAATGTTATGTGTCATTTTGGGGATAAATCGATCTCGGGTATCAATGAGTTAATACATATCAGGCCACCCATATGGACTAAAACAGTATTGGCATTAATTTTCATAATTCTTTATTTTGCAAGTTTTGCGAGTCTGATTGCATAGCGGACCCCTAAACCTAATTGATTCGCACGTAACCTCTGTGTTTTACTGCAGTAATAATTACAGTCTAATTTTCTATGGGCGATTAGAAATGGGCGGTTACGGGCATGCTGAATTGATCAGGTTCCCGCCCAGAACTGCTCCGAACCAGTGCATGGTTTACAGTTTTGGCTTGGGGTCCGTAACTCGCGCCCTTCAGCAATTGAATAGCATCGCAATCAGAAATGAACGCCAGCAACTCACTCGGGGACATTCGGCTTTCTGCGATCGAATTATGGGCTTCAAATTGAATGTGGCCCATATTCTACAAGTTCTGTAACTGTCACAAAATAAGTGTTAGAAAAGTCCTATGCTGCTATTATATATATACAGTGTCTTGCTAAATTATTCACCCCCTTGACTTTTTACCTATTTTGTTACATTACAGCCTTAAGTTCAATTTTTTGTCAATCTGAATTATATGTGATGGATCACTACACAATAGTCTAAGTTGGTGAAGTGAAATGAGAAAAATATACACATAAAACTATTTTTTACAAATAGAAAACAGAAAATTGGCATGTGCATATGTATTCACCCCCTTTGTTATGAAGCCCATCAAAGCTCTGGTGCAACCAATTACCTTCAGAAGTCACATATTTAGTGAAATGATGTCCACCTGTGTGCAATCTAAGTGTCACATGATCTGTCATTACATATACACACCTTTTTTGAAAGGCCCAGGAGGCTGCAACACCTAAGCAAAAGGCACCACTAACCAAACACTGCCATGAAGACCAAGCAACTCTCCAAACAAGTAAAGGGCAATGTTCTTGAGAAGTACAAGACAGGGTTAGGTTATAAAAAAAATCAAAATATTTGATAATCCCCAGGAGCATCATCAAATCTATCATAACCAAATGGAAAGAACATGGCACAACAGCAAACCTGCCAAGAGACGGCCAACCACCAAAACTCACGGACCGGGCAAGGGGGGCATGAATCAGAGAGGCAGCACAGAGACCTAAGGTAACCCCTGAGGAGCTTCAGAGTTCCACAGCATAGACTGGAGTATCTGTACATAGGCCGACAATAAGCCGTACGCTCCATAGAGTTGGGCTTTATGGCAATGTGGCAAAGAAGAAAGCCATTACTTTCAGCAAAAAAACAAAATGGCATGTTTTGAGTTTGTGAAAAGGTATGTGGGAGACTCCCAAAATGTATGGAGGAAAGAGCTCTGGTCTAATAAAACTAAAATTGAACTTTTCGGCCATCAAAGAAAAAGCTACATCTGGCGCAAACCCAACACATCACATCACCCAAAGAACACCATCCCCTGTGAAACATGGTGCTGGCAGCATCATGCTGTGGGGATGTTTTTCAGCAGCCGGGACTGGGAAACTGGTCAGAGTTGAGGGAAAGTTGGATGGTGCTAAATACAGGGATATTCTTGAGCAAAACTTGTACCACTCTGTGTGTGATTTGTTGCTAGGACGGAGGTTCACCTTCCAGCAGGACAATGACCCCAAACACACTGCTAAACTTGAGTGGTTTAAGGGAAACATGTAAATGTGTTGGAATGGCTTAGTCAAAGCCCAGACCTTAATCCAACAGAAAATCAACCAACAGAAAATCTGTCAGTCGTCAGACTTAAAGATTGCTGTTCACAAGTGCAAACCATCTAACTTGAAGGAGCTGGAGCAGTTTTGCAAGGAGGAATTGGCAAGAATCCCAGTGGTAAGATGTGGCAAGCTCATAAAGACTTATACAAAGCCTCTTGGAGCTGTGATTGCCGTAAAAGGTATCTCTACAAAATATTGACTTTAGGGGGATGAATAGTTATGCACATTGACTTCTTCTGGCATTTTGTCCTATTTGTTGTTTGCTTAACAATAAAAAAAAAGCATCTTCAAAGTTGTGGGCATGTTCTGTAAATTAAATGATGCAAATCCTCAAAGAATCCATGTTAATTCCAGGTTGTGAGGCAACAAACATGAAAAATGCCAAGGGGGGTGAATACTTTTGCAAGGCACTGTATAATATATACAGTGCATAGGTTACTCTAGTGTGTCAATAACATTTCTTCCTTATGACTATATTATTAATAAAAAAATAAAAAAAAACACTTCAATGGAAACATTATATTCCAGGATAAATGCTTGTATTGTATACAAATTTAATATCAAATATTTTATGAATTATCTGGTTAAGAGTAAATTAAATGTAAAAGAAATGCAAAATATTTTTTGATTATCCCAATCACTCTTTGTGGACAGGAACAGATTTAAAGGTACATAGAAGATTTATTTTTCTTACACTTAGAAGAACAAGTCCCCGGGCCTGACATTTCAAACAGTTTTTTCTTTTAAAAAATTAAAGTGTTAGATTATCAAGTACACAGTTTTAGATGCAATAAGTAAACATGTTTTTAATGTCCATTGATCTACTGCCCTGGATAATTCTTGCCCCCACCCGCCAGATACCAACTCATTCAACACAAACTTCTCCCCCATCCTCAGCACTACTTGCAAAATACCCCTTTCTAAGGCAACTCACTCCTCCATCAAGACCTCCATCTCCTAGCCAGTGCCCCCCTTCCCAAAGCAGCTCTATACCCCTGAAGTCCCCCGCCTCAAACCAGCCTACTGTCTTATTAATCTGATAATCAGTGTGTTTAAACTGTAAATATCTGTGAACACTTTGTTCATTTTGCCTTGTGACAAATAGAAACTGTATGAAATGTTTTAAATAACAAACACCCGACACCCAACTTTAAAGAATATCTTAGTTTATGGCTGACATAATTTACATAGAATAAATAATTATCCCCAGTTACTTTCTTCTTCTTTCTTTTACTTGTTTACATATATAGAGCAACATTATCTAACAAATTATAAAGATTACACTTTTTTATGATCATAACACTTACAGATAAAACAAAAGTCTATCAAAAGGAGGCATAAGTACAGAAGTAAAATAGTTAAAGGCCTCTGTAGTCGTACATTTATAGTACTACAGTTGAAAATATGCAAAATATTAGAATTGAAAATAAAAACAATGCATCCTCTAATAGGTACAATAGGTACAATCATGATGCTTTGCAATCTTTTTTTCTGTCAGTCATCTTCCTGAAGTGGGAGGATACTTTAATTGCACGTGAAGTTTCTATTTACACAATAGGAATGTTGCATTTATAAGTGTCAGAGCTTTTACAAACAGTAATGGAAAGCTTTTACAAGGACATATTCTGAATATACCAGGACATACTCTCCCACGAAATTAGCAGAATCAGCTGATAAAAGAAAATGGAAGCCTGCAATAAAGAATAATGCACTTTTTGAATAATAACTACTTTCTAAAATAATTTTGCCCATAATCAAGTTAAGATATTTAAAGGAACATATAACAATTGACCGTGCTGGTTCTTTAACATTGTTATGCTTTTAATAAATAATGGGGCTTATTCTGTTTTTAAATTTGAACTACATTTTGAGAATTTTAAATTGAACTATGATTTCAGTATCAAGTATAAAATTTGCCAGCATACAGTAATAACTCAAAGGATATCCATGTGAATTTAGTGGAGGAAATGCATTGCTTATCAGAATGGTTTATTTATTCATTCACATGTACACAGCAATATTATGTAATAAAAGCTAAGGACTGCATGTTTTATGTTCATGGACACTGCATCAAGTTAAACACATTTAATCAATGAAGAGGTTTTGCTTAAATACTTATAGTCGTAATCATTCAAGAGACAATTTTAGAAAATGTTTAAGCATATTTGTTATATTGTATATAAATTTTCTTTCAGTTACACAATTATTTAACTTTTCAATAACTGCATTTAATAACCCAAACAATACTGATATCTTGGTACTTTATCGGCACTACTTCCATGGTTAAAAAAATAAACACTCTCGTTAAAAATAAAAGAAAGAATCCTGTGGATTTTATTGTCCGCATCTAGGGGACTCTTGATTAAAAGAAAACATAACTTTTCCAAGTAAATGCAAAATATTTAGAAAATAATTAAAAAGAACCCTTAAATAAAGATGTTTGCATTAAAAGAATCTTACTTGCATTAGGGCTGTGCTACTATATTTTATCACTTAGGCCCCCACTAGTGAAAATATTAAATAGAATGAGTTTTATTCATTGAATTCCACAGGGTTATTTTTTACAACATTAACATTATACAAATCCTTGCTGACTCTAGCTAAGGTCAGCTTGGTTCAACTTGCTGTATAATATTTAACTAATGTAGGAATACATAGGATAATCAGGAAAAAATACTATTTTCTATTTCTTGAGTTGTAACAAAATGAACATATTTGTGCAAGAATCTGCATCTCTCCACTCCCCAGCTACTGGCCATTAATTGATACTTTGACATTACTGAGCAGGTGGTACAGATACTCTCACTGTGATCAAATCTGATTTTTGTTCACCTGTAGATTTTGTCAATGGCATCATTTTTATTGTCTGATGGCTTAGTCTGATTCATAATAGAGTGCTAAAGTGGAAAATAAATAAGATAAATAATACATATGTACTGTATGTACCTCTCAAAGAGTACTGAATGTGAAGTTTAAAGGTTCAAATCCATTTCATGATTTTAATAAAATTAGCTCTAACGTAAAATGAATATTTATATGAAATGAATATATACAAATAATCCTTTAGTAAATTAGCTTGTAAGTGAATGAATGTATTAAAGTATAGCTAATAACGGAGTTAGCAATATTGTCAGTAGAAATATTTAAGTTTCTATTTGTTTGGATCTTCACAAAACTCTGCAATTACTCTTTTTACCAATGTAAAGGTTAATAGACTAGCCATTAATATCCTCTTTATAGACATTCTCTTTATTATCTGACATTAAATGTATTATGCCATCTGGAACCTGCAAGTGTTCTATATGGTATGTCATGGCTTTTAGTTATTTGACAAAGCAGGAAAACAATCATAACAAAATTGAGATAAAAGCTTTCAATGTACTAGCCTAACATTATCAATCAACCCATTACTACTACTGCACTGTCCATCATACCAAGGATTGTCCTACATCACAGTCATGCAATGCCCCCTAGTCCAGGCACTAACACTGTATGTATTGTCCTAAACCCATATGACCTTCAGTACAATTGTCCCTCACTGCTTCACCTCTAACTTTATGTGCTCATATACATTCTGAATAGAACTGCACATACCTCCAACTATAGAGCTTTATACAAATACTCAGTAATAATTGGGTATTTTGTGAGGGGGGGGGAGGGGGGGAGACTGACAACATAGTTTTAGTGAAGAACTTTGTAACCTTTGCTAAACTGAATGAATCTATTGCAAATATTAATATCAAAGACATATATTGGAAATATAGTATTCTATAAGCACCAGAAAAATGTCCAACAGCCAGAATTTCAGAGAGGGAAACACATATGTGGAGAGCACTCAGTGCAAGGTCTCTCAGATTGATAATGAAGTACAGTATGCATAGATTATTTAACTAAAGCTTTGGGGGATCAATATCGAATTCCAATTATTTAACGGGACAGGTTTTAAACATTTCAAACAAACATTGCAAATTAATATTTTTCAGCAAATAAGAGCTAGTTCTCAATATGGATGTTACATAAATATTATATTTAGAAATAAAAATGTGTTACAGTCACGTCTGTAGACATAATGGCACCTTTAATGATAAATGAAAAAGGTGGCCAACATGACTTGCAAGCCAGTATTAGGCAACCAAAAGCTTCCTAATAAAACATAACAGTAAAATTTAACCACTGAGGTTTGGGAACATTTTTATATTTTTGAAATATTTAAGTAATTAACAACATCAGCAGTTGCATAAGCCTTAAGCATAAAAACAATTTTAGAAAAAATCTTGTTTTTTATCAGTCTCCACTTGCGTCTGCATGATTCAATCTTGGGCCTTTTCAACTTTGCCTACAAGCCTGGAGCCTCCGAGGACAAGCATGCTCTGTGTGTATTTTTTATTCAAAATGTTGGACAGAGATGGCTTTGCAATCTTTTTGGAAAGTGTGTGTTTAGCTAATGGCATTTGACATGTCCTTCCTACCTTACAAGCACTTAGAAGCAGACAATTGCACTACTAATTGCCAATCTTGCCTCCCCAGCTTTGTGTCTGCCCTGTCATGCACTGAAGAACAATGACCATGTCAGCTAGACACTAGCAAAATTCATCTTAAATTATGTTTTTCTGTATAAAATGCTTTTATACTCCTAACTTACATAGCTCCTAATGAAGTTAGCTTGTATCAGACTTCCTAAACATATGTGTTTTTGAATCCATGCCTTTAAGTCCATTTATTGTGGATTGATAATTTAGGCGAACGCATTAACATTATTTAACACATAGAATGCAAGCTTTCAAATCTGTAAATACTTTAGACGGTGTTATGGACGGCAAAATAGCTTACAATGTAAGAGATATTAGTTCAAACCTGGAGGCTGTTAATTCAGCTTGATCACACTTCTGTAAAGTGTACATAAGGTTGTTCAGTCATTAAATTGAATTTATCACTGCAGGGTCCAAATGTATCAAACAGTGCATGATTTGGAGATACTGCAAATAGTTTTTGGATTACCAGAAGCTAAGCATTACCTCCTAAATCCTGAGGCATGGTAAAGATTAAATGTACCTCAAATCATGCAAAAAACAAATCGACTGGACAGTCAGTGAATCAAAGGAGTATATGTAGTGTAAGTAACTTGTTTTGTCTTCCTTTTATTATTATTATATCAATGACATTACTTTGTGTTTATACTACTTATCCCAAGTCCCTTGGCCACTGCTCAGTTAATGCTAATGTATATGATACTGGAATACTTAGAGCTACGTCCTAAGGAAGTTTTTTGCCAAAACACATTGATGAGGATAGGAGCATCTGTGTTTTAATTATATTCCAGTAGAGCAATTTTAATTCAAATTTTATATAGTAACAAAAAAATTACAAAAAATAATAATAAGAATACCGTATTGGTCCGAATATAAGCCGCACCCGCATATAAGCCACACCCGTAAAGTTCAAGGGGAAAAAATAGAAAAAAAGATAGTACTCAAATATAAGCCGCACCGGTAAAATTGGAGAGAAAAAGACTCTCAAAGTGATCAGCCAAAGCAAGAAACAGGCTTTCTAATTAGCACTGTAGCTTTTTTTGCAGGTACAGGCTTTACAGGATGTTAGAATCACTAAAACCGTAAATTGCTATTCAATACAGCAGTCTCAAGCACAAACATCGGCACCCTTAACTCGCAATTCGGCAGTCATTTTGCGTTCGCGAATAGAAGCCGCACACCTAACAAGCAAAGTTTCGCAAATCGGCAATGATTTTTTTTACGGTCGCGAATATAAGCCGCACCCGTAACTTATGCGGCTTATATTAGGACCAATACGGTAATAATAATACCTTTTATATAATTCTGCCCACTCTAGGGAATTATTCCAGCAATGTGGATATATGTTTCCATGTCCTTTTCATTTTAATATATTTTTAGATCCAATATAATAATATCTGTTTGGAAAATGTTATTATAAGCAATATAACTATTACTTAAATTAAACATCCACGGTGAATATATCTACGAACATCTATATAGATACAGATGTGAATCCTATTAGTGCACATATTATAAGTGTCAAATAAAAGTTGTTTGAACGTTGATTTCTTTCACTTTTCCCTGTTTATTCTAATACTTAGAACTATAACTACAAATTATTTGCCAGAAATACATGATCAAACAATCCATCCTTCAACAACATGCATTTGTTTATTGCATTTATATTGTTGATGAGCATTGCTGCATATATTTTTTGTGTGTATTCATGTTTTATGGTGAAGTTTGCAGGAACAAATAATAACTGCATCAAATTGATGTGTAAAAGATTCAAGTAGATGCAAGCTTTAGCGCACATTTACTGTATCTTGTAATCAAATTTACTAGGTTTATCTTGGCATCAGCTTGTAGCAATAAATAGTGAAACCTTGTGCCACATTGTAACAGCATTTGATACACTGGCCTCTGCATTATCTGCTATTACAAATGCCCTTGACATTGAATCATACTGTTTCATTGCATTTACTGAAAATAGCTATATTTTCTGACCAAAAGTAAAACATATATTCCTCTGTATTTAAAAACCATCTGTGTATCATTTGCCTATTTCTTGAGACGGAACATTACTTTGCATTTTTTTTTATTAAATTAGGTTTTAAATGTTCCCCTTAATTCAACTTGAGGATTTATTAAGGACCTATAGTGTACCAAATGTGTATTGCCTTCTCTTATGCTACACTATTATGTCGCTTATTCTCTGCAAGGAGTTTTAAATTTTTCCAAATCTGCACCATTAAGCCTATGGGTAGGATGCTTATTTTGCTTACCAATTCCATGCTATTTTTTCCTTACTAACAAACTTCCTCTTGTAGAAAAAGTAGCACTTAGTTTGTCTATGGTAAAATCTGCATATTATTCAGAAATGTATTCTGCAGTAAATACTATTATATTATTCTGTTTTCCCTATGTTATAATCATATTCTGCTAAGTAAAATAAGTGACATAATGTTTCTGATGTTATTATATTTAGTGATTTTAACAAACATACCTAGGCTTTTAATGATAAGCTAAATAACTTTCTGCATATTTATTTCATGTCAGATGCAACAATTACCTTCCATATTCTATCTTCTGTGGCTTAGAAGATCCTACGCAAAATATTTCTAGGGGCCCCTTCAATAGTGTAAATTGGAAGCTGATTAATTTGTGTTTTCAAATGGTGTTGACAAAATGCCTTGATAAACTTCCAGGTTCCATAAAATGTTTAAACCTTGAGGGGTTGCACGCACTTGTGCTATGCCTCTCTTGGTTGTGTAGTTGTGTCCTACCACTTCAGTCGGTTTCATAGTAATTACATTAGTTTACACTTGTTATCTTCCACAAAGGTATAAGTTAAAGAACAACTGATATTGGAGATCTGCTACTTGACCAGAGGATATTTACGTTTTATTTTGAACTATGCCTATTCAAATTTGTGCATCCCTCATGTTTTGTTTACTGCTCCTCCTTTCCCCTTTCAATATCAGTATCCTAGCATGTAAGTATAAAGTGCATGTGTATGTGTGTTGTTGTTTATATACAACATGTCAGAAAGTGTTGGGTAAATTTATAGACGTAAATGCTACTGCATATAGTAATTTCTGTGCATCTGAACACACCTCAACAAACATAGATATGTAACAATTATTCAATTTGAATGTAACATTTACCCTTTAAATGTGATAAAATGGTTCAAACCACTTACAAAAAATTGCATTGTTAAAATGGGATATTTTCAGATATTGTTGCTTTATTCGTTCAATAGTGAACATAGTTCCAGTGTCAAATTATATTAAATATTTTCACCAGCAGTAGATGAAAATGAATAATTGTATTACTATTTTAAATAGACAACAAAATCTTTGATTAAATCCAATGATGGGAATGTACTGCATCTGTAAGTTGTAATACACATTAACATTTGCATGGAAAGTCAGGAAAAATCTGCACACTTCACTGCTCTAGTTATGCAGCTGAATATGAAAACATCTCATAACATCCTTGGCTTAGTTCATAGTGCAGATTCATTAAGATTGAAGGTAATACATAAAAAGAGCAGATTTCATATAAACATAAGTATATTTTATATGAAAGTTGACACCTAGTGAAAATGTAACACCTAGTGAAAATTTCAATTAAACTTAATCATGCATTACCAGATTTGGTCACTGTTATGGAGCAGCATGTCTTTCCTATGAGAGCTTTTGTAAACAATATTTTCAGCCTTATTAAATTGCGATTCAGCAAATTGAAAAGGGCTCTATTTAAGCACATAGCATATTTTGTTTACATAAGTTTTTAGTTAGTCAACTTCTATTCAAAAGCAAAATCTTCACTAACTAAACACTTAAAATATGCTATGCGCTTAAATAGAGCCCTATTCAATTTGCCGAATCGCAATTTAATAAGGCTGTTAATGTTTCCAGTTTGCCATTTATTGCTCTATGATGCTATTAGAAAATGAATTATGTTTCATGTGTCACTAAACCCTACAATTTTGAGAGGTGTAAACCAAACTTTTTTTATTTTCTGTGTTTAGTAGCTCAACATCATTTAAACAACAGAGGTCATACAGCAATAAAATGCATGTGAAATAATCTTAAAATAATGCCAGAGACATAAATCTGTATGTTATTGCACATATATTTAATACATTAGTTTTTGCACTGACTACTGTCAGTGTTCATTTAAAATTCATATGTACATTTTAATTTTACTTAAAAACGAAATAAATTATTTTGCTTAAAAAATGTGTCTCTCTAGAGTGTAGGTGTTTTGTCCAAGCTGTTACCAGAACATCATAATCATACCAATTAATTATCAGTTCTATAAATATATAAGGGAGATGATGTGGGAATGTTTTGTGTGTCTATCTAATGTGTAGTAATTGACAATTGAGTTACAATTTTGTTCCATCACCTACAAATAAGTTTTATTAATATCAGTCTTTAACTCAAATAGCATCTATATGAAAGTGGAGCCAAAGGTCCCTCAATCTAACACAGAAGTTATAAGAAACAGAAACACAAATACACTTTAAGAAACACACTTTAAGTCTCTCATTTATTTTGATTGTTGGCTTCTGCCTGATTTCGGGTGGAATCACTTGATAGCGCTGCAGCTCAATTAACACTTTTTGCTCACATATATTAAGTGCCTCACAATCTATATATATATATATATATATATATATATATATATATATATATATATATATATACTATCTTAATGTCTTATACATACATTCCACTTACCTCCCCCCCTTCTATTACTGTTTGTGTAAGCTACATGCTATGCTGAAATGTATTGCTCTTTATTTTACTCTGGTGTGTTCTTATCTACAACCTGATCTATAGACTTACTGACCTATCAGGACATTATTCACAATGTTGGTCTATTTCTCACTTAAATCTGGCCAATGAATTTTGTCTTTCTTGTTTTTCTATTTTTTTTCCATCTCTTTCTGTTTACTTTTCTTAGATCATACTTGAATCAGTATCGCGTTTTGACTTGATAAAGAGAGGCATTATCTCTCGAAAGCTTGTTGCTTTATTATGAATACATTTGTCCAATAAAAAAGGTATCACTGTTTACTGCAATACTCTGATGATTCAACTGCATACTGGACATTCACGGCTACTTCACTCTTTATAAATATGTATATATATATATATATATATATATATATATATATAACAGACAAGAACAGGCCATATAAAGATACCATACTCCCAAGAAACACCAGTCTTTTCTCTGTCCTCTTATACATAATTTATTTTGCTTTTTGACTTACTAGGGCTCAATTTCGACCATGAAGGGAGAGGTCAGACTCCCTCTTCCTAAACTTCCTATGTTTAATACATGCTTTGTAAGATTAGGGGTCTGCCTTTATGTTACCAAGGGAAGGGTATATATAAATATTTGCTTCTTTCCTTGTTGTTATCTCTGCTTCCTTGTGGTATGTGCATCTCCTAGCAACAAGCATTTTAGCTTTTGAAGTGCCATTTTTGCAGGGTTTTCCTTTTCCTGTTTGCTGATGCTGCTATAATTGCTGGTACTGTTTTTGATTATATTTTCAGCCTCTTTGTTATTATGGAAAATCTTGGATTTGTCTGGCCTGTGGTAACCAAAATTTTAAAAATTGTTATGAATGCATTGTGGAAGCCATTCAGCATTCTGCTTCTAATCCTACAAATAGCTTTATCAGATTCAGAAAACTGTGATGGATGGAATTGTTCAGGCTTCACAAACCAGAGTAATACCCAGGCCTTGGGCTGATACTTTAGACACAGATGAATATGTCTCAAATGATCCAGGTGACGGCTGCGCTGCTATGTTTTCTAGTCATCAGGATGATGCTATACCTGATATTTATCTTCTGTATGGGTAAAAAAAAAGAGGGCAATGATGATTATTACTCTGAGGAGAAATCCTCAGAATGTCGCTTCCATTTGGTAGATTAATTGGTGTTTGTGGTCAGAAAGCCCTCCATAAGGAAGATAAAACAATACAATGCTTCTGTTTTTCTTTATGCTTCCCTGCATAAGAACATGGTCACCTTCCAATTGGTTAAGCTCATAAGAAATCTGAAGCTAGTACTTGGGATAGGAATTCCAGGGTTGATGCCATTGTGGTTGGCTGCTGGTGCTTCATCTCGTTCTGCAGTTGCTTTAACTGTTTCCAAAGCTATTCAATTTTGGATTGCTAATATAAAAGTGGTTATTCTTAATGATGTGGATATGCATGAAATCAAGACATTCATTGATTTTGCTTCAGAGGCAGCATTAAGGCATGTATGCCTTTCCAGCAGATCCTTGACAGTCTCAGCCAAAAGGGTTCTGTGGCTTAGATTCTGGGCTTCTTCAAATCAAACATTGCTTTATACAGTATTGCTTTATACCCCTTTGGTTAGGATCTGGGTAATGCTATAAAGAAGGCCCAGGGAGCAAACAAGATAAAAAGACCAGTAGGAATTATCCATACTCTGAGAGGAATCGATCAAAGGCAGTTTCAAAAGACCAGATGATGACATACAGAAGAGGCCAGAATGCCCTAATGAGGACTATCGGAGGTAAAATAGGAAGATAATCCTGTAGGTTTTCCTGTCCAAGTTCAACAGTAACAGGAAGATTTCATCATTTTGGAGAGATTTGGGCAGAGAAAATTTGGGATTGATGGGTCCTGTCAGGCTACAGCCTGAAATTCCTTTCAGATGTGGAAAACAGAGTAGTATTGTCAATCCTCCTGTGCATCTTGACAAACTGAATGATCTGCACAAATTCATATTGGAAGCCTTGTATCTAGAAATTATCCAACCAATTTCCTCTCAAAGGGTTGATTCCAACCTGTTATTGATTCAGAAAACTTCAGGAAGTTAGAGACTAATAATAGATTTGAAGTTCACTGATAGATTATAAATCTCAAAAAGAGCATTCTTCTTCCAGCATTCTTCATCTTATAATTTTTGTAGTCGGATTCAACTCTAATGGCCAAATTAAATTTGAAGCCCGTAACAGCACCAGTACACCCACAAAGCCTGCAGGCTTGACATTTGTTACAGAGATATTACATTCAAACATGCCATGACCAACGGGCCGGAGACGCAAACCTGTAAACCATTCTTTCGCACGTTACATGTGCAGCAGTGCACATGATAAATTAGTCAAACCCGTAGTTATGGGTTTAGACAGAGCCAATGGTAAAAGAGATTGTCATCATTACGTCACTGAAAAATTGAGGTTGGATTTCAAGCCCTTACATTTGAGGGTAGCTTTAAGGGGCCAATTTAATAGCCGTAAGTCTTGCGGGCTCCGTTACGAGCTATGGCTTTACATGTTGGAGGAATTTAATAGGGCTGCAAGTCTGCCTCCATGGGCTTACAGTGCATAGGCAGATCAGGTAATTTAAATAGTCATCTCTGGAGATCCCATCCCTATTGGACATCAAGAATATGCATAAGATCTTCTTTCCATGATTCATTTGGTTCATTGGGCAAATTGTATGTGAGGATTCCTCAGAGAACCTCGCTTATTCAAGCATCCATGACAGAATTGGTCTCAAAGGAGCACCTAATCTGGTGGTCAAAAAAGTATAACTTAGAAGTCATTCTTCGGTTCAATTCCTCATTACAAAGATTGATGGCTAGGAACGGGTTAAAGAAAAATACCCCAATGGCATTACATAAAAAAAACACATTACAAAAAATAAAAAATATTAATTACAAAATAAAATAAAAAATTGTTCCATAAAATTAAAAATAAATAAACCTGTAAGGGGGTAAAAATTACACTTACCTACCGTGTGAGGCCCTCAATTTATGACCCACAATGTCCTGGTTCTCAATCTTCTGCCCTGGTTAAGCGGGCTATCCATGTTGATTGTAGAATCATGTCCTGTTCAATATTTATTGAAACCCACAATCCTTATCTTCCAGCCCAGTGCAAAGGGCCTCCTCCTAAAAAAAACTTGCTGCTCTAAAAAAAAAAATCTAACACGAATCCATGAATTTTGAATGGTTAAAAAATGTACCCTGTAAAACTTAAATAGGGTGATATGAAATACTAGATTCTGATTGGCTGAAATAGGATTCACAGATATTTCAGCCAATCAGAAGCTGCAAAAACTCTATTTATAGCTGGAAAGTGTACCAAAAGCCAATAGTCTGCACAGTAGCTCCTTGTAGGCGCTCCAATAGAAAAAAAGTTTTTTTTAATGTAATTCTTGTGTTATGGATTATGGGGTTCTTTATGGAACCCTGTGCTGGTGGGTATTAAGTAATGTTAGGTGCTATGGAGGTCCATTTGCACATAGAGGTTTCATTTTAGATGACATAGGGGTCCATTGGGATCCCCTTGGTTAGGGTTAATGTTACTATGAGGGTTTGTTGAGGACCCCCCTGGTATTGGGTTACCTTTAGGTGCCACGGAGGTCTGTTTCTAACCTCCACTACAGAGGTTACTGTTAGATGCCACAGAAGTCTACTTACACGAGTTCCGAGTCACATGTGTTAATTTTAAATGCCATGGAGGTCCTTAAAGGGGATGTTGCTTGCAAGTTTGTTATATTTAACTGCATTCAGAGGCCCATTCTTGTTGGAATGAAGACAAACCTCTTTTTGTCTCTCCTGGGAACAACCAGATACATCAGTTTTGAAGAATTCTGGATTTAAAGTTATTGCATATACCTTCTCTATACTCTGGGACTTTCACCAAGCATAAGCCTTTCTTCCCTTTGCTCTTTTTTTCAAGGTATTGCAGAAATAAAGAAAAAAGAGGGAAAAGGTTTAAGATTCATAGAGAAGTTATACCATTATACTGTAACAAACTTACAATGTATAATTAGATTTTGTGTACTTTCCTTATATTTAAAAAAAAAAAAAAAAAGAAAGAAATGCCCTTAACTATGTGTACAATGTTCTACAAACAGTTTATAGCATAAAATTTGGTTCAGCACCGCACCAATATTTAATAATAAAAACAAAAACAAAACAAGACCAGTAAATGGTGGATAAAAAAGTGGATAAAAAGGTGCACAGATACATAATTAGAAAGAAGAAAGAATAATGTATCTCAAATAAATCTTAGAAGATGTTAGGACAATGTCTGGCATAATTAAAGAAAAAGGAAGCATCACAGATATAATAAAATGAAGAATCTCTTATATTGGAGAGAGTTATGTAGAGATTTACAAATAGTCCTCTATTGTTCTATACCACACATTCAAAGAATCATTGTATAACCAAAATACACAGATCTTTATAAAGAGCTATAGCTTTCATTAAAATGATATACTACAATACTTGAATTATTCATTAAATTTATAAAGATTGATGGAGCTGTGAATGTCCAAGTGAATAATAAAAGTATTGCATCATACAGTGATACATTTTTTAATTATACAAACTCTTTTTTTTCAGAAGCAATACTGTTTATGTTAAGAAATAAGGCTATTCTGAAATTAAGAAAGTTAGAAAAAAACATGAAAAAATAAAAAATAAAATAAAAGACAAATGGAACCGGACAGGCATGGCAAGGGAGGCCTTAAAATGAACAATGTGGCGTGTTTTCACATGTTATAGAGATAAGAGAGAACGTCTCTAGGAATGTGAAAGTAACCATGAACCAAACTATAAGCAACTAGACATATCATTACTGCAATAACCTTATCATTAATTACAATTATAGATGTACAAGTCATAATTCAAATTTGGCACAATGCAAGCAGAGTTTGAACCAGAACAATTTCCTAAGCTCTATATTTCTATTTTGAATAGGGACACTTTTGAATACCTAGAGCAAATATAGTGATATTATATTTAAAAGAGATTTTTGATCACATATATAGTTGTGAGCGAACGAGTCGTTGCTCACGCTTGCGGGCTCGCGTAGCGAGCCCGCAAGAACTGCGTCCCTCGCGAAGCGAGGGACGCAGTTCGCCGCAAATGCGGGTCCTCGCGAAGCGAGGGCCCGCATTTGCGGTTGTGGAGGCTCAACGTCGGCTGTGTTAACACACACATACACACACACGACTTTTTAACAGAATAAACCCAACCGCCCAGCCAACAAAAACCCAACAACGTCCCCGCAAATGCGGATCCTCGCGAAGCGAGGGTCCGCATTTGCGGTGGTGGGAGCATCCCAACATCGGCTGTGTTAACACACACATACACACACACACAACTTCATAACAAAAAAAAACTCAAAGTCGCCTCACACGCTTACACCCAGACACACAGACGCAAGACTTAACAAAAAAACAGTAAAAAAGGCCCTTCACACGCTTTTAACACACATACGCACGACTTAGAAACAAATACACTGCGTCGTACACGTAAAAGCTAACTGCGTATATCGCAAAAAAATACGGCAACATCGCAACAAAATACGGCCGCATCCGAAAAAAATACGGCCGCGAAAGACCCATTCCAACCGCCGCGCATCAAAACATCACAAACACAAGAAATAAACACAACAAACACATAAAAAGCTTACTTACAGCACGGGGGGGCATCCGGCACCTCCAAAAGTTCATTTACACGTCCATTTAAGTCAAAACAAAGAGTTTAAACGAACGAAAATCGGCTAAGCGAGAGAAAAAATGGCCGCCGAACAAAACGAAAACGAGGCTCCAGACGTAACTACACTACACTTACTCGCAATAATGAAACACATACTATGCGGAACGGATCACACTCATATTAAACACCATTTTAACCACTACTACGCACAAAATGGCGGATGGAACGCAAATTGTAAGCTGGAACGCAAATAGCGCATGCGTATTACGTTCTAACGGTCTAACTTTCCAGAATGTTCTACAAGTTGATAAATACTGTCTATTTGACAGAGAAAAATACATTTCTCCTCAGGTGATGAACAGAGTGACTTCGAAGATAACTGCTGCTAAAACTTGAGAAGATAATTCTTTCCTAATTTACTACTTTACATTGTGCAAATTACAACTGAGAGGTAAGCTATAATATATTACTTATTTTCAAGACAGGACATCAAAAAAAAAAATTAAACAAGACAAAGAGGTTTATGTATACTGACAAGTGACACGCACATATATGCGTATAATGTATATTGACAAGTGACACGCACATTTATGCGTATAATGTATAGTGACAAGTGACACGCACATTTATGCGTATAATGTATACTGACATGTGACACGCACATTTATGCGTATAATGTATAGTGACAAGTGACACGCACATTTATGCGTATAATGTATACTGACAAGTGACACGCACATTTATGCGTATAATGTATACTGACAAGTGACACGCACATTTATGTGTATAATGTATACTGACAAGTGACACGCACATTTATGCGTATAATGTATACTGACATGTGACACGCACATTTATGCGTATAATGTATACTGACAAGTGACACGCACATTTATGCGTATAATGTATAGTGACATGTGACACGCACATTTATGTGTATTGCCCCTGCAACAAACTAATTAAACAACTACATTTAAATTACATTAAAAAAAAATAAGTTGGAACTATTAAAATACTATTAAAATATGAGTCATGTATACTGATATGTGACACGCACATATATGTGTATCATCTATAGTCACATGTCACACACACATTTATGTATGTTGGCCAAAAATAAAAATAAGGCTAATTTAACAATTAAAATATGATTCATGTATACTGATATGTCACACTCACACAAAAAAATTACTTTCAACTATGGAAATGTGCTTCATGTATGTGACATATGTGTGTAGCACCCACCAAAAAATAATGTTAATTCAAATTAATTACAGAAGTATAATTCAATGAAATTAATTTACTGCAATTCAATAGATCACCTAAAACTCAATCTTTCTACTTTTTTAAATATTCAAACAGACTCTGCATCAACAGCGTCTCTCAACAATTTGCACTGTGCACTGTGAAGCACAATCCCTTTTAAAGAACACCAACAAAGAACAAGAGGTATGATACAAAAATACTTTAAATGCTGAAAAGGCCATGGTTTGTTAAATACAAATAAAAAATTCTATAATTCACTATTTCACTTTATTTTTCAAACAGACACTACAAGAAGACCGGCGGATTAAGATTGGCAGGAGGGGACCCTCTGTCATTCCACACTTCAATCAAGGTAAAGTATTTAAGTATAAAAAAGAACCGAACCATGAGCCTTATTCAATTGTGAGTTGGCTAATTGAATAGGGCTTTATATAAGCACATAATAGGTCTTCACTAACTAAAAACTTCTGTCAAAAAATATTTTATGTGCTTATATAGAGCCCTATTCAATTGGTCAAAACGCAATTGATTCAGGACCTAAATATGTTTAATGGCCGAGGGCCTCATTCAAATGTGATTGTTTAACAATGTATAACCATTAGAAAAAACACTACATAAGTATAACAAAAGTGGTGCCCATCAAACAGGATTTACATTTACATTCTTATTTTAATGTTTAACAACCTATAAGCCTTAGAAAGAAGCCTAAATAAGCATACCAACATTGGTGCCCACCAAACAGGATTGTATGAAAACTCACACAAACACATAACAAACTACATTTACATTCTTATTTTATGTTTAACAACCTATTAGCATTACAAAACTACATTAATAAGCATACCAACAGTGGTGCGCATCAAACAGGATTGTATGAAAACTCACACAAACACATAGCAAACTACATTTAGATTCTTATTTAATGTTTAACAACCTATAAGCCTTAGAAAGAAGCCTAAATAAGCATACCAACATTGGTGCCCACCAAACAGGATTGTATGAAAACTCACACAAACACATAGCAAACTACATTTAGATTCTTATTTAATGTTTAACAACCTATAAGCCTTAGAAAGAAGCCTAAATAAGCATACCAACAGTGGTGCGCATCAAACAGGATTGTATGAAAACTCACACAAACACATAGCAAACTACATTTACATTCTTATTTTATGTTTAACAACCTATAAGCCTTAGAAAGAAGCCTAAATAAGTATACCAACAGTGGTGCGCATCAAACAGGATTGTATGAAAACTCACACAAACACATAGCAAACTACATTTACATTCTTATTTTATGTTTAACAACCTATAAGCCTTAGAAAGAAGCCTAAATAAGCATACCAACAGTGGTGCGCACCAAACAGGATTGAATGAAAACTCACACAAACACATAGCAAACTACATTTAGATTCTTATTTAATGTTTAACAACCTATAAGCCTTAGAAAGAAGCCTAAATAAGTATACCAACAGTGGTGCGCACCAAACAGGATTGTATGAAAACTCACACAAACACATAGCAAACTACATTTACATTCTTATTTTATGTTTAACAACCTATAAGCCTTAGAAAGAAGCCTAAATAAGCATACCAACAGTGGTGCGCACCAAACAGGATTGTATGAAAACTCACACAAACACATAGCAAACTACATTTAGATTCTTATTTAATGTTTAACAACCTATAAGCCTTAGAAAGAAGCCTAAATAAGTATACCAACAGTGGTGCGCACCAAACAGGATTGTATGAAAACTCACACAAACACATAGCAAACTACATTTACATTCTTATTTTATGTTTAACAACCTATAAGCCTTAGAAAGAAGCCTAAATAAGCATACCAACAGTGGTGTGCACCAAACAGGATTGTATGAAAACTCACACAAACACATAGCAAACTACATTTAGATTCTTATTTAATGTTTAACAACCTATAAGCCTTACAAAGAAGCCTAAATAAGCATACCAACAGTGGTGCGCACCAAACAGGATTGTATGAAAACTCACACAAACACATAGCAAACTACATTTACATTCTTATTTTATGTTTAACAACCTATAAGCCTTACAAAGAAGCCTAAATAAGCATACCAACAGTGGTGCGCACCAAACAGGATTGTATGAAAACTCACACAAACACATAGCAAACTACATTTACATTCTTATTTTATGTTTAACAACCTATAAGCCTTAGAAAGAAGCCTAAATAAGCATACCAACAGTGCTGCGCACCAAACAGGATAGTATGAAAACTCACACAAACACATACCAAAGTACATTTACATACTTATTTTATGTTTAACAATCTATAAGCCTTAGAAAAAGGCCTAAATAAGCATACCAAAAGTGGTGGACACCAAACGGGATTGTAGAAAAACAAAGAAATAATGTCATTTTTTAGTTCATACAAATACATTAAAATAATATTACATTTTCATTTTTATTTTATATCAGATACTGTGTCAAGAACATCGGAACAGGAGTTTCAACTGAGGACCACACCAGCGGACGAGGACTTTCAACAGAGGACCAGACCATTGGACGAGGACTTTCAACAGAGGACTACACCATCGGACGAGGACTTTCAACAGAGGACCAGACGATTGGACGAGGACTTTCAACACAGGACCAGACCATCAGACGAAGGCTTTCAACACAGGACGAACAAAGATTCTGCTTCAAATCAAACTTCAACCAAGGTACAGTATAACAAGTAAAAAAAGAGAAAAATTAATTAATATTCTTCTTTAATGTTTAACCACCTATAAGCCTTAGAAAATAGCCTACAGAAGCATACCAAAATTGTGGCGCACCAAAAAGGATTGTAGAAAAACACAGAAATAATGCAATTTTTTCTTTAATACAAAGACATTCAAATAACATAACATTTTCATTTTTATTTTATAACAGATACTGCATCAAGAACATCGGAACAGGAGTTGGAACTGAGGACCACACCAGAGGACGAGGACTTTCAACAGAGGACTACACCATCGGACGAGGACTTCCAACACAGGACCAGACCATCGGACGAAGGCTTTCAACACAGCACCAACAAAGAATTTTGCTTGAAATCAAACTTCAACCAAGGTACAGTATAAAAAGTAATATCTATCATCTATCTCTTATTTGTCTTTTAGGGCCAATAATCTTTAACAATAAATACAAACTTCAATGTAAACTTAAAAAATAAATTGGCATAGTCCAAAAAAGTCTAAAAACACAGAATCTATGCAATTTGTCATTGTAACATTCCAGTCCTAAACCCTAATTTAATTGCCATTTGACAAATTGAATAGTGCTGTAAATAAGGACATAACATCTTTTTTTAAATACCTTTTTAGTTACTGAAACACTTGCTTTTGGATACATGTTTAATAAATAAAAATGTCTTTAAATAATTATCTCATGCCCTTATTTAGACTTTTATTCAATTGAACGCATTGAAATTGATTAACTATAAAATGTTAACACACTATTGATAACTATATGTCATGAAAAACAACTTAACATCTCAAAATAAACTAATGGTACATTATTTTATTTTTACAGATTAACATGGCTGATAATGAGAGTAAACAAGAAAAGAAAAGACGCCAAGCTAGAGAACGACGACAGAGAGCAGACACCGGAGAAGAAGGAAATTCGACGAGAAAAAGAACGCAAAAGAATTGCAAGCAAAAGACTGTCACTTGCAGAAATTAAAGATATGTCAAAAAAAACTACAAAGAAAATAAAGCATTTACAACCTGTTGCTCAAACATCAGATGACATTTTGCCAGAAAAAAGACAAGAGATACCAAAAAAAGCAACAAAGAAAACAAAGCATTTAGAACCGTTTCATGAAACATTAGATGACATTTTACCTCAAACAATACAACATATACCAAGAAAAGCAACGAAAAAAACAAAACATTTAGAACCTGTTGTTGAAACATTATATGACATTTCACCTGATGAATATGAAAGGCAAAATCCTATATGCTTTGCAAATTGTCCTCTACTCAAGTCTTTAGCAGTAGAGGTTCATAGTTGTGGGGACATGACTACTCAATGTCAGTTTTGTGAGGCTTATTATTTTAAACAGGAGAGACCCAGAGATGGACAATTTATTAGTTGTTGTCAAAAAGGCAAGTTCAAACTTCCAGAAAGGAAAGAATTTCCAATTTATTTACAAAATATTATGACTGAACCTACTTTTCCAAACTACAAAAATTTTAAGACAAACATAAGATCCTACAATAGTGCCATATCCTTTGCATCCATGGGGGCAACATTAGCTGCTAATGTACCAGGACATGGTCCTTACTGTTTTAAAGTCCAAGGACAAATTTATCATCGCACTTCCCATTTACATCCAGAGGAAGGAAATAAAAGAAAATTCGCTCAACTATATGTCCTAGATACAATGGAAGCTGTTGACCAACGTATGCAGATGGAAGAAAATAAAAAATGCTTACCCACTGTTTTCATAGAGCTAAATAACATTATGGACAACAATCCCTACAGTAAAGCTTATAAAAAATTGGCAGAAGTAGAAAATGAACAACTACTTCATTCACAAACACATCAATTACCAATGCCGAAGGTTAATATGGTGCTTAAAAGAGACAGACATACTGATAAACGTCGTTATAACTTGCCAACAACAAATGAGGTTGCAATGGTGTTTCACAATGATGAAGGAGAACCACCATTTCAAAGAGACATACGAATATATCCTAGAAATGAGGACCAACCGTTTATTAATATGAGTATCTTAAGTCCAAATTTAGATCCAATGACATATCCCATCTTTTTCCCACACGGAGAAGCAGGTTGGCAACCAAAATTAACTCTTCCCAGTTACCCAAATGCTAAAGCCAGAATCCGAAATAATGTTTCTATGCTTGAATTTAAAGTAGCTCAAATTGCCATTCGCAATGTATTTAATCCAATTTTATGTGGTGGGAAACTAACACAACAATGGATTATTGATTCATATTTGCAAGTTGAGGCAAATAATTTAAACTTTATCAAATATCAACAAGATAAACTCCGTGTAGAACAATATTCTGGACTCATGGACTATGTTGCTGACGTGGCTACAAGCAGAGACATGACAACTGGCAAAGCCATCATTTTACCATCTTCCTTTCAAGGATCTCCTCGGAATATGAGAGAAAGATACAATGATGCTATGGCTATTGTGACAAAATTTGGCAAACCCGATTTATTTGTGACATTTACATGTAATCCACAATGGCCAGAAATTACACTAAATCTACTTCTTGGACAAACTGCTTCAGATCGACCAGATTTAGTAGCCAGAGTTTTTAAGATTAAATTAAATGAATTAATACGTGACTTCACTATAAATCAGTTATTTGGCAAATGTCTTGCTTATGTATATACCATTGAATTTCAAAAAAGAGGCCTTCCACATTCACATCTTCTAATAATACTTCAAGAAAAAGATAAATTAGATACTTCAGACAAAGTGGATGCAGTCATTGTTGCTGAACTACCAGATCCAGAACTATATGGTAGACTATATGAGATTGTTACTCATCGCATGATTCATGGACCCTGTGGTGACCTTAATCCACAATCACCATGTATGGAAAATAATAAATGTTCCAAAGAATTTCCCAAAGATTATAGAGACAAAACCTATGCCAATTGTGATGGATATCCACTTTATAAAAGAAGAGAAGGAGATAGTGCCATTATTCGTGGGAAAAAAGTGGACAATAGATATGTAGTACCCTACAATCCACATTTACTCATGAAGTACAACGCCCACATCAACGTAGAAGCCTGCACTTCCATCAAATCCATTAAATATGTCTACAAATATATTTACAAAGGTTACGATGCAGCTACTGTAGTCGTCAAAAGTGCAGACAACCCTGAAAGTAGTGAGTTAGTACATGATGAACTTGCATCTCATGTAGATGCTCGCTATGTCAGTGCGCCAGAAGCTATGTGGCGGCTTTTAAAATTTGAAATGCATGATAGATCACATGCAGTATATAGGTTAGCAGTACATTTGCCACAACGACATTTAGTCTATTTCCATGCTGGAAATGAAATGAATGCATTGGCCCAAAGTGAAGATCGTCACACTACACTAACTGCATGGTTTGCATTAAATTCCACTGATGCTGAAGCAACACAATACTTATATATTGAAATTCCATATCACTATGTTTTTGTGAATGGATTATGGAGACCAAGAAAAACCAGAGGCAATAAAATTATTCCAAGAATTTACACAGTCAGTCCAAGAGATGTTGAACGTTTTTGCTTACGGATATTACTTTTAAATGTTCCTGGAGCACAAAGTTTTGAACACTTAAGAACTGTTAATGACATTGTATATGAATCCTTCCATTTAGCTGCAAGACATAGAAACTTACTCGCTGATGATACAGAGTGGGAAAGATGCTTAGAAGAAGCAGCACAATGTCAAATGCCACGACAGATGAGAGAACAATTTGCTTTTATTTGTATCTTCTCAAATGCTCCAAATGCATTAGCTTTGTGGGAGACTTTTAAAAGTAATATGGCTGAAGACTTTATGCGACGATACAATGAACCCATTGCACACTTAAAAGCGTTAATGGAAATCCAAGAAGTCTTTTTAACTCATGGATTAAGTTGTGCAAGTTTTAATTTGCCTGATCCAGGTCTTATAGATGACATTAACTTTGAAGACTATGACATTCAACTACAAGCAGAAAGAACAGAAGAAAGACTTGCAACTTTAAATACACTACAATTGCAAGCATTTCATGCCATTAAAAATGCTATAGATGATGACATGGTGACAGAGCGTTATTTCTATCTTGATGGACCTGGCGGATCAGGAAAAACATATTTGTACAATTTATTAATGAGTTCAGTACGAGCACAAGGAAAAATAGCAATGGCGTTTGCCACTACTGGAATTGCTGCACTTTTATTAGAAGGTGGAAGAACTGTTCATAGTGGATTTAAACTGCCAGTACCTATTTTAGAAAATTCTGTGTCAGATATTCGCATGACATCCTTACAAGCAAAGAAATTGAAGAAATGTAAATTAATTATAATAGATGAGGCCACAATGATGTCATGCTATGCCCTCCAATGTATTGACCGTTTGCTTCGTGAAGTCATGGATAATATTTTTCCATTTGGTGGAAAGGTAATGTTGTTGGGTGGCGATTTTAGACAAACATTACCTGTTGTTGTACATGGAAATCGAACTGACATTATCGAAACATGTATAAAGTCAAGTACAGTATGGAAACATTTTACCCATCTTCAACTGCAACAAAATATGAGATCAGAAGGCCAAACTGATTTCAATGATTGGCTTATTAAAATTGGAGAAGGCAGAACAGAAAAAATACTAAATTTACCTGACGACACTGTAGAGATCCCACCTCATATGATTTGTCAACAAGATATTATATCGGCTATATTTGAAGGGAGCATAAATAACGAAGAATATTCCGAGCTTGCCAACCAAGTCATACTGACGTGTAAAAATAAAGATGCATTAATCCTCAATAATAAAATCTTTAAAAAAATTTATGCACCACAAAGAAATTATCACAGTGCTGATTCTGTACTTGCTGATGACAATGAAAGTCAGGCTAACTTTTCCACTGAATTCATAAACTCTTTAACTCCTTCTGGAATGCCACCACATATTTTGCAGCTAAAGAAAGGTGCAATTATCATGTTACTGCGAAATATGAATCCCAAAAAAGGCCTATGCAATGGCACAAGATTAATTGTTCAACAATTAAAGGACCATTTTATAGATGCTGAAATTTTAACTGGGACCCATAGAGGAGAGAGAGTTTTCATACCAAGAATAGATTTAGCACCAAGTGAAAGTAGTCTCCCTTTTATACTTCAAAGAAGACAATTTCCCATTATTATGGCATTTGCCATGACCATTAATAAATCACAAGGTCAAACTTTCAAATCTGTGGGTATTTTCTTGGAAGAACCAGTTTTTGCACATGGTCAATTGTACGTTGCGTTGTCAAGGTGCAAAAATCCACAGGCAATTAAAGTTTACATTGAAAACAATGAAAGTCAAGGTGATTTATTAGAAGATGGACGTATTTTTACTAAAAACATTGTCTACTATGAAGTACTATAACTTTGAAGGATACTAATTAAAGGTGCCAAGATTTTTTAAAAGCATTGCAAAATACATAACAATTGGTTGTTTAATTCAGTCATAATTAATGGAAGTCATGTTTATGAATGATTCGCCTCACAAAATACTTGCCTTGCATTGTTAGTAAAAATTATGTTAAAATGTTAAGTCACTATGTTAATGTTTCTAATGTTACAAGTTTAAAAAATATATTTTGAAGTTATTTCATTCAACATATTACAAAGTGGATGTTAAGAGGTCAAGCACCTTTTAAGTCACAATGTAAATATTGTCTGTTATCTTAAGATTACTACCTACATTAATGTTTATCGCCAATTTATGTGCTCAGTAATAAATTAGTTTAATTACGTACGTTTTAAGAAGAGTTTGACTGTATGCCTTCCTCTACATTCAATGTATATTCAAGTTAACAATTATTGTGATAGAAATTGAATTTTAATACTGATTAATTTAAATGTCAATTGTTTTTACATTCAAATGTTAATACTTTTAATAAAAAATTACTTTACAAAATGTATTCACTATGTTCCTGTTTATAATGTTCAAAATTATACCAATGTTTTGTCAACTTCTAAACTTACATAAAAAATAAAGTTCAAGTTTAAAAATATATACTTTGATGGTTATTGCTTACATATATTTTAAACTTCATGTTAAAATTTGCAACGTTTAAAAAAGGCTTTTTACTTTTGGCTTTCCTATTCATTCAATGTATATTCAAGTTAACAATTCTTCAGATACTAATTACATTTTAAAAAACCATTACATCAACATTTTACAAAAATACACGTTCATATTAAAATACTTACAAGTGTCAAAAATATATGTTAATAACTAAACAACTTGACAAACATATACATAACATTGCCGTCATTTTTTGACGGGCAAGTCGCTAGTATATTTATAATGTAGACTTGCACAAATAAATAACTAACATAGGACTCGATTATATGGCTCCCGTAAAATCCTGTGAGTGAAAAGTTCACAAAAACTCTATATTTTCCACCCACAACAAAGCCTCTAATAATAAACCGCATTAATGTTTGAGTGGGAAATACAAGGCTAGACACAATGTTGCAGTATTTACTAATGTTCTTTAACTTTACCGAGGCCGCTATGAGGCTTACTCTGTTTCTGGATGCACATGAAGCTTTAATCTTGAAATCACTTTAAGTGTACTACCCTCGTAAAGGACACATGCAAGTCTCACAAGCGATTTTTCCTTACTTGTCAAACCATTTGGCTATGTATCACTAAGTTTTTTCATGAAATAGCCTGAAGGAGCCATGTAATAGCTGCTCAAATTATCTTATAAACACTCTGGCAGCTACGAGTCAGTCTTGCAGAAATATTACAGGAGCCATGTAAACGAGCTGTTAATGTATTCGTTTCATATAAGTATTTCACTATGTTGTTTATGGATGGTTGTTTGCTTGTTGTTATAAGGTTGTATAAAGTTGTTAAAACACCATGGCCCCTATTCAAATGCAAGCCAGCAGATTAGGTTATACAGGCCGTATGTCTGCGGGCTTGAAATTTGCTACAAGTACAGAGCGATCCAATTGAACAAGCCTGCAATTTATGGGCTGAAAGCCAAAACCATAAACCATACAATCATAAATAGCACGTCAGAGCATGATCATGATCAATTAAGCAAGGCCGTAACTAAAAATTTTGAAACAGCCAATAGTAAAAGAGACATCATCATTACATCAGTAAAACATGTAGGTTACATGTCAAACAATTAGAGGTCCCATATGCGATCAAACTCGCAATTCAGGAATGTACAAAATAATAAAAAATGAATGGCGATACTGTTTCAGTCCATGTGGGTGGCCTGATATGTATTAACTCATTGACACCGAAATTAAATATAACAAATATTGCAGATTTGGGAGCTTGAGACTGTTGTTTAATTAATTCTAATGTATTTACACGGTTGTTCTTTAGACATACACCCTCTCCTTGATAAATTCTGAAAAATTAAAATTGTACTGAAACCATACATTTCAGCTTCTTCTTCCTATTTTAATCTGTCTTTTAGGCGAATGAGCATTTATGCTTGATTTATGGTCCTGCAATGGCCTGCCACATTTGAGGAAGAGAACGTTTATGGTCTGTGCATGTGTCTCTGTGTGAGTGAGTGCATGCAATTAGCTGGGGTTGGGAGAGATCTCGGGGGAATTCACTGGGGCTGGGGGAGGTAATGAGGCAATTCACTGGGGCTGGGAGAGATGGGCAATTCACTGAGACTAGGAGAGATCACAGGGGCAATTCACAGGGGCTGGGGGGTTTACATGGGCAAATCACTGGGGCTGGGGGGAGTTTCAACATTGATTGAAAACAGTTTGATAATGCAAGAAATTCAGAAAAACTTTAGGGTAATTGTTTAAATGTTTATTTTGGTATTTTTTCAAACATTTTTTTTCATAGACTACTAATTCTTCTCTATCAGATGCATTCATAATCCAGCTCACTTGTACATACCTTTAAATATTGACCAATATCCAATAACGCAAAAGAAACATGTTACTTAATTTGCTAATTTAGAATGAGACAAACAATATAATAAGTAGATGATTTTTATTATGATTTAATGAGGAAAAATAAAAACTAACCTTTGACTTTGGAGGTGCTCGAATATACCATTTGCAATCAACTGCTTCACTGGCAGAGGCCTTCCCTTCTCTTAGAATTTGCACAGATTCTATTATTCCTTCAGGGCCTCCCATTTCAAATTCACAAACTGAAATGGAAAAAAAAACAAATAAATAGCAACTTAATAAATAGTAGGATATTGAATTTAAGATAAAATACTAAGATACTAAGACTACAAACCTGGTAATGGTTTTAAAACCCCAAGGTCCTTAAAATCTGGATCTACAGGAAAACAAATAAAAACAATAGTGATTATGCATTCAGAAAACACATGATGTGACAAATATTTAGTAACCTAAAATCAAATTACTCAAAAATTCAATTTTAAAATCATCACTAAGGAAGGATAACTTACAATATTTACTCTGGGGAAAAAAGTGTTTATTTGAAATTGGTACTACATTTTAGATGACAAACAAAAGTAATTCTTCATATATGAAGTACCGATCTTTGAAAGAAAAAATCCTGGGCAACCACAAAAAAAATCTGCACTTCATCTATTAAAGGTTATAATAAACATTAATGGGAATGGATCTATAAAATAAAAAATATCAGTACCATATTGTTTAACTTGTGTTAATCTTGTAAAAGTGCTATATATATATAGTGGTAATATAAACTATTCTATATTACACATATAAAAAAATAGGCAACAGACACAAACATAACTGTCACTGTTCATTTTGATGTATAACAAATCACAAAATGTAAAAATAAAGACAAATTTAATGATTCTATCTTGTGCCCTGCGAATGAACAAAAATAGAATAAAATGAAACATTTGCTAACTAGTTTCTTTAGTAAGGCATGTTGTGAGATTGTGACTGCATTATATGAGAATCAGACAAACAAAGCGATAAACATCAAATATTTTTCATCTCAATATAGAAAAGGCACATAGTTGGGTGAATGTTAATTTTTGTTCACTAGTCACACGTTTTACAGTCTATATTAATATATAATCACGTATACACACATGTAGCATATATTACCTCATTATTGCTCAATGTATTTAGGTTTTAACAATACAGGTTCTATTTATATGTTAACATTTAGAGCAGTGTTAACACCAATACATTTTTACTGAACTATTCAATTAGGTTCATGCACGTTCATCTTAACTATTTTGGAAAATGAACAACAGATTTTGTAGGTTGCCATGACCCAGGGTGAGGGAATCAGGTACACCCTAAAACCTCCTGCTTTCCACTTACAGGACACCCCTGAGGTTTTGTATTTATATCTGTGCCCAGCAGGCCAATTCACAAACATCATTCATGGAGATTCAGAATATCAGGCGTAAAAGCTCAGCCCAGTAACTGTCAACTGGAAATTAATCCCTTCAATTAGGACAACACATAACATAACATAACATAATACGAGAAACTAACTTTATTCTTCTTTCAGACCCATTTTAAAACCAATCAATAAAATCCACATGACCCAAACCTCATCGTCTTCTCCCAGGATAAGGGGTCTGGTTTTCTCACTGTGACCTGCCCACCCTGTTACTAGAACCCCACTCTCTGGTTTCCAGATACACCAGGGCCGGGGGGTTATCTTGTTAGTTCACTATAAACTTTATGACTGCACTTTGATCATGCATGGGAGACTAGGGAGGGGTAGATTAACATCGAGGAATTCCATTCTTGGACCAAATACATCAGAATATCACATAATATAAACTATATCTGTCATCTATAAGCAACAAATGGTGACTATCACATAACATAGTAACCCAGCATTCATTATGGTGGCCAACATTACATTACACATAAAACAGCATGTCACAGTCCTTAAAACAAGTCTTATGTCCATTGTAATAGCATTTTGATATTAGCAACCTAATATGTTAGGGTCCCAAATAACAGGATTGCTTTTTTGGGTTCAGGGGAGTCCCACCAGTAAAGACATACATTTTAAATTGTTTTTGCATCTGCAGTAGCAATGTATATAAGTAGTGTTTCTTAAGTATACAACTGTTCCTAGCTCAAAACGCTGTTACTAGATTCTTGGTGCAGGAACAGATAAAAACAACTTAAAAATTAGCCTCCACTATAGCCTGCATTCAGAATGCTCTTTAATTGGGAGCTAAGTATCAAAAAAATCGATCAATTATGAGGAGAACATGCTCTTTTGGAGTTGTATCACCATTTACACATAAAGAGAGAAAAATGGAAAAAAATGATAAAATAAAAATCTTTCCATCAAAATGACAGATGAGTGACATAATCATAGGTAGCTTAAATTACTAACTATTATGTTTTTTATTATTACTAAGTTTATTATTAGACATATTTCTTGAACTTGTACAAAAAGTGAAAACGAGTTGTAAGCAAAAAAAAACAAATAGTAAAAAAGAAATAGTAAACACAGCAAATGTAAACCACAATGAAAACTGTAATTGTGAAAGTTTACTGTCTAATGTAATTTATGTATGTAGCCTTGATATATTTTACATTCAATTACAAATACATTTGGTAATTAGGTTTACATTATCATGCTTTCAATGACTTACTAAAAATAAACAGAAAAAAGTGCAAGTCTAATGATATGCAAAAAATTATATGTGCTATCAAATAATTACATGAGACAGATAATAGGTATTTTCCTCTAACTCATGCAGTAGGGTGCCTAATTTGAAATACGGTTTATGGCTTCTGTGCATGATACTGTAAGAAACTGTTCTAATAGGCAATTTGTCATCATTAGTTATGAAAGGATATTTAAATGAGTGCATAACCATAAAAACAGTTGAACTACTGTGGGAGATAATGACAGGTTCACTAAACCAATGTTTTTTTCAACACCATTTTAATTATTTCTACAGATTTTGACCGAGGAAAAAAATGAATTAGTGTTTGTTTTCCTTGTTCTACTTCATTTCTTTTGATGGGAAAATAATTGTATCAAAAAGGTTTACCCCTTCACATTGATTCTCATATTTTAATTAATGAAAAATTACAAAATACTAATGTTACTGTCATTAACGTGAAAGTGAACCTATCCATTTAAAAAAATCATTTCTTTTAGTTGAGGATAGTACATAACCATGTGTAGTACATTTTTGTTATTTAAAATAATATTTTATAAAATCACATTTAATGCACTGCCAATGGGCACTGACATTTTTGCTTCATTAACATAGGAACGACATGATTTATTAAATAAGATAATTGTTCTTTTCCTACCTTCTAATATATTCTAATCCCATTTCCAGAGGATCTGAGTCTTACTTTTATACTAGTCATGTCATCACAAGCAGTTTCCTAACTGTGTTAACTGGTCACGTCACATCTGTTTAGCAATATATTGGAAGGGAGAATGTTAATGATGTAATAGCAAAATATTTGAGATTTCATACTGTCGGAGGGAGGTGAAAAATAATTAATAGATCACTTATTTTAAATAAAAGTACAGGCAACATTTGCTGATCTATCTTAATAGGAAACAAGTCCACTTTAGAATGCATGTCTTTATTAAGTATTGCTAAAAATGTAAAACGTATTAATAGCTCAAATTTACATGAGCATCCCACATATGTATATGTATACATATAGGGCCTCATTCAATTGCGATTTGACCAATTGAATAGGGCTCTATATAAGCACATAGCATATTTTTTTTAATAAGTTTTTAGTTAGTGAACTATCCAAAAGCAAGATCTTCACTAACGAAAAACTTCTGTAAAAAATATATGCTGTGTGCTTATATAGAGCCCTATTCAATTGGCCAAATCGCAATTGAATGAGGCCCATAGTGAGTAGGTTGGTACCAAGCACCAGGGCAAACAAAAATATTGTGCCCGTCCCCTTCTCCTATGTGAAATAAAACATAGCATACAACATTTTTACACTTTTTGCACAAATTATCAGGGATCAGAGTAGAAATTATATATTTAAAAAATAGACATATTTTAAATAGATCTCAGTGGTATTTGATCTTTTCCTCAATGATCACCTTGCAAGTCATAATAAGTATGAGGTCTCCCTTGCTGTTGTCACCACCAGTGACAAAAACAACTAAAATTGAATGTCTGTACTCACACTCTGAGCCACATCAATTGCCTGTGGAGGGCATAAACACATTATTACAAGATTTATTAGATTGCAACTGGAAATAAATCACTTGCAAAATTGTTTCTTGCAACATAGTTAGAATGTTGAAATTTTGCACATGCCCACTATTGTGCATATATATTTTTATTAATGGTTTATTTTCATCTGAACCTAATAAATGTAGGACTCCTAAAATTACTATTATTTACAAGAAGCCCCTGGATACAAAGTGAACAATAGCACAAAAAGACACTCAGTACCGTAAAGTGAAAGAAATTCAGTTAATAGGACAGCAATACAAAATCACTTCCACAAACAAAGAAATAAATAAGATTCACATTGAAAGCAGCAGCAAAGAGCAGCTGATGACAAGCTGAGATTTCCTTGTCTAAAAGATCCAAACAAAAAGAATATGAAATCAGGACAAGGAGCCATGTCTAAAATGATCAGATGTATTATTTCCTAACACTAAGTAACAAACAGGAAAACTAGATTTCTAACTTGTTCAACATTTTGATATCTGTAATTTTATTTTTAACAAGCTAAAACAAATGTGATCTATATAATTTTGGTTTCTTCCTGCTGAGCACAAATATCAATTTTTTTCTCATGTTTAAAGGTGTAACTAAAATTTTATGAATGCATATTCTGAGCAATTGGGTAATAACATTTTTATTTAAATGTGATTAATTTAATTAACATCCTTCCTGTTGAGTACAGATATTGTATTATTGTTCTGATACATGCCTGAAAAAATTGATAGTACTTATATATATATATATATATATATATATATTTATTTATTTAGGTACTTAAGTTTTAAGCTCTGCAACTATTTTTATTGTAGGTACCATTTGTATATAGAGAATATAGAATACTAAAGTAAAGAGTATTTGGAAGAAATGTGAGAAAATTAATATATGCTGTAATTATATGATATATGTTAATTAGCAAGACATGGCCTAACAGTCTTCCTATGCATCCAGCATAATTTTTTGGGAGTAGAAAATCATACCATTGCGTCATATTATTCCTAACTGACACCTCACATTGGCATATACTGTAACTCTTTCTTTCCTCACAAAACATATTCCCTAACTGGCATTATGTCTTTTTCCCATTTTATTGCTCTCTTTCATTTTTTGAGGGCATCGAATTCAGGCTTGCAAATTACCGTAAATAGAGCATCAAAAGCAAAAGCAGATGTTAATATCAAGAAAAGATTAATGTCAGGTAAGATGACTGATAAAATCTATAAACAATGAAAATATTTTTTGACTTTATAGGAAAATAAAGGGGTAATAACATTCATAATGTTATCCATGCATGAAAAATAGCCCTAGAGTTTTACTCTATTGGGACTTGCATTTAAGCATTTTGATAAGTTAACACTAAGGCAGCCTTTCAATAGATCTGAACTAATACTGCCAGGAACAAAATCAAATTAACTAAAGCTGTATTTATATTTTTTAACTTTCGAAAATCACTTTTTCAATTATGAATTCAAAGGATTTATTTAAAGGACATAATATAAATATAACACTTCACTGCTGCTTTAAAGGACCACAGTGGTCATTGTTTTATGGTCTTTTGATTAAGTAAACATCATAATGGGCAACATGTATTTAGAAGGCAAAAACAAAAATAAACACAATTTTTATATTTTGCAACTTTTGTAAACAATTGTTATTTACTACAGGTGTTCATTTTGCTCTCATGCATTGTTAGTTTCCAGAGATGTTTAAAGGCATATCCAAGTTTCCTGGATTATGAGAGCATCTGATAGAGGAGAATCAGTAGTGAATCAAAAAAAAATGTTGCATGCAAAAATATCAAAATAAACATTTACAAACTCTCCCTGATGTTTGCTAAATCTCTTCATTTTGCAAGCTGCCACTATTGTTTGTTATCACCCTGGGATATATTTGCTAAAATACTAAATTTGTTTTGGCCAATCACATGCAGCTAATACATTTCAATTCAATGTAACAATCAATTATGGCAGTTTGTGCAGGAAGGAATCATGGGATGTGTAGTCTTCCTGTAGAAAGAAGTAGGAGGAGTCAGACACTGATCTGTAGATCCCCGCATTGAGCTGCTGATGGCTTGAAGGTTAGTATAGGGTAAAAACGAGTTTTATTTTGAAATAAAATAAATCTGTATGTGTTTAGAATTACTCAATGTAATGTGTGTTGCTGATATAAGAAGCTAGTGTTAGATTAAAAAAAGGTAAAACAGGGAAACAGATATACATTTAATTTTAAACTAATGATCTTTGTATAATCCTGTTGGCAGCGCTGTGACTTTCCCATTGTGCAGATATAAACTTCTCTTCTATTCAATATTTCCTTTTACCTCAGAAAGTTAAACTGTTCAAGACACATATATTCCAGCATAACTGTATAGAAAAAACGATAACCACATGAAAGGTTATATTATCTTTTCTCATTCTAAAGATGTTCATGTGTAATTCTTCAGAATAGTACATTTTAAAAATGTGACCACAGTGGTCCTTTAACGGGAATCTTGTGGAAACTACAATGAGGTTCTTCTGAAGCAGATGTACACTTTAAGGGCAAGATATAATTTCTAGGAACCAGGAAAGAAAAGACAGAAATATTTACATACATATGATGTGCAGATGCAAAATACAATCACATCCAAGATTTACCAAACCATTTCCTTACACTTACGTTGCATTAACTAACACTATGAAAATGTAATTTACAAATATATCGCTCTTGTATTTAAATTAGGACAAAATAATTACAAGAAACTCAATATTCCAAACTGTAAAAATAACACAATAATACAAGCCTTTTCATGAAATTCCAAAAAAGAGCAAATGTCAAATATTAAAGAAATCAAAATGAGATAGTAGCATAAGATGTCTCAACAACATAATTAGCAGCAGCATGTAAATTCATCAAGAAACACATCTCATTGCGCTAACGCAAACCTTTAAGCCAGTAATCACACACATAAAAATAGTGACTAAATATTATAATAGTTAAGTACATATGCATAGTAAATATTTCATTTTTATCAAGGGGACCACAGTAGTGGTTATTTAATACAGTTTCATTCGTTTATTTAATAAGTGATTAGCAATAAAATCAGCTTTTGAAGAACTAAAATGATCACTGTAGCTTGTAAAATTCACATTTGAAATGTAGTGCTTCAGCGCTAGCAGAGCTGCTTCTCTCCATCCCCTATTTTGTGACCAGGTGGTAGGAGCAGATTTGCCCAGGAGGTTAGGGTAAAATTTTGAACAAGCTGTGTTACATGGCATGGGCACTGCAGGCAATGATGCAGATGGGGTGGGGAGAAACAGTACTTCCTGAATTTGCAATGCTAAAGTTGATATGTAAGTTTTTCTGAAAATGATTTGCATGACCACTACAGTTGTCCTTGAACTAAATATAACATGGGAAACCCAATTTTTGTCACATGGAAAAATGAAGTTGTTTCTACAATATCTTTTCACTCTGATTTCAAATCTGAAATCAGAATTTTGCTATTATCCACAGTATTTTTGTGATGACACTTTTCATTAATAAATATAATTAACTGTTATCATGATTAGTTAAATAACTTCAAAGTAATGATTTGTTTGTTATTTTATGTATCTGCAGGCAATAGGTAGACAGACTGGCAGTTTGGTGCTGGTAGGCGTGGCAGGCGCATGGACACAGCACTAGATCTCCAGATACCTTCTCTTATGTGTGTGAGGAATTTAAAACACAATGACAAAATGTCACTGAATGTATATAAAATATGTTATGAGATATATTTTGTTTGCAAAGTAAGGGCCTCATTCAATTGTGATTTGGCGAATTGAATAGGGCTCTAAATAAGTACATAGCATTTTTTTTTTAAAGAAGTTTTTAGTTAGTGAAAACCTTGCTTTTGGATAGAAGTTTAATACATTAAAAACTTTGTTAAAAAAATATATGTTATGTGCTTATTTAGAGCCCTATTCAATTGGCCAAATTGCAATTGAATGATGGCCTAAGTGACTAAGATAAGAACTCCCCCCAAACATTTTTTACCTCCACTACATATACAATTTGGAATTTTTAAAAACTTCGGTAAAGCCGTGCATAAAAATGGTGCTGGGTTTGCTTATTTGAAGTTCCGTAGAATAAGTGATGCTAAAATTTTCTGGGCCCTCAAATAAGATATTCGATTTGAGATGCAAATGTTTAAGATCTGTTAAACTTAGCAGAAAAAAACAAGGTGAAGATTATTAAAAAAAAAGTTATGGAAGGTTATTATGAAATTGTAAAGAACAGAACCACTGTGACATTGTGGCTGAAGTCTTACATTCATTCAATGTTATGGGAGGAAATAAGTTCCTTAAAATTTATTTCTTTTAATTAATTTCTCATTTGGATTTCTTCTCTGAGAAACTTGGTGCTGTAAGCGATTTGATTTTGACAATGTGCAAGCTTGAGAATGTTTTGCTATTAATCCTCATGTCCCCCATTGTGTTCCCCATCATTTACAGTGCTGAATTGAATATATATTTACATTTACAATGCTTCAAGTTTGCGGCCTTCAACCTCCAAGCCGTAGGGGTTTGAACACTGATTTACTGGCTTGGAGATCATTTAAGCCCATGGGACTTTGGACGGAAAGTGAAGCTGAAATTAAATATTGGATTTGGGCGATGTGCAAGCTTGAGAAGGTTTTGCTATTGATCCTCATGTCCACCATTGTGTTCCCCATCATTTACATTACATTACAGTGCTGTCTTAAATTTACATTTGCATATACACTTTTCCGAGTTTGTGGCCTTGCAACACGAGTTACGGGCTCGCTGCAAATGCTTACGGCCGATTGCATGGTTTGCGATTAGCCATAGAGGGACCTGTTTGCCGCGCCATACATGTGAATACCAACGTAGACGTAGGACTACGTGGGGCCTTAAGTCCATCGCAAGGAATTGCAGATTTGCGGCCGTAAATTCTAATGGCACGGTTCTCAATATTTATAAGAGTGGAGGCAGCAGTGCACTACAAACATAAATGCCTCACAAGTGTTTAACATGGCTACAAAGTGAGTGCCAAATGAACTACAATCACCTTTTCTGATAGAGCAAAGACACATAATGTAGCATGTATCATGGAATTAGTTTATTTGCTTCCAGTGATGTTGGAAACAAAAGTTCCTCTTTGCACTGGAATTGTTCTCGTACTATATTGAACTTTGCATGTTATTTTAATTTCAAAATGTTGCTGGATTATTAATGGAACATCCATAGCAAACTACATTTAGCAACAAACTCTATATTTCACTACTATTGCACATGCGTCCTACAGTAACGTGATTACAGTAATCTTAGACTACAGACAAAATAGAGAATTTGAAAAGGACAATAGATGCATTTTGTATATAACCACAATATTAAACCAAATTCAAAATATTCCCCAAAGGACTTAATTATATTGCCCACACGAAAAAAAAAGAAAAAAACTTGTGTAGCTAACTAATTAGTATATATATAAATATATATACTAAATCCTCCCATGTTATGGAAGGGGTCAATGCTAACAAAAATAAAGTAGTAAAAAGCTAATATACATAATATAGCCTGTGTGGGCTAGGGTGGTCCATCATCCTCCACCCGCCATATCTACACTTAAGTATAAGTATTCAGTATAACCTTCTTATTGGTGTCCCTATCAAGCCTCATGGTCCCCAATTCTAAAATTGACAAGATAAAAACAATACAATAATAATAATGCATTCATTTAAAATATATAATATATTTAAAATATATAAATAAATATATAAATATATAAATAAATATATAATATAATTTAAAAAAATAAAAATAAAACAGTATTACAAAAATAAAAATTAAATAAAATTAAAATAAAATTAAACCTATTAAAAAACATTTACAGTAGTCAACTAATACATTACATTCTGTGGATCCAGTGTTATCAACCGTTGCCCAAAATCACTAGCCTCCATTGTTCCTAATCACTGGTATACTCATTAAGATGCCTATATATGATTGACTAGTGGAATATATATTCTCTATTTTCTTCTGTGAATGGCTGCTCTATTGACAAATCAGAGGTAGGGAACTCGATGAGTATACTCTTTTCTGATTGACTATAATTTAACCAGTCAAAATAGGAGCTCCTCCTACTTTAATATTAAGCAATTATATTGTGAGAATGCCAATCGCTGTACATTGATTGCCAAATATTTCAGCCAGTTAGAGGCCTAGAAAATTAGTTTAGTTAGTTTTTTTTTTTCTAGTGCACAGTTTGTTTGGATAGGTCTTTGCCCTGGTTCCAAAAATTAGCTCACTTTCCCTTTGTCCAGAAACTAAGGATACAGGGCTTCAACCGACATTGCTTCAATTTGGATGTGCCTGTCTACCAGGGCAAATTCCCCTTAGGGGGTCCAAATAGACCTGATTTTTCTGATTTTTCATGCATTGTGAGGGTTTAAGTATGTTTACATTTAAATATTTTGTGAAACAAAGAGGAGTACAATTTCCCTGGATTCTGCATTGTGTTTAAGACATCAAAGCAGATTACGTTGAATTATCGATTAGTTCTTAAAAGTATACTATATAATATACTGTATACTGTATATTACAATCATAAAAAATAGCAAAGAATCTTTGGTAAAAAAGAGTTATAAAGTATTTTCCCAGGAATTTACACAATATCTAAAAATTCCATCATGAATGCTGATAATCAAATAATTCTTTGAGAACAAATACAAATCAATCATTCAATCAATAAAAAAGAATTCTTTAAATGTAACCATATAATATCTCTGCAGTTTTTGCATCTCGTACTGACCAACAAACTGTTGAAGTCCAAACTTAAACTACATTGCTGAGAAGAAAACTGATCAAGCCTTTTCATGTAGGACACTAAACAGAACATAAAGGATTTTTTTCTGAACATAAAAAAATATGTTTATATATATTTGTAAAGCAGTTTACCATTGTCATCTCACATTTATTTATACTTACTACTAATTTTGATTTTACTTTTATAAATAATATTCTATTTAATCATTTATACTGTACAGCTATTTTATATTTTTTCAGAAACTGAATATCACAGTAAATAAAAATATTCTGGAATAGTTAAAGAAAATATTAATTGCCCTGACTTGCCCTGTGCTAAATATCAAATTAATGCTTAGATGCCAAATCAAACTAATGTTTTTCTTGCTTGTTTCATCTATTCTGTTTTGTGTGCACAAAATTGCTGTCTCATTAATGATGTCAGCCACCCAACTTCTGTGAGTACAAGATAAGAAGTCTCAGAGTTGCAGAATGTGCAAAAGACTTTCACTGATTGAACCACGTCACTGGGACATCTTCAAGAAAGTATATAAACCCTGTTTAATTTGATTGCAGTGTGCACCAGTTGAATCACACTCTGCTTTTGTAATTCTGATTTATTGTACAATAATAATCTTTTAATTTGGACCAGTTGTTTCACGTGGCCTTATTTCCTTGACAGAATTATAGTTAGTTTATTTTACAACTAGCGACTTGCCCGTCAAAAATGATGGGGCAATAAAATTTGAAGCCATGGGAATGCTGTTTGAGACATAATTTAAACCGTTTCGGCGCTCACTGCGAGGCTTGCGCTGAGTGCCTTCGCATGCCTCACAATGAGCACCTTTGATGCTCATTGCGAGGCTTGCATTGAGCGCCTTCTGAGCTCATTGCAAGCCTCTCCTGTCGTGTACTTTTGGTCCTCTGAGAGAGATATATATTTCTATGTATATGTAGTTAAGTAATAATGAATGATTTCTTAAATCAATTAATATATTTTTATAATTTATAACTGATATATGCAGTGAGCAATAGGCTGAAGAGCTAACAATCTGTTTGTATTTAGCGTCTGCATAGAATATACATTTTGAGTGTTAGTGAACTGCTTATAAAGTGTAATGAATGTTTGAAGTGTGCATTCTAAATAGGCTGCGTGTGCGAGGAAAAGCCATTGGTGTATTGTGTAAAGTGGTATTGTATAGTGGTAATGTTATTTATGTGGTACGAGTCTCGTGAGCATTTTCCGTCTTTTTTAATAGTGTATCTTGTAGGTCGTATTGTGATGTGTAAAGTGCTATGCATTTTGCAGTGTTTTGCGCGGTCCTGGGTCGCGTAGCCTAGTTTTCATTTTTTTCGGAGGCTATTTTTTTCTGGCTTAGGCGATTTTCGAGTGACGAAAATTGTCTACATTGAGTTCAATTTGCTTTGCTTCTCACTCACATACGTCCTGGCTCTTGCCCCATGCTGTCTGTGGTGTTTATTTAATTTTTGGGGGTGAATTTAGCGTGTTTTTCGTTTTGTTCGTTTTTGTTCGTAAATTTTTGCGTCTCGTATCTTTTTTTTTCTAAGTCCCGCAAGACATCTAGCAGTTTGACAACTAATAGATGTGATTCTATTGTATATCTTCCCTGCCACTTAAATAGTTGTAAGCTTCCTAATACAGAGATCAGTTAAGTTTATTATTGTACCAACAAAGAGAGATAATTCTTGAAAAGGTATTAATGAAGAAAAATATTATGGGAGTTTTGCCAAGGCTCAAATAGTTAAATGTTTTTCTTATTATCAATATTTCTCTATACATATAAAGGCCTGACACTGGAAGGATGTGATTAAGACGATTTGTTCAAGAAAGGAAAGAAAAAAAGGACACCCTTTTGCACCCAGAAAATACTCCACTATTTAATGAATAAAGTACATAAACCAATCATTTAAAATTTATAATTTTTATTAATGTGTTTGAAAAAGTTTAAAACATAATTAAAATTCCTGTGACACAATAAGCTTCTTACTGAATATTTATCTAATGTTGAGTCTGACTGTGTTTTTAGATATTATAATTACCAATCTGGATATAATTATCTTTATTATGTCCTTTTCCTCATATTATAGTATTTATTGCATATAATTCTAACTGGAGGATTCTTAAACAATATTAAATTTACTCTGTGTCTTAATGGGAGGAAAAACACATTTAAAGCTGTGAGGATTAAAGTGCTTGTGCAAGATAATAATTATAAATATAAGTAATCAATAATAAAGTGATTCAAATTGCTGCAATTTAAATTAAATAGAAAGAATTAAGAAAATGGGGATGGTCCCTGACTATTATGGTGGAGCTGGGGACCCACCACTTACCCCCTGCTAAGAGTGCTGCTAACTGTGCTATTCTAGTGTTCAAAGTGCTATCTTAGTGGTGGTTCTTTGGGCCCACCATTTACCCCTAAAGACTACTAATTAGAATCTAACTGTTCTATCTCTAGCTGTATATAACACCCCCAAAAAGTGACAGAGTTATAACATATATTAAAATACAAGGAGCAAATATAAATATTGTTGGAAAACAGTTAGACTGGTAATTTTTTATTTACTTAATACCATATTACCTATAAACAGAATTTAGATATAATAAAAACATTTTTAGATACTAAAGTCCTTTAGTAAAAGGTGTATGGTATTCTTATCTTAATTGGTTGTGAGCAGAGTCCGGATGGCAAAGGATTGAATCAAAACCGGGCCCGGCTGTACAGCTTCATTTCCTGATTCACGATATCACAGCAGAGGGATGCTGAACAGCCAGGCCCGGTTAGGGACCATCCCCATTTTCTTATTTCTTTCTATTTAATTTAAATTGCAGCAATTTGTATCACTTTATTATTGATTACTTATATTTATAATTATTATCTTGCACAAGCACTTTAATCCTCACAGTCTTAACTGTGTTTTCCTCCCATTAAGACACAGAGTAAATTTAATATTGTTTAAGAATCCTCCAGTTAGAATTATATGCAATAAATACTATGATATGAGGAATAGGACATAATAAAGATAATTATATCCAGATTGGTAGTTATAATATCTAAAAACACAGTCAGACTCAACATTAGATAAATATTCAGTAAGAAGCTTATTGTGTCACAGGAATTTTAATTATGTTTTAAACTTTTTCAAACACATTAATAAAAATGATAAGTTTTAAATGATTGGTTTATGTACTTTATTCAGTAAATAGTGGAGTCTTTTCTGGATGTAAAAGGGTGTCCTTTTTTCTTTCCTTTCTTGAACAAACAAAGAGAGATAGACATATTCTAAACCACTAGTTACCAGGATTATCTAATGCTCTTCAATACGTAATGAGATATACCTGCTCACTAAGGGCCTCATTCTATTAGCGGCCGCAGCCGTTGCGGGGCCGCAAGGACCGGCCGCAAGCTATTCTGCTATTCTATTCCCTTACGGCCGGGGGCTCCGGCAGGCTTGCGGCCGGTGCCTTGCTATATCTTGCGGCCGCTCGCGCCGGAGGAAAGCCTTTGATCTAAAACGGCCGCAAGAGTTTCGTCCGTAAGAAATTCCTATTTGCAATTCAATTGCTCCGGGAACCCTCTCTGCAAAGCTAAAAACGAGCCGCAGCTTACTTGCAGGAAAGAGGTCCCGCTAGCACCAATTAAGCACATAAAATAGCTCAAATAAAGCCATCCTGCATTTTGAGAAGACTATAAAGGGATTTTAGGTGTTAGAAAAAATAGCACATAATTATCCTATACTCAAATCCGTAAAATATTTTATTTTTAATATCCGTAAAATATCCATGTAAAAAGTCCAGAGTGCTTGGAGCACTTCAGACCCGCCCACGCCGCAGCCGGAAAATAAACAGTTAATTTGAACTCGGGTTTGGGCTGATGTGCAAGCTTGAGAGTGGGTTACTTTTAATCCTCATGTCCCCCAATATGATCCCTAGCATTTACAGAGCTGTACAGTGCAGGCTTGAATTTATTTTTGCGTTTTTAGATTTCACAGCTTACGGCCGGTTTAAAGATATGCGGCCGGCCGTAAGGGGAGATCCTTGCGGGGCCGTATAATTGAATCGCGAGTTAACAGAACCCCCACAAGGAATCGCAGCCTTACGGCCAATTTACGGCCGCTAATAGAATGAGGCCCTAAGTCAAGAGTAGGGCAAAAATTCTCACCAGGAATTGATGTAAATATATGTTCATGGATTGAGATTTGGTTAAAAGACAGTAAACAAAGGTTTGTGGCAAATGGAACATACTCAGATTGAACTAATGCGGTAATTGGGGTTTCTTACCACATATTCTTTTCTATCTTTGTCAATAAGACACAAGGTGCAAAAAGAATTTACGAATCTGCAAAATGACTTCTACAATTACATAGTTACATAGTTGCATAGTAACTTAGGTTGAAAAAAGACTTTAGTCCATCAAGTTCAACCTTTTTAGAGCTCCTCTGATCCGTAATACGCAGATTTATTGTTAATTGATCCAGAGGAAGGTAAACAGAAAAAAAAACAATATAAAATATAAAATTCCTTCCTGACCCCAGATGCTGGCAATCGGATTCATCCCTGGATCAATACTACCTCTCTATTTATCTAGGATAGCCCTTAATGCCCTTTTTATTTAAAAATACACCCAATCCCTTTTTAAAGTTATCTATCCTTTGGTAGAGAATTCCACAGATGAATTACCCTTACTGTGAAGAACCCTTTTCTTTCTTTAAGGTGAAATCCTTTTACTTCTAATCTCAAAGGATGTCCCCTTGTCAGTTGAAAATCTCTTGGCACAAAAAGTTCCCTTGACAAAGCCTTGTATTGACCCTCGATATATTTATATAAGGTAATCATATCCCTGCTTAGACGCCTTTTTTCTAGAGTAAATTAGTTTAATTTGGTTAGTCTTCCTTCATAACTTAGCCCTCCATTCCCTTTATGAGCTTTCGTGCCCTTCTCTGTACTTTTTCCAGCTCTAAAATGTCCTTTTTATGCAGTGATGCTCAAAATTGTACTCCATATTCCAAATGAGGGCGTACTAGGGATTTGTATAGTGGGAGAATTATATTTGCTTCCCTTGTTTCTATACCCTTCTTAATACATGCTAATATTTTACTTGCCTTTGCAGCTGCTGCTTGACATTGAGCACTGTTACCTAGGTGGTTGTCCTCAAGCACTCCCAAATCCCTTTCAATATCTGATACCCCTAGATTTTCTCCATTAAGATTATAAATTGCATGGCTATTTTTCCTTCCAATTACGAATCCACACTAATGACTTCTGCAATTGCAGGTCCACATAGGGTTGTCTATGTTCTAATATGCGTTTGTCACAAGTTCTATGTAGGTAAAACAATCTGCTAGTTGAGAAGACGCATTTTGGAACATGTGTATTCGGCTGAAACAATCTAGTTGAACCGTCAGGTGCCCACTGTATTTTTTTTGAGTATTTGCCTATTTACTAGCATTTCTATATGGAGGTCTAAGTTGAGGATGCTCCACTATTTCTACATGCTAGTTCAATCACTGTGAGGTGCTCTATCATAGCAGTCCTATTATGGATTTTTAGGCTAGAAGTGTATTTGCGTTTTAGCTGTATGAATGCTTGTTTTTTATTTTAACTTATTATTAGAGAGACCTTACTCAGTTTCGGCATTGATTGTATCTACACAGGTAACCTCAGTCAGATTGTGGGGCACACCATAACCCTCAGATAGGAGGTCACAAAATTAGACATAGGTTCCAAGATTATTATTATCTGTGAGATACACTGCATTCCTTCTTATGGTCCATTTTTTTATTTGGGTATTCCCCTTGTGAATTATTGTTTATATGTTTCATTAGATTAAAGGGACCTTTAGCCAGATTGTGGGGCACACCATAGCCCTTCAGATAGGAGGTCTCTGAAATGAGACATGAGATTCTTTTTCCTGTTTATATCTAGTTGTGAGTTATGTTTTCATAAAGTTTATTGCATTTTGTATAAGGTTTACTTTTGTCCAGCCCTTGGACTATTTTACATTTTTTTGAACATCACATCTATGTACATACCATATTGACAGCAGTTGAAGTTGTCAGTCAAGTGGTTTTGTCCTCATAGACGTGCTCACACCGTACATGTGTTAATCAACAAGAATACATCTCACCTTACTTCTACTATTATCATCAGACAAAAATATTTTAATGCAACATACTTTTTGTACTTCTGAGATTAAAAAAAGGTTCTTTTATTTTTAATACAGTTTAATATGTAGGAAACACAATGTGTTGCCTAATGACCTGTATTAGAGAACATCTACATTCTACGGAAGTAGAAGAACCCAAAAAACTGATAACATAGCACTTCTGTCTAGAACATGAAATATCAACACATTCTCTTTTGAGGCAATACAGCAGGTTACCCAGTCATGGCAGTGTGGAAACAGAGTGGCCATATTAATAAAGGAAGATTTTGGAATCCAGATTGGTATGATTTCTACTCAACTGCTGATGTTTGTTGGTGACTCAATGTCCATTGCTATGGAATATGGTCCAGAGAAAATAAGCTCATCTAATGCACTAACGTGTAGCAACTAATCTACAGAATAAGACATACTAATATAACATCACTAACAAGACTAATACAAGCAGGTACATATAGATGAGAGATATGTTTAAATATTTGGGCCCAAGATACGATTAGAACTTACTATCGTTAAGAGATACATTTACATATTTATTCATAAGATACAATTTGAGGTAGATATAGATAAGATACAAACGTATATACATTTAGGGATAGAATAAGATTATAGCTAAATATAAGAGATTCATTTAGATTTATTTATAGATAAAGTATGTGTTTAACAACATCATCTGGAGTTAATATGCAAATCATTATTTTACTTAATATGGTATTGGATTATAAAGATCAGTATAAGAATATGATTAATTAGTTAAAAAAAAGGGATTTAGATATTTCATTTTAGACACTGTCATTGTGTGGTCAATCTATAAAGGGTTTATTCTCCTGCTTTGGATTGCTTTCAGATATATGAATGTAAAGTTTTGTAGATTTATTAAGCATTTGTAGACATATTTAGCATTTCCTACTATAGGTATTTTGTATGATCCTAACATAAATTTTAGGATATAATCAACAAATAGCAAGTAATGAAAAGTAAATACTTGGGGTAATATAGGTATTGGTATATATATGTAAAACAGAGCCTGATGAATAGTTTTTAAAAACATTTATATGCAGTCCATTCGTTTTGTAAAGTACACATATATACTTTAAATAGATTGTGCAATACATTTGTGCCAGAACATTGCTAATATAATAGGTGTCAGGCTTCCTCTTTTTATGCAACCAGATTACCTGATATGTAGAAAATGTTTAACTGGATTATAATGAAATATACTGACTGTCACTTTAACCACCCAGCATTGGAAAATCTTTACTTGTTGAGCGACAGAGAGGTACTTATTGATTCAGTAGGCTTCTAATGCATTTTCTCAATAATTTGCCATACACTGCAATCATTTATAAAAAAATATATAGGCATAGTAGAATATAAATCACTCTGCTTATCCTCCTAGACATCTCAGTTGCCTCTGACATAGTTGACCCTCACTTCTTTAGACTCTCACCACCCTTGGCCTCTGTGACACAGCACTTTCATGGTTCCATTTGTATCTCTCTAACAGCTCCTTTAGTGCTACTTACTGTGTTCCACTTTAACACCATCAACACTTACGTTTAAGGTACCCGAAAGTTCTGTTTTGGGGCCCTTGATTTTCTCAATCTACCGTGCCTCCCTTGGCAAACTAATAAGCTTGCTTTGTTTCCAGTATCATCTCTATGCTGTTGATACCCAAATCTTTATCTCTCTTGACCAATATTCCTCCTTACTAACTCATGTGTCCACCTATCCAAGATTTTCTCTTGGATGGCCCCCCACAATCTAAAAATTAACATTTTAAAGATGGAGCTCTAAATAATCCCACCCTCTACCACCTCCTCAATATTCAGACATCACCCGTACATCTACAACTGCTCCAACACACCACACGGCCACTGCTTTGGGACTTCTCTGGAGTCAGCGCTCTCTTTCTCTCCCCAAATCCAGTTACCAAAACCTGCAGGCTGCATCTGTGAATCATTCCTAAAGTCTGTCCTTTTCTCACACAAGAAACAAGGGAAATTCTTATTAATTCTTCGATCATTACCTGCATCGACTACTGCAACTACCAGACTCTTCGCACACAAATCTATCTTTAATGCCTCTGTGTGGCACATATACCTAAGTAACCATTTATCATCTGTGTCCCACTTTACCAATCCTTTCTGCAGTCTTCTCATACTCTCTAGAATTAAGTTGAGAATGCTGACACTCATCTACAAAGCCTTCAACAACACTGCACCTTTCTACATATAAAATGTAATCTCAAGATTCTGCCCTTCACACTACATTCATCTCTTATCACCTGACCTCTTCACACTCTCATTTTCAACACTTTTCTTGTGCAGCCCCCGCCCTGTGGAATTTGCTACCTCACTCTTAGACTCTCCTCTACTCTTCGCAATTTCAAGCACGCTCTGAAAATCCATCTATTTAAACAAACCTTCCAACTTGTCCCTAACATCAGGGATTTAAGCAAGGCTGTGACTACCTCATGTGCACGGATACTGCAGCCTCACTTCACAAAAGACAAGCAACCTCCTTTCCTTTTGTGTCTAATTCCTTTCCCCACTTAGATTGTAGGCTCTTACAAGGGCAGGGCCCTCTATGCCTTCATTTTTGTTTCTCTTACATACTCACTGTAACGCCTGTACTTAGTGCTACAGAATATGTTGATGCTTTATAAATAAAGTATACTAATAATCACATATTATAATTGTCTAACTGCGATTTGTCGTCACGCTTCAGACGAATCGCAGTTTGACAATGATAAACTGCTGCGCATTTCGCAGAGCGCGGCCCGAGACGAGAGCAGATGAAAGAGTGGGGAAGAGTGGGGAAGAGGGGGGGTAGAGGCACAGAGGGAGAGTGGGGAAGAGGGGAGGGAGAGTGGGGAAGAGGGGGGGAGAGTGGGGAAGAGGGGGGGGAGAGTGGGGAAGAGGGGGGAGAGTGGGGAAGAGGGGGGGGAGAGTGGGGAAGAGGGGGGGGGAGAGGCACAGAGGGAGAGTGGGGAAGAGGGAGAGTGGGGAAGAGGGGGGGGAGAGGCACGGCACAGAGGGAGAGTGGGGAAGAGGCACAGAGGGAGAGTGGGGAAGAGACACAGAGGGAGGGGGGAGAGACACAGAGGGATAGGTGGGAAAGAGACACAGGGGAGGTAGAGGAGGGGGAAAAGACACACGGGAGGGAGAACAGGGGGAAGATACACATGGGAGGGAAATGGGGGGGGAAGAGGGGAACAGACACAGGGGGAAGGGTGAAAGAGACACAGGCCAGGGGGGAACAGGCACAGAGGGAGAGGGGGGAAGAGGCACAGAGGGAGGGGGAAAGAGGCACAGAGGGGGGGGAACAGAGGAAGGGGTGAAGAGACACAGTGGCGAGACACACAGAGAGGGGCGGGGGAAGAGGCACAGAGGGAGAGGGTGGAAGACACAGAGTGGGGAGAGACACAGAGGGTGAGGGGGAAGAGACACAGAGGAGTGCGAGGAGGGGGAAGAGACACAGGGGAGAGAGTGCAGGGGGGAAGATACACAAGGGAGGGAAATGGAGACACGAGGAAGGCCGTAACAGACACAGGGGGAGGGGGAAAGAGACACAGGCCAGGGGGGAACAGACACAGGGGAGGGTTGGGGGAGACACAGGGGGGGGGAAGAGATGCATGGGAGGGAGAAGGGGGAAAGAGACACAGGGGAGGGGTTTAGAGACACTGGAGGGAGAGGGAGGTAAAAACACAGGGGGGCAGGAGATACAAAGGAGGTAGACGAGGTGGAAGGAGACACAAGGGAGGGAGAGGAGGGGGGAAATAAGACACGAGGGAGGAAGTAGACAGAGGGAGAGACTCGCAATGAGCTCCAAAGGGGCTCATTGCAAGGCCTGTGATGAGCGCCAAAGGTGCTCATCACAAGGCCAGTAAAGTAGAGGGGGAGAGGCTTACATTGTGTGGCAAACAGCATTGCCAGGCTTTAGTTTTTATTGCCGTCATTTTTGACGGGCAAGTCGCTAGTATATTATAATAGTTGCATTTACCACCAGAACTAAGCAGCCATTTCTACAGAGGTCCAACCAAACACACTGGGCCTGATACCATCCAATCTACAAATTCATTTTCCCATTTATATTTACATATCTTCATATACTTATGTTTCAAACAAAATATATTGTATTGCAATATATTGTGTACACATTTACTATGATTGAAAATTATTTGCATAACTTAGCAATGTTTTCTTGTGTGTATATATAAATAACAAAGATAAACATACACAAATACAATATTTGAAACCTAAATAATAGGTTTATAAGTACACTTGCTTAATTAAATGTATGAATACCTCATTAAAGAAATAAGCTTTTCTTGCTTATCCACAGTGCTTTTAAGAACATTATTTAGACAAAAAAAATGAAGGTTCAAAAGGTCATTGCAATTATTAAAAGATATATTTTGGGGGTTTGTTTATTTGCCTTATCAATATCCACAGTTAATTAGAATGAGCCAAATCCATAGCGCAGAAGACTTAGTACTTACAGCAATAAATGTTGCAGAGAAAAGGGATTTTGCAGGAGTCAATTATTTTTAGCAATAGCAGAGCAACTCTCTGTGCCAGCACTGCATTATAATCTATGTAGACTGAAAAATTACAAATTGAGTGAATTTGTTTAAAACCTATTAGTTCAGAACAGCTTCATGTGCACATATAACATTTATAATTTGTCACCAAAATATATAAAAGTTAGGTACTTGCTGTGAAATTAATACCAAGCATATCTAGATGCAAATATCTATACATAAAGAACAAAACAAAAACATATAGCTGCTAAAAACAATAACGTTCAAATCCATATGTGAAAATTCAGTGAAATCTGACTTAAATGGCCACTGAAATCATTAATTATATGGAGGGTTGAAAGGAATTTGTAAATTGTGTTTTTTTTTTGATTTTGCAGTGTTTAAATCCTCTTCATAATGGCTGTATATATAATTAGGCCGTACCAACTGAAGCATTGAGGCATGCTATGTAAAGCTTGTAGATTTTTATACGGAGGAATACCTCTGGGGTACTTGCAATGCTAACAGTCTATGATATAATGCGAGTTCTCTTTCGCTCTCTCTCTCATTTTAATATTGATTATTGAATTCCGAGGATAAAACAAACAGAAAAGAGGTGAAAGCTGTAAATTATGGATATATGACAATTATGGACTCTGAAGTACAATACTATAGCTCACATCTAATATCACTCTTCCCACCAAATGTAACTCACTATATAACAGCACTTCTCCACTGTACAGCTGACAAAAGAAAATCATTTGAATAAAAGGCACATCGAGCTATTACCACAGGTCCCTAAAGCTGCTTGTCCTTCCTTGGGGTTCACTGACACAACCCAGCTCCATTCACTTCATTGACTGGTTACATAAACTTCTATCCCCATTATCTATGCAGCTGATTTTGCAAGGGCTTCCAAGGGATATATTAACAAGAACTAACATTCCTACAACTAAGACTATTTTAGCGTTTTTTATGTAAACATATTTCTTACATGATTGTCAAGTTTCTATTTCATGGTGCCCTGTCCATGGCCTGGGGCACGCCAACTTTGCACGCTGGAGAACAACGCACCGTCAACAGGGCATCTCATATTTTCTGGACCTGCTTACTGGAGGCTGCCAAGGCTATGCTAAGGGGCTGACAATGTGCCATGTGGGACTGGCATGTGTCACTAGGAGCATATTGTATGTAATGTCACTTGGATGTAATATAACATGCTCCTAGTGACACATGCACACAGTGACATTACATACAATATGCTCCTAGTGACACATGCCAGTCCCACATGGCACACTGTCAGCCCCTTGCCTAAGCCTTGGCAGCCTCCAGCATACAGGTCCAGTAAAAAGAGATGGGGCAGATTGGATGTTCTCTGCGCCCTGATGATGGCGCGCTGTTCTCCAGTGCACAAAAGACTTGCCACAATAGCCCAGTGACATAAATCATATAGCACACAGAAGATCTTGATATAAATTGAATGTTTTACTCAAGAAATTTATGGTCAGCTAGTTTTACACATTGCATAAAATGAAACATATTTTATTTTTATAAAGGAGGCAGAAGATCGCTATTTAGTTTTATGGGATATGGTGTATCAGACCAGCTAAATACCAAAACCTACTACATCTAAGGTTTAAACTGTTGAGAGATTGAATTATGACAAGAAAAAGGTGTGGTCTTATTATAAATTTGCATTAATTTCTTTGTATTCCTAATGTTGCATGCTTTGAGGGTGTTTTATAGACATATGCCAGTACCATGAAGGATTCATTAAGATTACCATGATAGAAGGCATTGCCTGATCACTTTGTAGGTTTATGTTGAGAGATAAAAGGACCAGTGACGTCTTGTGTTTTTAGTTTGCTCTTTTGAAAATCTCAGTTTGATTATTATTAATAAACAATTAAAAATGTTAACTGTAACGGATCACCTGGCACCCCGACTGGGTACCTCCGTTGATGGACGCGTCCTAGCTTGCGCCGAGGACTACAATCACCGCACCGGACACCACAACCACCACAGACTCCACAACTGCCGTAGCTTAACAAGAGCCGCGCCGTGTTCCTTCCACCCTATATGAATCTCCAGCATCCAGGACCGTGTGGGGAAGACCTATCCTCCAAGGAGAGTACATCAGGAACAAGAGTTCAGTAGTTAAAGCTCAAGGGAGTATGCAGCGCATAGCAATCCCCAGTGTGATATAGCAATTCCCTCAAAGAACGAGACGAGGCTACGTTTTGGAGGGTCAAGTAGAACTCCCTTTATTGAAACAGCACACAGTTTTCAACACTTCACATACACAGTAGGGGCACTGACCTTTGGTCAACCCCTAATTACCTCTGGCCAATCAGACAGGGTTAAGGCGTGGGAGCCAGGAGTTCCCTCCCACAGGAGCCACCCACTAGGCATGGCTAACTGCTCATTCTACCTCTGGCGGTGGAGAGAGTAACATCCCTAGGCTCACTTACTCCCCTGCTGGGAGTATGGGGAAACCCCAGGCCATCTCATTATTCAAGAGTCCTTACCCCCATTGTTCATGGTGCCATCTTGTCTGCTAAAACCCTTTTGTTCTGCTATCTCTTGTGTGTTTTAGTAGATATTATTAAGAGGCAGATGGGCAACTCCTGACCAAGTGTATGAGACCAAAGATATTTGACTGCATACCACACAATACAATATTTTTACAGATATAACCACAACATATTATAACCAAGAACATATCTGCATATAGCTTAGGTCTGAGCACACATTATAACTGAATGGTGCTCAGACCACATACATACAGTTCAATGGCCATGGAACCAAAGTCTTTCTCATAGTCTTTCATTATATGAATGGGCTCCATGCATAGCTATCTGGGGTATCACCGCTCACACAGGGCAAGTACCGAATAACCCCCCTGTATTTAAAGGGCCAGAATGAGTGACATACAATCTGGTATGGCTGAATACTGTTTTTAAAGGGCAATATGTCCCAGGGCCATAGTCGCAGGGCAGGAGGCTGGCAATAAGTCCTCTCCAGGACAAAGTGGCAAAGGGCACTTCGTCACATTAACATATTAATTATTATCAGCAATTAATCTACAATGAGCCATAGGACAGGGTGTGCATTGGTTTGTTTGTTAACCTGGTATACAATTTTGGATGCACAAACATACAGTTAGTTCTATTAACAGCAATTATATTAAGCAATGCAAACTTACTGTTGCAGCAACTGAAACCTAAGGTTATCTCACAGGGAGCAAAACAGATTTAGAAACAAAGAAATTGTTTAGAATTACAAACTTTCATGACAAAGTTGTTGAATGAAGTATCTCACTGAAGGAAATAAACATGTCCAGTAAAGAATAAATGTATTTAAAGTAATATTTGTTTCAGCATGCTAAAACATTTTGCCCATTATTATATTTAGTTATTCAGTAGATTATATAGGAAATTGCACTACAGTTATCTTTTAACAACATGAACCTAAGATTAAAAAAAGTACATGGTATTTTTTTAGGGTTAATAGGGATATTACAGGACTAATAATGTTTCTAGTAGCCAGTCACACTCCTGTAAATATTGTAATCAAATTTAAATGCATTGACTGCATCCATATAAGATTATCAACTGCTAAGAATAAATACATGGACTAACATTTATGAATAATAAAACAAAGAGGCCTTATATTTGAATGTAATATAAAATTGTTGGTGGTAATGTATGCGATTTATAGTTAGTATAGTTAGGGCCTCATTCAATTGCGATTTGGCCAATTGAATAGGGCTCTAAATAAACACATAGCATATTTTTTTAAAGAAGTTTTTAGTTAGTGAAAACCTTGCTTTTGAATAGATGCTTGCTAACTAAAAACTTCTTTAAAAAAATATGTTATGTGCCTATTTAGAGCCCTATTCAATTGGCCAAATTGCAATTGAATGAGGGCCTTAGTATGTAAACATAATATAGGATGTATTGTCTCTCATCCAAAACGAAAGAGCCACTGTGGGTTTGATCAACATGGTAAGTAAGGAAACTGAATTAATAATAACTTTCATAACAATGAATATGTTGCAAAGGCAAGTTATATCACTGACTAAATTATTGTCATCAAATCAACACGTTTAATCTATATATGTTCTAAAATAACACATAATTGCTCTATTGCATCATTGCAAAAAAATAAAAAAATCCCAGTAACCACATGCTATTTGATGCCTTTGTGCCATGTCCATAGCAACCAGTCTAACAAGTGTCAATTTGCCTGATCTCCTTGCTAAACCAGTATGTAATTTATAAATAAGCTCAGTAAAACTGATGTGAATATATCCCCACGCTTTCACTAAGGACTAATACCAATTATGAAGCAAGATAGCAAAAATAAACGCTACTACACATTTATTATTTCTTACAGTACTTATGTATGAAAGATTTTACGAGTAAAAAATAGAGTAAAAAATACTGAGTTAGATAAGCAATATAAATAATTCAACATGTCTATTGATATATGTAGTTGTTGGCAAAACATGCTTATTTTGAAAAAAATGTAGTAGTAATTATGTAATAAACAGCATTATGATGTGATAGAAATTATAAAGCCCATATGTTCTAATTTATCAGCAGATTATGTAAGTACTCAAGCAAATATTTAAAAAACTGAAATAAAAGGAAAAATAGGAGGAAAAAATAATCAGTCAGTCCTAGACTGTTTTTGTTCCATGTATAATTGAGAAAATTATCTAAATAGTCTCAACAGTACTGTATATCTATTTTATAATAATGTAAAAGTCTGAATAATAAGGCAGAGGGCCAAATCAAATGTTATTGGACACATTCCTGCCTGTATTTGTCCCACAAATACCTGCTATCTGCAATAAATGTTCCACAAATTCTGTTGTTATCCACTAGTGTAATGTGACATCCATTGGAGATCCTTGCAACCTCATAAAAGACTGGGAATATGGGTAAAGTTAATCATGATGTACGAGTCACCAGCTGTTTGTGTGGACAGTGTTCAACAGATTGTTCAGAAATGTGCATTGCAGAACTATGAGAATAGATTTCAGAAGACACTGTAAAATGCATACATGTAAAAATGAAATATTTAAATTTCAGAAATTGGGCTTAGGGTCATGACAATTTGTAGGATGTCCTCTGAACATTTGAGATCTATGAATTATATTTGAAAGGGGATTATTTTATTTTGGGGATTTGATTACATTTTTTAGCAAGTACCCTGTGTCTTTATATATGTTTGGGTTCATAAATATGTTGTGAAATTGACGACTTTATAAATGGGTTTAAAGTAAGAGTTGTTGAGAGAAAATTAACTTGTTGCATTTGGAAAATAAAATTCAAAGTAGCTGAAGTGCACCTCAATCAAACTCTGCCTTCAGGGGAATTGATGACATCCTCAGAACATGTTGACTACCATAATTAAAAAAAATATATATATATACTTGTGATGAATAAAGATATGGTAATTGTTTTTGAATAAAGCATTAATAGTGATCCGTGTATCAAAGAAAACTTGCAATGAGTGAAACATAGAAACATGGTTTGCTAGCAGATAAGAGCCATTAGACAAATGTAATGTGCCATCTCTATCTACCTTAATAGCTTAGCCTGATAAATGCTTAATTTAGCTTTATGAATATCTTTCATCTATCTCCTTTAATGTTTACAGTAAGTTTGCACTTTTTTACTGCTCCTGTCCGTACATCCTTCTCTGTATAGCTGTTCCAATTATCTGCTAAAAATGATGTAACATAGCACCTTCACATTATATCTATCTTATCTATCTGTCTGTCTATCTATGTATCTATGTATCTATCTATCTATCTATCTATCTATTTATCTAGAGATTGTGGCTTTAGTGCATGTAGTACAGTGCCAAATATAGCTTTAATTCATTATATACATTACTTTTAAGCAGCAACTCACATAGGAGTTCCAAATGTCTTTCAGAATTGAAATTAAATCCACTGAATGATGAAAGATAAAAATTGCAAACAGCCAATCAGATTATAATAAAAAGTACAATATGCAGAAAACATTGCCAAACTATTCATGAACTTATGCAGCAAGGGCCATGTGAAAATAAACTAGAGCAATGTTAGGCAACTTGGTCCCACAAGAGCCATTAACAGTCCAATATTTCAATATCTCTGAATCAAAAAGAACACCTGGGCTCAATCAGATACATCCTAAGAGTATATCAGACAGATCCAGAAATTCTAGACTGTTAGCTGCCATTTTTATGACTGAGTTGCTTACCAGTAGAAAGGAAACATAACCAATTAGCAATATTAAACATTTTGCCTAAACAATTAATAAAATAATAAATACATTCTTAAATGAATATAAATTCCTATAAGAGTAACAGAAAAGATATACCATTTTTTAATGGGTCTACAATAAAGACTGGAGTCAGGTCTTATGCTACTACCAGAATCGGCATAATATAGTAGAAATAAGTGAACATTTAAAGATATGACATCTGTATGGCTTGCGGACCAAGCCAGAAAAAAAATTTGGAGCAAGAAAAGTCATCAATAAAAAATGTTCAGTGTAAGTAAATGCAGCTGTTATACAGTTGCTGAAAACTAAGATTTAGGGACTATATTAAATTAACATATATTAAATATATGGTAAAATGTTAAATATTTTACCAGTTTTTCTAAATTATTAAGTAGTGCAGTATAAGCTTCTCTTTTATCTTTGAGTTGTGTCAGTGGGTCCACTGAAAGTCAGATTTCTAACTTCCTTTTGGCAAACTGTTTCCTTCACACAATCCTGATTGGTGACAAAATGAAAAAAGTCAGAGATGAGTCAACAGAGACAATCATAAACATCAAAGCGAGTAATCCAGTGTGAATTTACCTACTAAGTGATAAGCAATTTATTATGTTATACCTGTATCAACCTACAGATCATTTATTTTTACTACAGTTGAATATATCTAATATAACAATACTTTAATGTTCCTTTCTACAATTTACTTTATGCTATCATTCACTAAGAATATTATTCCCTGCTGTATCATTTGACATTTTTAGTAATGTGTCCTTTTTCACTTCTAATGAGCAAATTTAAACTATCTTATTAACTCTAAATTGAATGCAATAGCATTCACCTTTGGCTTTAAGCTTTCTGTAGATCTTTTATTTTTCACAAAATTGGTAAAAATATCCAATTAAACACTGACACACTTCTGTCTTAAGTACAGTTTTTTTTACAAATTTCTGTGTTGAACGAAATATGAGTTACACATTTAGAGAGGACTAACAATTTTGATGACCAATTCATTAGTTCTAGCTTAAGCCTTACTGCTATATTTTCAATGGTATTCTTTTGACCGTCAACATTCAACATTAAACCTACTTTCTGCTTCTTAGCCTTGAGATCATAAATGGGATAGGAGTGGTTCTGTTGAGAGGCAGTGCTAACTGGTCACACAGAAACTTGTGTTTATATAGTTATCAATTGCTGCCTCACATTCAGAGCTGAATAAACACAGCAAGTCTCTAATCAATGAAGAGGATCTGTTCCTGTATATAGATAAAAGTCAGAGTAATTCCCATACCTCATACAGGATAGAAACAAGAAAAAGTAATTAGAGGCTTTAGGGCTGATGTTTAAAAGTACGTATAAAATGAATTATCGTTTTCTTAAATCAGTTATACAATTAATTATTGTTCGTTGCCTAATTAATCATGCAAATCATATTATAAGGACATTACAACAGTTTATTCAGAGTTCATTAACAGGATACCTCACAATTGCTCATTTGATCACAAAGTGATTTAATGTATCATTGTTTTATGCTGTATTTCTTCCTTCATCATGATCAGTACAAATAAGGAGAAGACAAGCAGTCAATAAATTAGTTGTATGCCTTTTTAGACTATATTTTTTATTTTACCTATTATTTTAGATAATGAGCAGTATATACAGCACTAATGTGTATACATATCTTTAGGTTCAGACCCACAAAGAACCGGCAAAGGACATTTTTTCATACAAATGGACAGGGATCAGATTTCAGAAATAAAATACACAATATATCTATATATCTACTACATATGCACCATATGTACCAAATATGTGAACTATGGCTCTAGCATTATATTATATATATATTTTATACATTTATATAATTTCACTTAAAAGAGACATTTTCAAGCATCACAGAAACACAATATGAACCCTTGGCTACCAAATCAAGAGGACAAATGTCTACAGTAAACTTGATAGATATCTCAGTTAATCAAAATGTATTATACTTTCATTATTTTTTATTACCACACTTCTCCTCTTTCTTATGTATATTTTATTGTTATGAACACTGAGCTACCAAATTCAAAATAATTATATATATCCATGGAAAAAAAAATATCTTCTAAACATTCTCATAAAGGCAATACAATTACTAATAAAGACAAATCTAAGAATTACCAAATCTTTAATAAGATATGTAAAGTGCAATCTGAAAATTCTCCCCTGAAGAAAATTACTAGTAAGAGAGAAATGCCTCTATAAAGGAACCTGAACAAAGAAATAGTAAAAGACAGAAAAGAAAAAGGAAAAGTCCGGTCTGGATTTCCCTGAATAGATAAAGTCGGACTCCTGCATTTTTTGAAGTGCACAAGAAGCTGGGATGTGGAGGTGGAAGCTGGTTAATGGTGTTCACTGAACATCTAAAAGTGAGAAGCTTCCTGTATGAGGATACAACAAATAAAAAGAGTCCAGGTGCTGCTGAGTCTGGTAGCACTGATATATAAGGGCCACCCCCTAACATTCTGCTTAAAGCAATTTGAACAGTAAGAGACTGGGACATTTTATTAAATATTACTACCAAGTATTTGGGAGAAGCCTCACAGGACAAAGCAACGTGTGGAAAGAATATATTTGATTTTTTGGTTCTGGGGGTAAATTTCAGTTGTACAAAGAAATCTTGGTTGTATATATATTTAGTGAATTTCTCAAGGAATATATGAGTACATTATAACTGGAGACTGTAAAACAAAATCTTAGTAGTGTTAAGAAAATACAGGTTATATAAGGTTTAAAGAGCTGCTGATTTGTGGTTAACTTATAACTTACACTAACATAACAAGAGAAGTTGAACAACCAGAATAGAGTTAAGGAGTATACGTCTGTCTGAATTATAAGTAGAGTTATTCCAAATGTGCCCTTACTTTATACTGTAAGAATGTAAAAATGGGAGAAAGGAAAAGGGGGAGAAAGGGGGGGGGGGAGAAAGAAAGGTAAAGTAGGAGAAGAAAGAGGGAGTAGTGAGAGTACTAAAATTGAAGAGAAAATATCAAAATCTACTCAAAAGTAAAAACAAGGATAAAAAAATAGGTGTGAAAAAAACCTTTAGTTTCTTTTCACCCAATGAAAATAATATGGAAAAATCACTTGATAGTACACACATGACCCATTTGACTGTCACAGAACAATCTCCACCCAAATTAAATCTTACAGATAATGAAAATGCTTCAAGTACCATAAGCACTCCAGAACAAGAAGGTCTTACAACTATTGTAATGAGACAATTCCTAACAGATTTTCAAAATTCCTAGAGATTGGAGTTAACCCAAGAAATTATTAAAAACACTCAGGCTGTTAATGACTTGACATACGTCTAGAAGAAGTAGAAAATAAGCAAGAAACTTTAATAAAAAATGATCAAATTATGTTAAACTTCAGATCTAAAGGAAGGAGTCAGGGATTTAAGATTAAAACAATGACAATATGAGGACTCTCTCAGAAGGAATAATCTTAGACTGAGAGGAATACCTAAACTTATTAGAACAACAGAACTCCCTAAGTATATTATTACCTTCTTTAATTTGTTAATGAGCTTAAGCTCTCAAGGAGAAGACCAAATAGATTGTATATATAGGATCCCTCTACCCAAAAATGCCCCAAAGGACGCATATAGAGACATGATAGTAAAAATACATTACCCTAGCTATAAAGAGGCCTTAATGACGGCACTCAAAGAAACAAGGGAATTCTTTCAACCATTTGAGAAGGTACAGGTTTTTGCAGATCTCTCAAGCGAAACGTAATTAAAAAGGAGAGAAATTAATGAAATTACCAAAGTTCAAAGAAAGTTACCAAAGAAATAAAAATATCAAATACAATTGGGGATTTCCAACAAAATTAGTAATTATGAAAGAGAATCTAAGATATGTTATTAAGACAGTTACTGAAGGAGAAAAACTTTTAGAAATGTGGAATATCCCATGCACCTCTACTGCTAGGAAAGACCTGAACACAGCAGTTGATGCCTCCTTGGTTAGGAAGAGGGTTTGAGTGGAGGGTCTGAGGGAAAAGAGGGGGAGTGGGAGGGTGGAGAGGAAGAGAGGAAAAATAATACACTTGTTTTTTAAAGAGCACTAGATTAATTTTCAAGCAATAGCACAGCTATTATTGAGAGAATGATCTCATCATTCATATAAACACACAAATTTACACCATGGTATTTTGTAAATGGCATGCATACAGTTAATTAGGATATCACACTTTTTTATTTGAGAAGTATAAATGAACATTTTTTCAATAGTTATTAATGGCTCCAAAGAAATTACACACATTTGTTCTCAAGAGAAGTAGTAGATACCCTCAACTTAATGTAGTTACACAGTCCTAGATATAAGTAAATAGTTTAATTTAACTTTTACCTCTTCCGCTCGTCCCCCGTCCTCTCCTCACTTTCCCTGTCTCTTTTTACAAGGGTACTTTTACTGGTCTGAATGATATTATACTTCTATAAGAGACAGCAAAATTGAAGTGTGTTAAAAACACCTGTTAAGAGTATCAGAATTCACTGGTATGCGAGAGGGGGCACAGGAGGTTACAGAATATGCGGGGAGGCTTAACTAGGGCCTTCTTATAAGAGATTAACAAAGTTATAAGCTTGAATAATTCCTACATATACAAGTGTAAAGAAGGGTAAAAGTAGAAAAGCAGGAGTAAAAGTGCGAGAATAATGGATATACATGCTATAGGATCACTTCATTGGTCAGGAAAAGTCTGGTCAATTATTTTCTCTTTTTTTTTTTTACTAGACAGAAATATACCTAGACAGCTTTTATCATCTTAAGTCTGTCCTAAGAGAAAAATTGAGATTAAAAATATCTATTAGTATGGATGTGGAAGTGTTAAATTGTATATTATTATTGGTTGTATTATGAATACTTGTAATTTCCATCAAATTCTATGAGCGTAGATGAGTATAAAAATCTTATCACAAAATGTGAGGGTGTGTGGTTGAAACACTCAATTTAAAAGGCATACTGCCATGAAATGTTTTCAGAAACAAGATGCAGACATAATATGCCCGCAGCAGACCCACTGGATTAGAGGTAGGGAACTATTTCTACTATGTAATAATTTGTGGGGATTTCAACGTATGCACAAACTATGATATGGACCGAACATCAAGTAAAAACTCAATTCCGGATGCTGCAATGTTGAGAATGGCAAAATATTTCAATAACACACTGATGAAATATTGACTATATGACTCTTGGTGAGTCATATATCCAGATGCACAGTAGAAAAATGTAAGTGAAATAACAATTGGACCAATAGATTGGTCCGATCATGCCATGATTAAAATCCATATCAACAAAACTCAACAAAACTCAACAAATAGACTATAATTATAAAAGGAATATTGATATTGCCTTGCTGAAAAATATGCAAAACAGGGATACTCTGAAAAATAAAATAGTGGAGTTTTTTATATCAACGATAACTTTATTGATTCTAAGCCAATCATATGGAACTCCCATAAGGGATTACTTACCTCTTGGGCAATACATGAGAGGAAGAAGAGAGGAACACCTTTAAGGAGTCTCTATATTAAATTAAATTAATTGGAAAGGATGAATAAAAAAGACCCAGATAAAGATTGTGGTTCAGAAATAAATATAGTTCAAAATAAAATTAAGAACATTTTACAAAAACAAATAGATACTAGAATTTGGCTTACTCAGCAAAAAAACTGTCACCTGGCATACAAAGTATGGAAATCATTGGCTAATAAGATAAAGAAAATAAATGTTTATAAAAGTATAATTAAATTAAAAGATCAAGATAGGAGAGAATGTGTTAAGCAGAAAGAAAATGGTGATATTTTTTTTTAAAATTCTATAGAGGGTTATATAATCTGGAAGAAAATTCAACAGTTATAAAATCTACTAAGTTACAAATGAAACAATTTTTGGCTCAATTAAAACTCTTGAAAATTAAGGAAGAACAACGTGAAATATTAGAGAGTCATAACAACGAAAGAAATAGAAGAAGCCATAACCACTCTTAAACTCAATAAGTCCCCAGGACCGGATGGTTTTCCAAACCTATACTACAAATTGTTCTCATCTGTTTTAAGTAATCATTTAAAAGATACATTTCTGAATTGCTTAAAATTTATAGCATATGCTAAAAATAGGAAAATCCCATTGATTGCCCTGTCTCTGGATGCCGAAAAGGGTAAACTAGAATTTCATTAATCTTGTGTTGAGTGAGTTTTGACTTGGGAAGTTTGACACGCAGGCAATTAAAGCCTTGTATACAAATGCATTGGCTTATGTATTAGGTTCTGGCTATAAACCAGAAACCTTTAGAATAAAAAATGGTACCAGACAGGGTTGCCCCCTCCCTCCTTTGGTTTTTGCGTGGTCATAGAACCATTAGCAATATTGATAAGAAATACTGAGCAAATTGAAGCTTTAGAGAGCAGAAATACGATTAATAAAGTAACCATGTTTGCAGACAATGTTGTGATGACCATTGGTAATCCACTTAAATCTCTGAAAAACGTATTTGAATGTTTAAATGAGTACAGTAAAATGTCTTATTACAAATGAAACTCCTTAAAAACAGAGGTATTATCAATTAATATATGTTTAGAAACACAATCTTGTCTCAGAGAGAATTATCTTTTTAATTGGCAACAAAACAGGTTTAACCACCTTGGTAAAGAAATATTCTCACATTTTTACCAATTAATTAGACAAAATTATGATAAAGTATACAAACAAATTGGGGATATACTGAAAGATTGGTCAAAATTAAATTTGTCATGGTCTGGTAGAATATCTGCGATAAAAATGTCAATACTACCCAAAATGACCTACTTACTTAGAAGCATTCCTTTGGAAATCCCTCAAAAGATATTGTCAAAATTCCAAACTTTAATAAATGATTTTATGAATAACAACAAAAATCAAAGGATAAAATTGGACATACTACAAAGAAACTTTAAGAAAGGTGGTTTTGCAGATCCAAATATTCTGGAATATGCTGAAGTTGTAAGACTCAAATTTTATCTTGGTGTAATACCAAAGACATGATAAAATATATGATAATTGAAAAAGATCTTATTTAATTTGGAGTAAAGATAAAGATAAAAAGGACGTAAAAACACCTTACCCAGTGATACATTTTCTGTTTAAAACTTGGTTCAAATATAATATTAAATGGGGATTAGTAAGGTTTTCCTCTCTGCTATCGCCTATAATAACCCTAAATGAAGGACCTTTTAAATTTAGTAAAATTAACTCGGAGAGATGGAACTATAAGAGGTTAGCAGACTTATTCTCAAATGGGAAAACCTTTGAAGTACTGAGGAGAGAAAATGGTATCCCAGGAGAAAAATGGCGGGACTATAATGTTTTATTTAAAGTTTTGTCTAATAATGAGTATAAACAACTAATAAGACCAATTACGAAATTTAAAATAGAAATTACAAAGGAAGGAAGGAAAAACACAATAACACAACAACTAAAATTTTATAAAGATATGAAAGAAGTAAAAAACACTATAAAATGAGTAAATGGAAGTAAGAATTGAGAAAGCAATGGAGACACACTTCATGGTATAAAGCTCTAAAATGTGTTAACTTAAAAGGAACGTATTTTATAGTTATCAAAGGATGGAACTTAGTACCAATCCAAATCTCCAAATTTAGTAAAGGAAATTATATAGATATTTGCTGGAGATGTAAATCTGAAATACATATGGTGGAAACGTGAAATTGTGCATCGTTTTTGGTCTTCATGTATAGATAATATGAAAGGGATTGTAAAGTGTGACATTGATTTTACACCTGAATTTGCGTTGTTCCACATGTTTCCAGATGAAATGGCTGATCACTTTAAATTGGAAAAAAACTCTTCCCACGTGGGGAGAAGTAAAAGATATACAGCCCTATTAAATTTCCTTAACGTGTAAAACCGTTGCCTGTAACATAGCTGGAAGACTTACAGCTATTAAATTGGCCACGTAAAGCAACTAGCTAACAATCTGCGGGTTACAGGTGGAAAAACCCTACGGGACATCGAAATGTAAGCTCTGCGGCAGCAAATCCTTTGATCTGTCAAGCCCTTAACTGTTACGTTAGAAAATGGTTAGTAAACTGCTACGAATCCACTGGCGTTTAAACCCCTAGCCCGCAAATGGAGACAAATAGCCAATGGGTACTAGAGAGGACCCAGAAGGGGGTTAAAGTCCTCTCCATATGCAAATATCAACACACTACTGTACTTATAATTTAAGGGAAAATTATGTTAGGTATGAAAATGAATAACACAACATTCTCAAATTTGCAAAATAAAAATAAAAAAAACTGTTTAAATTCTGTGTTATATCGATCCCGGCAATCAATGTGTTAATACATACTCGCATGGACTAGAATATTATATTTACTGATTTATTAATATTGCATTATTTCTGGAATGTGGGTCCGATCTTAACTCGTAATTGAAACCCATAATGCTTTGAAATCTAACCTCCATTTTTCAGTGACCCGTAACTATGGGTTTGACTAATTGATCGTGTTCATGGCCACACATCCAACGTGCACAAGAATCGTTTACAGGTTTGCGTATCCAGGCATGGTTCAATTTAATAGCTCTGTAACGCAACCGGATTTCAAGCCTGATGCCTTTGCGGGTATGCCGATGCCGATACGGGCTTCCAATTTAATTGGGCTGAGAGTGTCTAGAAATAGAGTTATCGAAAAAGATTTGATTGAATTTAACCTGAATACACAACTGAAAATTAATATTACCTGTAAAATGTGGGATGACTACATAGAAACACTTAACTAACTTATGGCTCTCTTCTTTCTGTGTCCAGTGGATTTAAAGATTTAAAGATTGATATGTATTGACGGAAAATCAGTATGTATGTTTATGTTTTGTATGATTTTATATATGTATTTGTGAGTTTTATGTAAATTTTAAAAAAAAAGTAAATAAAAAAAAAAAGTTTTTGGACCACTAATTGTCCATGGACCACAGTCTGAGAAATTTCAGATTAGATCATAAGAAATGTAAAGTATTAGAAAAAGGGTGGTATTCAGGGCAACATATTAATAGAGCGTCATATTAAAATTAATATTTAAGTTCACAGTATGTGTAAACTGTACAAAAAAAAGCAGATCATGCCATTCATGACAATAATATATAAAGCAGGAGGGGCTTGACTTAGAAGTCGATTTTAGTTTTCAATTAGTCCTATTGGAAACACTGGCAGTTTTAGCTGCCACACACCTGCAGTAGTATGCAAATATAGGCTTCCATCACATTTTAAAAGCCATTTGCTTCCTTTCAAGTGTAGTTCTTTAAAAGAGTGCATTTTAAATTCAGATAGACTGCTTCTGCTTTTTTGGAGAATGCAGATGAAACTACAAGATGTATAATAGATAGCACTTTAATATTAACAGGTTAAAAAATACTACTACTAATAAAGACTGTAATTCACTTTGTTTAAAAACATATTTGTTCTTGAAATTGTAAGTGAGCTAATGCTGTTTGGTGTATAATAATAAAATAAATAATACATTAATAAAGTAATATACTTTACTTTCAAGTAATATATGGAGGAAGCATTCTGTTGATGAGCTGGCAATCTGTTTTGATGTTCCTGCAGCATTAGTGGTGTGGAGCTGCTGTGTAAGCGTCATGAATGAGTGCAGTGTAATAGTGTGCACGCGCAAGACAAAACCGCTAGCGTAGCTGTGTACTTCCGCATTGTAGAAGTTATTGTTCTAAAAATGGCGGCTAATGTGTGGTATGCGGCTGTGGCGGAATATCCGTAGCTGTTTTGTGGTGTTTTGCTTGTTTCTGGTGGTGTTTTGCGTGTTTATAGTCCTGTAGCCTCGTTTTCGTTTCGTTCGGCGGCCATTTTTTCTCTCGCTTAGAGAATTTTTTAGTGTCTAAACTCTTTTATTTTGAGGTAAATTGAGGTGTAACTTCATTTTTTGAGGACCTGGGTGCTCCCTCTTGCTGTAGGTAAGCTTTTTATGTATGTGTTGTGTGTATTTATTGTGTTTTTAATTTTTTCATGTCCGCAGGTTGCGGCCAATTTTTGCGAGGTCGTAATTGGTCGTAACGTGTCTCGTACTTTTTTGCGAGGGCCGGCTCCTTGCCAGCAACTGCGGCCCTCGCTTCAAAGGCACAGGCTCGCTGCGTGAGCCCGCAAGCGTTAGCAACAACTCGCATGCTCACAACTATATATGTGATTTCCATATGAACCACAGGCTATATATACCAATATGGTACAGCATGTTACAATTGTTAAGAAACAGGCAGAAACCTCATTAGATTGTCCACAAAAACCCACACCAATATTCAAGTAGCCCAGCATATATCAATATGTTACAGCATGTTGCAATTGTTTAGAAGCAGGCAGAAAACGTATTAGTCGGTCCACAAAAACCCACAATATTAAGGGGGTCAAGCAAGTCCATGGAAAAATGTATGTGGTCAGTCAAAAAAAAAGAAAGTTTGGGAGCTACTGGTCTAAATGGATTAGAAAAAGAGATATCATATGGAAAATATTTCTTGTCAGGAAATTCCAATTGTCCCAACCAACTGAAGATCAAAATTTTACAGTATGGCTGCCAGCACCAAAGGAAGTATTCTTAATGCCAAACCAAAAATAAATATTTTTATACCATAGATCTACCAAGTGTAAGGATTTTTTTTAATCAAAATGCTTTCCTATTTCAAACACAATAATAAGAAGCAACGTAGGAAGAATGTTCTGATACTTTTCTTTTTTTTATAAATCACAATTATTTTAGCTAAAGAATATTATTTAAAGATGTTAATTACCACATTCTAGAAAGATTTTGCAAACAACATACAAGGGGTCACTTTTAACGAAATGGATATTATTTTTGAGAATAGCTCTCTAGTGTGTAAATAGTATGGCATTTCACTTTACCTCAGTAGCTGGCTTGATATACTTTTCAAGCCATACACAATAATTTAGTTTAATTAGGTATACTTGTTTTCTCAAGAGAATTTCATTTGTCTGGTTAATTGTTTATGAATTACTAAACTTGTATTTGTATTGTTGAAAAGGATCATAGGATGATAGGAAAAGCAATTACTGTACACATGTGATCTCCGCCTCTACTGATTGAGGTACACGTTTTAAAATCAAATTATTGGGCAAAGGAATATGTATATACTAGCGAATTGACCGTCAAAAAATGACGCCAATAAAATTGTAAGGCAGGTAATGCTGTTTGCCACACAAAGTAAGTCTTTTGGTCATCTGAGTACCTTCGGCACTCACTGCGAGGCTCACGCTGAGCACCTTTGGCGCACATCGTATGGATTGCAATGAGCACATTTGGCGCTAATTGAGAGCCTCTTGGTTGTGTATTTTTGGTTATCAGAGCCCCTTCGGCATTCATTGCAAGGGCTGTGCTGATCACCTTTTGGCACTCATTGCAAGCCTCTCCCCTGGTGTACTTTTGCTCCTCTGAGCACCCTTGGCGCTCATTGTGAGCCTGGTGTTTATTGCGATCCTGTTGTGTGTTCCTTTTTTTTTCTCTATATGTATTTTTTATGTTAATTAATTAATTAATAAAATCATAAATGAATATACTTTACCTATTTGTAATTAATATATGCAGCAAGTAATATCCTGAAGAGCTAACAATCTTTTTTGATGTTCCTGCAGCATACAATGTACATTTGCACTCTTGCTGAGCTGAGGTGTAAGTTTCAGCAGTGTGTGAAGTGTGTAGTGTAAGTAGTGTAAGTAGGCTGTGTGCGCGAGTGCAAACCGTTTGTTAGCTGTGTAATTCTGCATTTTTGTAATGGCAATGTTATTAGTGGAAAGTTAGTGTTGTAAAATGGCGGCAATTGTGTATATGTTACGCCGGTGTAGATGGTTTTGCGTCCTCCCTAATAGTGTATTTTATACCTCGTACGGGTTTGTTTAAAAGTGTTATGTGTCTGGCATTTTTTTGTGTGTATTGGTCATGTAGGCTGTGTAGGATAAGTAGGCTGCGTGCGCGAGCGCAAAGCGTTTGTTTAGGTGTGTTATTATGCATTTTGGATTGGTAATGTTATTAGTTGCAAGTTAGTGTTGTAAAATGCCAGTTATTGTTTATGTGTAAGGCGGTTGTGAATCATATCTCTCCATAATATTGTATGTTATACCCCATATAGTGTGTGTGGAGGGTTTTTGCGTGTTTATTGGTCGCGTAGCCTCGTTTTTGTTTTTTTCGGCCACCATTGTTGCTTAGGCGATTTGTGTGTGTGTAAACTCTGCAAATTGTGGTTCAATTGTCGTGCAACCTGATTCCCAGACGTCGTGGCTGTCCCCCCATGCTGTGAGTGATTTTTTTTTGTAATTTTGATCATTTTGGTGGTGTTATTGTTGTTTTTGTATAAGTTCGTATTTTTTGGACCTCGTTTTTGTATTTTTTTACTAAGTGCTCGCTTTCCTTGCTGCAAGTGTTACTGGCCGTAATTTTTAAATGCAATTATTTTCAAACTGCTACGGGTGTCACATTTTGAATTGTGTAATTGAGTTTTGTGTTGATGTGTAGTTCCGTGGGTCATAGGGATGGGTGCCTACAGCGCTAATCTCCACCAGCGCAGTGAGCGCCTTTGGCGCTCACTGCATAAGTCGTGAAGGGTCGTAGGGATGAGTGCCTGCGGCGCTCATCTATACCAGCGCAGTGATCACCTTTGGCGCTACCTGCCTAAGTCGTATGGGGTCGTTGCTACGCGAGGCCGCAAGCGTTAGCAACAACCCGTATTGCTGAGAACTATATATGTGTTATATATATATTTATTATATATATATAATATATATATATACAGTATATATTTGTAATCTATGAATTTCCAGATATTCATTACCCAATCTAATAAAATGACCCTTTTATTTTTTTAGCTCACTACCCATTTAAACCATTTATATTATATTAAAGTGCATAATTTATGACTATAAAATCATACTTAATTTTTAATTATTTATTGGTAACTGCATTTTATTTCAAATCTTCAGTGTAGTATTAAGTAGTAAAATAACAGCCTATCAGCCTTATTAAATTGCGATTCGGTACATTTAAAAGGGCTCTAATTAAGCACACAGTATTATTTATTTACAGAAGTTTTTAGTTAGTGAAGACTTTACTTTTGGATAGAAGTTCACAAACTAAAAACTTCTGTAAAAAAAATATGCTGTGTGCTTATATAGAGCCCCTTTTAAAGTTACTGAATCGCAATTTAATAAGGCTGTATGATATTAGACCTTACAGTTCTCACATTTGTCTTGAACATTATTAAAGACATTTTAAACCTCTCTGATACTCAGTTATTACTCTTAATTTATACATTGTCAACATTTTCCATAGTGCTAATTTAATGGAAATACATCTACACCGAATATGAAGCTGCCACAGAATAATTAGCCACATTTTAGGAATATCAACAGCAAAATAGCTTTAGCTAATGATAAGAGACAAATTAGTCATCCACAGCAATTTAAAAGTTAGTAATTCTAGGCCAATGGGTTTTTACATTGTTTTTTATTTTTGTGTCCTTTATAGTTTTAAGATATGTTATATATACTATGCTCTATGAATTCCTGTGTATTCCATATTTAGTTACCTCATTGTTCCTGCAAAAGATTGGGCTTGTCTCTGCTGTACTTGGACACTGGAGCAAGTGGTATCCTACCTGATTTTTACCGTTGTCTTTTTAAACCTCCTCCCTCCATCCAGACAAATACTGTTTATAGATTTTTTTTAACTACATTAGGCCAAAAAGTCCCTATAAACTTAAAAAGTAATGACAGAACCTTGCATCCTGTGTCACTCCGTGGTTCCTACCCTAGGCCCCAAAATGACAACCCAGAAATCTACAGCCTTATTAAAATGCAATTCGGCAAATTGAAAAAGGCTCTATTTAAGCAAATAGCATATTTTTTTACAGAAGTTTGTAGTTAGTGAACTTCTATCCAAAAGCAAGGTCTTCACTAACTACAAACTTCTGTAAAAAAAATATGCTATGTGCTTAAAAAGAGCCCTTTTCAATTTGCCGAATTGCAATTTAATAAGGCTGCTAGTCTCCACCATAAAATCCTAAAATGGATTACAAAAAAATCAGTCTCATAATCTCCCTCCTTGAACCTTCTGAAGATACTGTAAAGCTTTTTTACAGAGAGAAAACTTTGGGGGAAATGTTGCTTAGTATCTATTGATAATGGTACTCCAAGGTTCCACAAAATACATGTTGGGAAACACAAAATCTATATGCACCATTTCCTTTTTTTCACAGTGTAAATACTTTTATGACACTAGAATTATAGCTCCACTGCAATTTATCTGCCCCTAAATTTGTGTTTTCTTTTACCAAATCTGTGTGGTCTACAATGTCTTTGTAATGTGGAATTTTATTATTCAGCTTTTCAGACGACTTTATGAAAAAGGATTTGGTGAAAGTCCTTTTCTTTGACCTTGAATGCACTATGCTGTTTATTCTAATCCAACACTTTCTTTTCCAGTATGCTGTTGGAGGCAGGATAATTGTCCTGGAAAAAGCAGTGACTAATACTTACTAAAGTGCAAATGCAAGGGTGGTGATCATTTCCTGGAAATTACATGATGCTGGTGATTAAACATAAATTGGTACAACATGCTGTTAACAGGTGTAAATACTATAGAAAAAAATATATCCCTTTGTCAATAATTTACATAAGATGCTTCTAATTTTCTTACTCTTGTGTGAAAATATAAAATAGTATAGATTACATCACATTTTTAAATACTCCTACATTGTATCAATACATCTCAGCTTTCCACATGCACGTTATAGTTAATGTAAATGACAAAGAAATTGCTTAATTATAAATTCTGACTTGTTTAGCGGTGAACTGCTAAACAGGTCCGATTTACCCTAGTTTTTAAAGATATTTAACTTAAATAACATTAAAATGACTACATAGTACTTATACACTAAACGAAGTATTACACAAGCTGAACACAGTGAAAAAGACGTAGGATATTTACTAAGCATTTTTTCACTTGAGATGTGGTATGAGATAACATGAGTAGGGCTATTTTCCCCATAGGAAATAGTGCACACTAAATCAGGAGATAACTCGAGATGCTTAGTAAATTGCTCCCAAAGTCAGAGGTGGAGCTACCCTTGGAGGGGCCCAGTGCTGTCCTCCTAGTTCTATATGCCACAGCTTAAGTGGCCCTCTGGGCCTCCCACAGCCCCCTCGGCCCTCTTCTGGACCCCTCGTCCCCTTGGTGGCCCCCAGACCCAATGCCCCCCAACTGCCCCTGTCATCAACCCCCTTGGCCCTCTGGAGTGTATATATATATATATATATATATATATATATATATATATATATATATACAGTATATATATATATATATATATATATATATATATATATAGTATCTCACAAAAGTGAGTACACCCCTCACATTTTTGTAAATATTTTATTATATCTTTTCATGTGACAGCACTGAAGAAATTACACTCTTCTACAATGTAAAGTAGTAATTGTACAGCCTGTATAACAGTGTAAATTTGCTGTCCCCTCAAAATAACTCAATACACAGCCATTAATGTCTAAACCGTTGGCAAAAAACGTGAGTACACCCCTAAATGGAAATGTCCAAATTGAGCCCAAAGTATCAATATTTTGTGTGGCCACCATTATTTTCCAGCACTGCCCTAACCCTTAATGGGCATGGAGTTCACCAGAGCTTCACAGGTTGCCACTGGAGGCCTCTTCCACTACTCCATGATGACATCACAGAGCTGGTGGATGTTAGAGACCTTGCACTCCCTCTCCTTCCGTTTGAGGATGCCCACAGATGCTCAATAGGGTTTAGGTCTGATGACATGTTTGGCCAGTCCATCACCTTTACCATCAACTTCTTTAGCAAGGCAGTGGTCATCTTGGAATACTGCCCTGTGGCCCAGTCTCCGAAGGGAGGGGATCATGCTCTGCATCAGTATGTCAAAGTACATGTTGGCATTCATGGTTCCCTCAATTAACTGTAGCTCCCCAGTGCCGGCAGCACTCATGCAGGCGCAGACCAAACATATACACACATATGTCTATATGTGTGTATATGTTTTCTATAATATGTTGTGTTGATTCCCCCTATATGAGTTTACCTGATGATGTCAGATGCTACCTCCACTCTCTCTGCATCACTATTTACGTTCAAACTGAGGGTTTCATCTCATATAAGTGTTTTTATGTTATTTGTGCCTTATCCATTTATTTGTCATTTAGGGATTATTTCAACTACTCTTCCTCATTATAGATGTATACTTTTGGTGGTGGGATTGTCATGGTCTGGGCCTGCATAAGTGCTGCCGGCACTGGGGAGCTATAGTTCATTAAAGGAACCACGAATGCTAACAAGTACTGTGACATACTGAATGAAGAGCATGATCCCCTTTGGAGACTGGGCCACATGGCAGTATTTCAACATGATAACAACACCAAAGAAGAAAATGAACTGTTTTGTTCAGTATTATTTTTGACTTAATAAAGAGAGGATTATCTCTTGAAAGCTCGTCGCAATATCATGTTTGTCCAATAAAAAAGGTATTACTATTTACTGCAATACTCTGATTATTCAACTGGATTACTGGACACTCACAGCTACCTCAATCTTCATATATATATATATATATATATATATATATATATATATATATATATATATACACTCCAGAGGGCCTGGGTCTCGGGGCCATGATATATGTGTGGATACTGTGTATGTATATATATATATATATATATATATATATATATATATATACACATGCACAAATATATATATATACAGTCAGGTCCATAAATATTGGGACATCGACATAATTCTAATCTTTTTGGCTCTATACACCACCACAATGGATTTGAAATGAAACGAACAAGATGTGCTTTAACTGCAGACTTTCAGCTTTAATTTGAGGGTATTTACATCCAAATCAGGTGAACGGTGTAGGAATTACAACATTTTGTATATGTGCCTCCCACTTTTTAAGGGATCAAAAGTAATGGGACAGATTAACAGTCATAAAACAAACTTTCACTTTTTAATACTTAGTTGCAAATCCTTTGCAGTCAATTAAAACCTGAAGTCTGGAACGCATAGACATCACCAGACGCTGGGTTTCATCCCTGGTGATGCTCTGCCAGACCTCTATTGCAACTGTCTTCAGTTCCTGCTTGTTCTTGGGGCATTTTCCCTTCAGTTTTGTCTTCAGCAAGTGAAATGCATGCTCAATCGGATTCAGATCAGGTGATTGACTTGGCCATTGCATAACATTCCACTTCTTTCCCTTAAAAAACTCTTTGGTTGCTTTTGCAGTATGCTTTGGGTCATTGTCCATCTGCACTGTGAAGTGCTGTCCAATAAGTTCTGAAGCATTTGGCTGAATATGAGCAGATAATATTGCCCGAAACACTTCAGAATTCATCCTGCTGCTTTTGTCAGCAGTCACATCATCAATAAATACAAGAGAACCAGTTCCATTGGCAGCCATACATGCCCACGCCATGACACTACCACCACCATGCTTCACTGATGAGGTGGTATGCTTTGGATCATGAGCAGTTCCTTTCCGTCTCCATACTCTTCTCTTCCCATCACTATGGTACAAGTTGATCTTAGTCTCATCTGTCCATAGGATGTTGTTCCAGAACTGTGAAGGCTTTTTTAGGTGTTGTTTGGAAAACTCTAATCTGGCCTTCCTGTTTTTGAGGCTCACCAATGGTTTACATCTTGTGGTGAACCCTCTGTATTTACTCTGGTGAAGTCTTCTCTTGATTGTTGACTTCGTCACACATACACCTACCTCCTGGAGAGTGTTCTTGATCTGGCCAACTGTTGTGAAGGGTGTTTTCTTCACCAGGGAAATAATTCTTCGGTCATCCACCACAGTTGTTTTCCGTGGTCTTCCGGGTCTTTTGGTGTTGCTGAGCTCACCGGTGCGTTCTTTCTTTTTAAGTATGTTCCAAACAGTTGATTTGGCCACACCTAATGTTTTTGCTATCTCTCTGATGGGTTTGTTTTGTTTTTTCAGCCTAATGATGGCTTGCTTCACTGATAGTGACAGCTCGTTGGATCTCAGATTGAGAGTTAACAGCAACAAATGCAAATAGCACACTTGAAATGAACACTGGAGCTTGTATCTGCTCTTTGTAAATGGGATAATGAGGGAATAACACACACCTGGCCATGGAACAGCTGAGCAGCCAATTGCCCCATTACTTTTGGTCCCTTAAAAAGTAGGAGGCACATATACAAACTGTTGTAATTCCTACAGCGTTCACCTGATTTGGATGTAAATACCCTCAAATTAAAGCTGAAAGTCTGCAGTTAAAGCACATCATGTAAGTTTCATTTCAAATCAATTGTGGTGGTGTATAGAGCCAAAAAGTTTAGAATTGTGTCGATGTCCCAATATTTATGAACCTGACTGTATATATATATTTTATTTTTATTTTTTATTTTTATCTTTTTAGATCTCCTCCAATACCTATTTTATGTGAACTCATCTATAAAATGACATATAGACAATGCCTATTCCTTTTTAATTACCTTGAACAATTTTGTTTCATCAGCAAATACAGAGACATTGCTTTCTGTTGGTCCAGTGGTTAGGATTTGGTGCTTTCACCACTGCGACTTAGGTTTGATTCCAGTCAGGAAACCAAGAGGACACACCACCCTGATGCCATGCAGGTTTGGGCCTGGTCAGTATTTCGGTGGGAGACCACCTAGTAATACCAGGAGCTGTATGCTGTGGCCCACTGGAGAAGGAACTGGCAACCCACTCCAGTATCTCTGCCATAAAAACCAAGTGGATCAGCATGGTGTGTTATGGTCCATGAGGTTTCTGAGAGTCAGACACTACTGAACGAAGCAAACACAACACACCTACTATTACAATGATTGTATTAAGCAGATGTGTCAGTCCAACCAAAACCTTCCTTCCTTTATCAATTTCCTAGCCCTACATTACAGTATAAACGTACAGTGAAGTATATATATATGTTTGAAAACTTTGAGTTTGCAAAAGACTAGATATTAATTAGAAAAAAATGCATTTTGATGCATCTGCTGAACCCTATAGACTCCATAATACTTTTCAGGAAGCTGTGTGTGAGCTGGGGACATGAGGGGGAAGGTGAGTGGTGTCAATCAGATCAAATTATCTAACAAAGCCCTTTGACATCTCCCTGTTCTCTCCTCCCCACCTTTCGCTCCTCTGATAGATAAAAAAAACTCACAGCCCTGATCCAACTCTAAGGATGTGATGTAAAAAAAACAAATGTAAACCTCTACAAAAGTCTTTAACAGTTCGGATTCAAAAATGCTGATTTTTGATGGCTTACACAGCTGTTACTGCCGTTAATTTGTTACATACTTCACAAAGATGTGCTTTTTTCCTCAGTGGTTCCATCCTTAGGTCTATCTGTCTCCATGGGATACCATGTGATTCTGTCAGCATTTTAGAAAATACTTTGTTGCAGCCCTAATTTTACACTTGTAGGGTGTTTGTTTTCTAGAGCAATAAACATGTTCTTTGGGGGCATATTATTGTCAACTCATGACCAGCATGCACCATCACCTACAATATGCCAAACCCAAGCACATAGATGACAACAAAATGGGTGCTTAGATCTGAATCATAGATTACCAGTGTTGTGTTTACATGTGGCCCTCCTAGCTACAGACTGCTTATCTGCTTCTTGGGTGCAAAGGGTTCCCATGAAATCCATGCATGCAGACTAACCATGTATCTTCCTAACAACCAAGCTCCCCATCACTAAACATTTTGAGAATTTTGAATATTTTCCCAATCTGAGTCTTTAGAACAGTTCTCTCTGGGCTGTCACTTCAGAAATAAATCTCAAACATCACTACTTAATTTGCAACTTGGATATACCAACTCAAAGTTGACCTGCCTAATTCTTCTTGTTCCACACTACATTTCTGTGTATCCTGCTGTGCTTCAGCTCACTGTTCTGCTCTATAGTAATGTGTCACATGAACAGGATGTTTTGAATATTGTGTTTAATTGATAGTGTATTGACAATTGCTTGAAAAACGTGTTTGTGGTGATGGTGGTCTTAGGAGCCACAGTACATGTAACATTTATCATGTGAGGCCATGCTAAGAAACCTTACAACACAACTATAAATTATAGCAATATCAGACATTATAAGAAGTGAATTGTAATATACTTTATACAGGTTATTGATGTAATGCCATTCTATGAGCCTCTAATGTGCATTACATATTTAAATGACAAATGCATTTATTAAATATTACGTATAACTCTTGACTGTCTAATGATATAATAAAAAAATACTGTGATTTCTACAATTAAGAGTGTAAGAGTTAAAGTTAGATGTATGATGAGTCTTAAGACAAGGAGGAAGAAAGCAAAAAAACAAGTGATGGAAAGAGATTAAAGACAAATTTGTATCCCGTTCAATGACGGAGTCATACCTAAAGGACATGAGTGCAATAAATTGGAAGATTTTCCATTAACTGATTCACATTGCATTATTCATTCTATCTAAGCAGATACATTGGTACATTTTTCTCCTGCTGGGAAGATGACTTATTAGCAGTTGTAAAAAGTATATTCCTTTTTGTAGGAAAATTTACTTCGTAGAAAATGTATAATCATTTCACCAAAAGTAACAATGGTAAAAGATGAGTATCTAAGTACATCACAATACAAACTTAAATAGTAAAATAAAATATACATTATTATTACAAACAAAGACAGTCAGTCTGAAAGGACTTAAAAAAATCAGTGTACCTGTATAGTTCTTATTATTTTATTCTTGATCTTGATTCTTAAAACTATTAGATAACTTGGTAAAAGAGTGTTTAGGGGAATTAATATTAGCAAGATAACCCATACGATTTTAAATTAAAGCTGAAAGAAAAATTAATGTAAAAATTTAAATAAAATCAATAAATCATTATAAAGGTTTCAGAAAAAATGTTGATGATAAAGTTCTGAATATTAATGTGTTAAAAAAATAATGAAGCAATTATCTGACAGAACATGTTATCAGACAAAGCATCCCAACATTAAGGAAATAAGCATGCTTCTTGATAAGGCCCTTTTTTTAAATGTGAACTACGGTATTCCATTTTTTTTATTTTATATTAAATAGCATAAGCAGGTGATCATTGTATGTATTATAAAAGGTTATTACAATTTCAAATAAATCCACTCGGCTAACATAACTCAATAAAAATGACACATAAAGCAAGCCCAGAAATACATTCCTCATTCCTTCATCAACTCACTTGGTTTCATACTTTCATCTTCCTCCATTGATCCCTTCTTATTCTAATACATTCTTTTCATAAGCTATGTCAGATGATTTATCTCATTATTTACCCCACCACTATCGATATCATCCCCATCATGTACTGTTACATGTTAATTAAAATCCTACCTCCATGTCCTTTACTTCTACCTACCCTTATTCACCTCCTCTGTACCTTTCTAAATCTTTCTGATCACTCCTTCACATATAACAATATAATTACATGCACACATATGATATATACTGTAGATAGAGAGATATATAGATCAATAATTGTTGTTTCTCTTTGTAAAAATAAACTAATACAGCATGTATATTACTTTTAAAGGACCACTGAAGTTCAACAAAAGAGCACTTGTTTGTCCAGTATTTACCAAACTATGGGCCCTATGCTAATGCCCACTATCTCAGATTACACCATGTTTTAAGCCAAAGAAATTCCAGCTAGCTATGTTAATCACCCATCCCGAAAAAACATTGTGAGAAAACTGTTACGAGGGATTGAGGCACAAAAAAGCCAAAACGAATGGCACAAATCAAATAATATTAATCCTTAAAATATAATATATTTTTATATATAAATATAATTGTTCCCTGTTGCAGTTACAGAACTTATTTTAACTCATAATAATGATGACGTTCTCATTTTCTATTGGTTCCTAAAGCCGTTTCTCGTCAATAAATCTTGGTTTGGGTACATCCTATACTAAAAGTTCTTGCAGATAAGGCTGGATGTACAGATGTGGGTTGAGGGCTGTAATGTGGGAAAGCTAAATATTAACATAAACATGTAACGTTTGGAAAAAAGGCTCCTGCAGCCGATTTACAGCTATACCGCAAATTACAACACTTGATTAAGGTGAAAGCCACAAACATAAAGCATTTTAGGAAAATCCAAACTTTGGAAGTCTCTATTTATTAGTACAGGAAACCATTTTGTGTTTGTTACATCACTTCCTTATAGCTAAGCCATGAAGGTGTTTGTTTTAGCTATAAGTGGAGAAAAGGATGGGGAAAGAGGGAGGAGAGAGCCATTTTAAAGCTAATTGGATACAACGTCCATTCCCTCTCATTGACCAAGAGCTAGACCACCTGCATCATTCACTGCAACAGTAGCTCTCCAGAAATGTAAACACCTCTCACACAACTTTCACCAGTGTATTATGGATCTCTCCAGGGTCCTGAAAGTGGTATAAAAATACATTTCTAATTAAAAACTAGATGCATGAACATCATCACTTTACCATCATTACTAAGCATAGCAGTGATGTGTTTTACACTTAAAACTGTCGCCAATGTAATTAAAACATGGTAACAGACTTATTAATCAAACCAGTAAATAAAATGTATACAATGGCTCAAATACATATATTACTAACTGTAAAACCAAAGGGGAGTTAATCAAGCATATTGTTGTAACATGAAGCATTACCACAATTTATTTTATCATGTGATATAATCTGTTTTTTTTTACACTATTTGGCAGTATTTTTCAACTAAGAATAGTTAGTATCCAGAAATAACCTTAAGAATAATGTGTTTGTTGAGAAGCAAGAAACTTTAGAATTTGATTGCACATTACAGTTGGGAAACATTACTTATATTGTGTATTCTTTAACAGCTGATAAATCAAAATGTCAGCAAGCATTCAATGTTTCTCTAGTGATAGATTTTAATATGCCTTTTACATTACCAAAAGTTCTCCAATGAAGCCTACACTACCTAATATTGACATAAAAATAGCAATAATAATAATAATAATAATAATATGTACATAGTAAAATGGACAACTCTGTTGATTATACATGAATGGAAAATATTTATGTACATACAACACAATTGGCAGTAATGTATGACTTTTCTGTTAATCTGTTTGGTCTCATAGTCACTATTGTCAGCAAATCTTAGGGCTTGATTATCTCCACAGACTGTCTTTGCTTCATGATCAACAGAAAGGCCTGGAGCAAAATATACATATTAAATGTAAAATAAAATCATAATATTATACACTAGCCAATATGCATGTACAAACTCTTCTAAATTCAAAAGAAGACAGCAAAATAACAAAATGATAAAAGTATTTGCTGGCATTCTTATTAAAACATTGCATTAATATTAGTAAAAAATACTATTTGGTATCAGGCAAATCCTCAAGGGATGGCTGCCAACACTGTCAGCACTAAGGTGTAAGGCCATGGTCTCCTACCTGTATAAACCCTGGGTTTCACATGCTGGCGGCATCACAGCAGTTTGTCCATGGTGGATAATGCATGAAACAAGGCTTTACTTTGAGAAGGCCCACAAACCTGATGCAGCTGGTGCATGGGCATAAGAGCCCAGAAAAATCAGGGGTGGATAATTCAACTCGACTCACAGGTCAGGAAGCAGGGGTGGATTTACCGCCGGTTCACCCGGTTAACCATGGCCCTGCTCTGGAGAGACCCCATTGTTGTAGTGCCCCTCAAAAACTTGTTTTTTTATTTCTTTGTTTAAATCCTCAATGGCCTTGTCCCTCAATACAATAAATATAAATATATATTTATAGACTAATCACTACTCCCAGCTCACTAACTTCTTAAAGAGACAGTACACTATTATAATTATTTTCATATCACGTTACCATTCCGCTGTCACTGACAGTGTTAAACTCCATCTTAACCTTAAAGGAACAGCACCCCTACGGATCTCCCTGTATCTCCCATTTATAGGGTTTTATGCTTTTCTGCCTCTGTCCTCAAGCTAGATCATCACACTTGTCCACCCTCAGCCACATTCACTATCATTACTTAATTCTCCATTAAAGTGTCCCTAATCGCTACTCCTATCTAACTCACTTCTTAAAGAGACAGTTCACTATTAGTCATTTTCTCCATTCCCACCACATTACCCATTCCACTGTCACTAATCCAGTATTATCCGCTGTCATACTCTCTAAAGCCTTACTATCCGGATGTAAAGATACGGCACAGTAAATACGAATTTCCCTGTAACTCTCACTTCCAAGGTTCTACAGTTTGTTCTGTCTCTATCCTCAAGCCAAATCATCATCACACTTGTTCACCTTCAGCCACATTCACTATCATTACTTAATTCACTGTTAACGTGTTGGTAATCACTACTCCCAGCTAACTCACTTCTTAAAGAGACAGTACACTATGGTAATCCTTTACTCCATTCATACCACATTACCATTACACTGTCACTAATTCAGCATTAACTGCCATCTTAACCTCTTATTTCTTACTCTTGAGATGTAAAGGAACAGCACCCTTACTCCAAATACCCTCATATTTTGCATTTCCAAGGTTCTACACTTTTTCAGTCTCTGTCCTCAAGCTAGATTATTACTACACTTTCAGCCATATTCACTATCATTACTTAATTCACTGTTAGTGTCCCGTCACTTCCATAGTAACTCCCTTATTTCTTTAACTTACGTAAGGATCTCACTGTCCTGTTAACTATTATTATTCAATTGCACACCATATATCAACACTCCATTATGACAATTTTTTCATGCTTGCTCAAAGCTCATTATTTAACCTTCATGCACATTTTAAGACCTTCCTTCAAATCATTTTCTCTATAAGTCGTTTTTATTGCCACACCTATTCAATCTCAGATCTCAAGTCAGCACAGATCATGCTACTTCCTCATGACAAACTCTGACCCGTTCTTTCATTTCAGACTATTGTATTCATTAATCATCTCCTCCAATGACGTAGGGGATAACAAAACAACTTCCCAAGAAGATGTGTCAGTGAAATCAAAAGACCCCATCTAGTGAATCCCACTCTTTCCAATGTGGAAAGCCTACCTTCCCATGTAACTTCATCTTCTGGAAGTTCACCATCAGTGGCCAAGCATCTCATTATCCACCACTGCTGCCATCAAATTGGCCTATGGGTTCCCAAAACCAAGCGAGTTCACAATCTCACCTTTGCATCCAGGTATCTCACTAGTCAAGACTTCAATCTTGTTGACAATCACTGCGCCCATTCAATTTTAAAAGACTAGTCGCACTCGCTAGTCATCACATTCTATCTCACTCACAATCTTTCCAGTCCTTTATCCACTCCACGCACTCTCTAACACCTCAAAAACCTATCCGGACCCCTTTACTAAGCATCTCAAGCTAGCCTTTAACCACCATTACTTTCATTCACTACATCAGAATCGGTCTTACCAGACCTACAATCCTTTCTCCTACTCTGGGCACTCTTCATATTAGGGCAGCCTCAACAGCTCCCAAACAAGACATCAGTTCACGTATTCAAAGACATTGGCCTGCTAAAAACCTACTTCTCAATTCTACCCCATTCTCACTCTTTTTACATAAATAAAGTTCCCTCATCACCTCCTTTCATTTATTATATGAAGTTGCAATATTCACTACTCCTACCCAACTCACTTGTTAGAGAGACAGTCCACTATTATAATCTACCTCCTTCTCACCACATTACCCATTTCACTGTTATTAATTCAGTATTATCCGCTATCTTGAACCTAGTAAATTCTTACTCCATAGATGTAAAGGCATAGTTCTTCAATCACAAATCTCCTTGTATCACTCATTCCAGGCTTCTGTGTCTTTTCCGTCACTGTCCTCAAGTCAGAATATCATCACGCTTGTCCTCTTTCGGCTATATTCACTATCATTACTCCCTCACTTCTATATTATTTCCCTCATTTTCTTATTTACCACCAGAACTTCACTATCCCATTCTCTATTACTATTCTAGTCACACATTACACATTGACCTAGACACTCCATCATGGCATTGTTTATTAAAGCTTAATTTAAGCTTCATGCCCATTCATTTTCAAATCGCTTACCTCAAGAAGTTGTTTCTAGAGTCAAACCTATTCGATCTCAAATCAAGTCACCGATCCCAAAGCACATAACTCCAAATCAGTGGAGCTAATTAGCTAATTGGTGAGTGGGGCTGTCCGCTAGCTGCATGACCATTGCCAGATCATCACACTAAGGTGTTTGTCTCAGCAAGTGGAGATCAAGGGAGAGGAAGTGTGACATGGGGGGGGGGTTAGGGGGGCTGGTGAAGATGGGTTGAACTGTATGGTGGATAAATACACTGTATCTGATCAATAACATTGTTTGTGCAGTTTAAACATACATCAGCATTGTGCATGGTTTATTCTGGGTATGTAGTAATTCTACAGAATTGTTTCAACGGCCCTTGTCTGATACTTTGCACCTAATCACCGGTAGTATTGTTGCTGACCGGTGTTCCTGCACTTGCTGTGTTGGGTTTATTGCTACTAAACAGGGATATTCCAAAGAACCTTGACAGTGGGCAGTCATCCCCTTGTTTGAGCCATTTGATTGAGCTGAATTTAGGAGGTGCTCTTGTAAACTGAATAGATTTACATTAGTCTAAAAAGATTTTGCCCCTTTATCAGATGCGGTTCTTGATATGTACAATATTTGAGCTTCAGTTCAATGATCATAACTTCCAGTGAACAGTTTGTCTTAATTTCCTGGAATACCAATTGATTGGAACTCTAAGCAGTTTACCAACACCAAAATTCAAAGGCATCAATTTGAATGGTGCTCAGCCTTCTTTATGGTCCAGCTCTCATATCCATATGTTACTAATGGGAATATCATTGTTCTAACTATGCAAACCTATGTGTATGTAATATCTTTACTTTTTACTAGCTTGTACAGACTTCACCAGAAGCAAATGCCCAGGGAGCCACTCCATACTAGGGAACCATAAGGTCAACACTTCCCCCACCCTCTGGTGCTTTTGGGTATAAACCCATTAACTCATTAAGTAACCCTACTTACCTAGGCTCGACATAGCCCCTAAAAGCCTGTGCAGACTAGGATAGGCAATCACCCCCCCCCCCCCCCATGATATTTGTACAGTTGGAGTGTTGCTGCCCTGAGGAGAAAGTGTAATAAATCTCCCAAGTGTGCATTAGAAATAGGCTGCGTGCGCGAGGGCAAACCGTTGGTTTAGTTGTGTAAAGCACCATTTTAGATTCGTAATAATATTAGTTGCTATTTAGTGTTGTAAACTGTCACTGTTTGTCTATGTGCTAAGTGACTCGCGAGCATTTTCCCGTCATTTGTAATAGTGTATTTTGTAACTCGTACGTTCCTGTAGGAAAGTACTACGCGGTTGGCAGTGTTTTGCAAGGTCCAGGGTCGTGTAGCCTCGTTTTCATTTTTCGGGTGGCCATTTTTATTCTCGCTTAGGCGATTTTCGTGTGCAGAAACTCAGCGAAATTGAGTTAAATTCACCTTCTACCTAACTCCCAGACATCCTGGCTGTTCCCCGTGCTGTGTGTGATGTTTTTGTTGTATTTATTTTTTGGGGTGTATTTTTTGTGTTTTTTTGGTTTGCATGTTTCGGGCGTTAATTTAGTATTTTTCGTATCTTGTATTTTTTTTTCCTTTGTAGTAGTGTATTTTGTACCTCGTACGTTCCTGTGTGAAAGTGCTACGCGGTTGGCGGCATTTTGCGCAGTCCGGGGTCGTGTAGCCTTGTTTCATTTTTTTTGTTGGTCATTTTTTTTTTTCCTTAGGCGATTTTCGAGTGGTGAAACTCAGCCAAATGGACTTTAATCTGTGTTCCACCTCACTCCCAGACATCCTGGCTGTTCCCCCGTGCTGTTTGTGATGTTTTTCTTGTATTTTTGTTAATATTTTGTGTGTTTTTAGTGTTTTTTGCTTTGCGCGGTTCGGCCGTTAACTTCGTATTTTTCCTATCTCGTTTTTTTCTAAGTCCTGCATCTCGTATTCTTTTTTCTAAGTCCGGCGCCTCGTAATTTTTTTTTTCTAAGTCCCGCGTTGGTCAACTGGTTGCAGCCTAAGGCGATCCCGTGTTTACTAAGTGTTTGGTGGCTAAGTCCCGCGTGTTTCAATGTGTGATCGCCACTCCTTTGTGGCTAAGTCCTGCGTGTTTCATTGGCTCCACTGTCCTCCTCGCTTCGCGAGGCTCACAGGCACTGATCGCCTTCGGCGCTCATCTCCCAAGTGCTGTGAGTTTTAGAGCTTCGCAACGTCTAAGTGCTCCGAGTTAACGCTTTGCGAGGCTCACAAGCGATCAGTGCCTCTGGCGCTCATCGCCTAAGTCGTACGCACCACGCAAAGCGTGACAACGTCTCATAGTTTGACAACTATTATATGTGACTAGTGAATTGTCAGTCAAAAAATGACTGCAAAAAAAATTGTAAGCCATGCAATGCCGTTTTCCACACAATGTGAGGCTTTTGCCCCTCTGAGCACCTTCAGCGCTCACCGTGTTCTTCGCGTGGCTCGTGAGTGCCTTTGGCGCTTATTGCAAACCTTTCCTCCCTACTACATGGCCACTCATTGCAGGGTTCATTAACCTGGCAGTCTTGTGCTTGGGAATGCCATGTGTCTCTTTCCACCATCTCCCCCCTGTCCCTTCCTTGTGTGTTTCTCCTCGGGGTGTCGGCTGAATGATTGGGTGGCGAGCGCTGCCTGTCGTTTGTTTTATTTTTTATTATTATTATTTTGTTTTTTATTTTTTTATGCGTGCCTGACGTTGTTTGTGTAAGTGTGTAAGTGTTGCTGTCTTTGCCTTCGTGTATTTTCTAAGTTCCATGTCCCTTTCTTTGCTCATCCTCGTTTTCATGCAGTTTCAGATTTTTTTACGTTTTTCATCCGTCATTTTTTCCCTTGCTTAGCCAATTTTGGGTCGATTATGGGTCAAATTCGCTTGCAACCTCAATCCCAGGCTTCCTGGCTCTCCCCTTGTGCTGTGTGTGAGTGTGTTTTATTTATTTTTTTATAGTTTTTTGTGTTTTTCGATTACCACGGTCCGGCCGTTAAATTATTATTTTTCAGAGGTCGTAATTCAGCCCCCCCCCCCCCCCCCGCCACAGATTCCGAGATTGGAATTTTTTTCTAAGTCCCGCATTCCTCAACTGCTTGCAGCATAAGTCTTGCGTGTTTCAATGCCTAAACAGCTCGATTCGCTTTGCGAGGCCCGCAAGCATGATGACAAATTGTAGTTTGACAACTATTATATGTCATATATACATTTTTTTTATTAATATTAATAAATTTTATTGACATTTATAATATCACTAAATTAAGTGACAAAAACCACGACATAATGGGGAATGTAATTGGGGCCTGAGTGTGCTTAGACAACATAAACAGCATAAAACTACCAATACAATTTTAACAAAAATAAACCACCAAGCAATTAATTTTGTTTAACACCAAGATATGTAATACAAATGAGTACTAAGAAAAGCAAACATGCTACAAGAAATAAAAAACATGCTAGAAGAAATATACTTTCAGTAGACTAAAATGTGTGCGTGATAACTCCTATACACTTATCTGAACCCCAAACTATAATTAGAAACACCCAAACTTTAATTAGAAAACGCCAATCTGATGTTATCTGGTATCAAAAATAGTTGCTTTCTTGAACAATACATGTGTTAGGGAAACAACTCAGGTATGTTTTTTTGGAAAAAGACTGAATATATCCATACTTTCAATTACACATCCTTGGAAGGTGTGATTTATGAAAACACAGGCTGAACAACTAATAAAATATTTATATAAGTATTATATTTATTATTTCAGCAAACACCAACTAATCTTCCCTCACTGAAACATATATGTCTGTTGTAAATTAGTCACTGCAAATGTCTGATAGTTTTATCTGCATTATACATAATCTTCTTGACATTACAAATGGCCACAAAATAATTAAATACAAATTGACCATGCAAAGTCTGTGCATTATCTCTCTGCTTTTGTTATAAGATTAGGAATCACCAATATATTATGTTAAGAGTCCCAAAAACTCACATATCCAAAACAATCTACAAAAAAACTGAGGGACTGTAATTTGCTTTGAGGAAGGCTACAAATGCTATTTCCTATGGGACATTGTGATTGCAGACCATCACAGCCCACCAGAGACCCTGCAAATTCTTACTAAATCCACCCAAATGTTTTTTCATATTATGAGATCATTAAATAAGTATTGTATGTGGAATAATCAAATTATTTCCATAATATTGGCATTATTCTTGTAATGATTATTGGACACCAAACTATCTAAACAGAGAACACAGAAACACTCTTGAAATTAATACTTGAGTTTATATACTCAAAAACAAGATGGTTTGTATTTATTTTAAGGAATTAGAGCAACTTTATATAATTTTATATCTGGCTTGTCTAACATTAATCTGATCAAGGTGACATTTTCATGATAACTTGAGTATTGGTGGGTCAAGCAGTGGCTCAACCATGTTGATCAAACAAAACAAAGAAAAAAGAACACCTATATATCCACACCAATATAACCTCCATAGTTTAAGTAGGCAATATGGAATTTTTGATACTCAAACAAATATAGATAAAAACTAATAGTTTATTAAGCCCAATTCAATCTACAATACATTATAAAAACATTGAAAAATTCATACGTAGCAATGATAATAACCGGCTTTATACAGTATTTCAATATCAACAGAAAATATATATAAATTCTGTTTACAAATTAAATTACAGTTAATTTACAGTTAACTACCCTCATAGTGTAATTCCCTACAATTGATTTGGTGGTAGCGGAACCCACCATTAACTCCTTTAAACTAATATAAATAAACTATCTGCGAAATGATATATAAATATAAAGATAAAAATAAAAATTCTAAATACACTAATACTGATGGTGGAACTGGGGATACACCAATTACCCCTTTTCCTATCTTAAAAAAGCTAACCTACTCTAATTAAACTAAAGTGCTGATACCAACATAGCTATAAAAGAGCAATAAGAATGATTAAACATATACTGAATTTTAAAAATTCTATATAATTATATAGTGAAATAAGTAAATGTATAAAGGAATATAAGCAACCAATTACTATTCCAAGGTCTCTTTCTGTTATCAAATTAATATTATAAAGATATACAGGTAAGCATAGCATTATGTTAGAAACAATATCAATATTATTATATCAGATAAACAAGGAAACATCACTTATCATGTTCTAGGGCAGTACAGAGAATGCACATCCAGCGTGTGTGCCGATGGACGCCTGTATTCTAAAACGCTGCCAGTGACGTCAGAGCTACGGGACAAACAGGTATTTTTAAAGGGGGATTAAAATGAGACTGAACAGGTAGTCCTTAGATCCAGTTATCCCTAGACTAGGTTAGCTTTTTTAAGATAGGAAAAGGGGTAATTGGTGGATCCCCAGTTCCACCATCAGTATTAGTGTATTTAGAATTTTTATTTTTATTTTTATATATTTTTATATCATTTTGTAGATAGTTTATTTATATTAGTATAAAGGAGTAAATGGTGGGCTCCGCTACCGCCAAGTCAATCTTAGGGAATTACACTATGAGGGTAGTTAACAGTTATTAATTTGTAAAAACAGAATTTATATATATTTTCTGTTGATATTGAAATACTGTATAAAGCCGGTGATTATCATTGCTACGTATGAATTTTTAAATGTTTTTATAATGTATTGTAGATTGAATTGTCCTTAATAAACTATAGTTTTTATCTATCTTTGAGTATCAAAAATTCCATATTGCCTACTTAAACTATGGAGGTTATATTGGTGTGGATATATAGGTGTTCTTTTTTCTTTGTTTTGTTTGGCTAATATATCCACACTTTTCCACACCAATAGGTATATATAATATGTATAATTAGGTACTTACCGGTGACCCTACGTTTAATTTAAAAAGCACCGCCTCCTCTCTGTATACTGTTTTTCATTTATATACTCAACCATGTAGATGCATTTCCCTGTGCTGATATAAAAATATACAGTAACTTAGAACTAGATCAACAACCACATACTGACATTGGATATGACTGCCTTATATGGTTGGCTTTGTATGATACTAGAGCAATCTTTGTTTAACTGTCAAGAAAAATTATAGCCCTGTCAATTAAATATTATTGACCATATATTTCTCCTCTCTTACCATTACTGTTTAGTTTGCAGTACTTTATTGTAAAGTATCCAGGCTTTAAAATACATGATGGAGATAAGTATTTAGTACAATGCTGTCCCTGAAAGAAAGAAACATTTAATAAATGTGAAACCTACAATAAATGAACAGAATAAAAATAAAGCTTTTTAGACTTTTATGTCTTTTCCTGGCACATAATATTTTAGTTTTTAATTATATTTTGAAAGCAGTTTTATACGTACAGAATAGCTGAATGTAGCATAGCATTGATTGAATCATTGAAGGTTTTAACATATTGCTGTATAATTGTATATAAGAAGTTTACAATTTAGTTTGTGTACAGTACACTGTGGCATGTTGTATGGTAATGTAAATAAGTGGTTCCATGTTTGTAACCATGGAACAACATGTAACTAAGTATGTCAACTTTTAATGGACTATTACAACAAGGCAAAACACACTGTACTGGTTCATCTCTAAGTGGTAATAGTGGGACACACCACTTAGAAATGATAGTTAAGAAGAGGAGAGAGCATAACACAATAAAAATAGAAGTGCAAGGCTGGTGTAAGCAGGAAGGGAAAAACTGGTGTGAGAGAGAAGGTGGATGCAACTTTGCAAAGATCGGCATGGTGTACGAGAGAAGAGAACATGAAAGGGAAGAATGGTGGAAATGTAAGAGAGAAAGGGAGGACATGCACATAATCTACAAGATATTTCAGAGTGACAAAGAGAGTTTGCGTTATGCTGGTAGGGATACACCCTGTGTCACAACGACCTGGGTACACCTTTGTTTAAATCGCTAAAAGTACAAACTTTAAAAAAAATTATGCTTTTTCTCATATTTTCTGGGGGTAAAATACCGCTATAAGAATAGACAGACAGAAATCATTAAAGCATTGATCAATCACCAAGTACATTCAAGAGATGGCTGACCAGTTGTGACATTTTCTTGGAAGTTTTCAATATATTGGTGCATCAATAAATATATCATACAATTTTGTAACTTAAATGTACAAATATACAGTATATACCAATATCACTATTCTACAAATATTTACAACTGCACATTGTGATTAAAAAATATATTTCACTGCAAGAAAACTTAAGAAACATTGCCCTGTTCAAAATATTGTTATGTTCATGTGAGCTTCTATCTAAGATCATTGATTTTTCAAATATAAAATTCAATAAGCATAGGAATGAGGCTTACATATCACACTAATATAAATATAATGGAAATCAGCCTCAAAAGTAATCACTTAGTAAGTGTTAAAGCTATTTAGAAGCAGATTTAAAGTTCTATGCAGATGGTTCTTCACATTGGCCACTTTGCACAACATACATAGTACCCAGATTCAACAAAATACTGATGGAGACTTTGAGGTCAGGATGTCTCAGCATTGCAGATATGATGATTTTGACATCACATCCAAAACATAGAGTCTAATATTTTAAATATAATCCATAAACTTTTAATCAACGATACCTCTTTATCAATACAATATATATATATATATATATATATATATATATATATATATATATATATATATATATATATGTATATAGTATACATATACTGGATATATATAGATATACATATACTGGATATATATATATATATATATATATATATATATGTGTGTGTGATAACTACCAATGTATTGTCCCCAATTTACTAAATGTAAGCTATTGTAAATCCAGTAAAACTTCAAGCTAAATCAATTTGATTCCACCAACTACAATCATTGAATTTATCTACTCTTCCACACAAATGTTTTATTGACACAGCAATCTACATAAACGCTGCAATGCAGGAACACAAGTTAGACATATAAAAACGGCATCATTTACAGTAGATTTATATAATCTGATTTTTTCAGATTATCCAAAAAAGAGATTTTAGTAATCAAAGTTCCAAACAACTTCACAGAGAAGGATAGAGAAAACTAGTCTCTTGGAATGCAATCACCACACAAAGGGACCTATATATAATTAGTGAATAACAAACAATATTACAATATGATCAGATACTAAAACAGTTATTCACAGAGGTTCATAAACCTGCACATCACAGTCATCACCATCATAAGCTGAATGGAAATTATTGCCTTGAGAGTCCAAAATAATACCACAGACAATGGCTGGTCATCCTGTTTCCAAAAAACATGTGAAGTCTGTACATGTTTTCAAAGTAAGGAAAAGTGCCAATATTACAAATCAACCATGAACAAAAACTATTGGAAAATTCTAATTTTATTTTAAGACATGTAAAATTGAAGCTTTAAACTATGCATAGTAAATTATGCAAGTGGAAGGGGCTCTTGACCTGGGTCTGGGGGGAAGTAGCAGTTAGAGGAAATGGGTGGGTACTGGGGGCCATGGCAGTATACTTCATCCCCCTCCAGCCACACATTTGACAGATGTTTGAATAGTTGTGGCTCTGAATGCATATTAAGGACTCTCACAGCATTTCCATGCCAGTCAATTTCCTCTAGTGTTATTTCCTCCTTTGCCATTATGTCAAGTAAAGCTGTGGCCTGTATTATACAGACACAAAATGGGTCAGTGCTTTTTGTGGACGGTTGGGTGGCTAGATTTTGCACACATTCATCTATCTATCTATCTATCTATCTATCTATCTATCTATCTATCTATCTATCTATCTAAATATCAATATATATATATGTTTATATAATTATATACAGGAGGTCCCTGGGTTATGTACCAGATACGTTTCTGACATCATTTTTATTTGTACGTAACTCTGATCCATGAATAATAATAATAATAATAACAATAATATATAGTTGCCATAATTGTGAGTTTGTTGGTATGGCTTACAAAGTTATGGTCTCACCGTGAGGCCCGTAAAGTACAGTGGGGAGTCGCTTGCAATGAGCCCGGAAGGTGCTCATCGTGAGGCCTGCAAGTTAGAGGGGGGAGAAGCTTGCAATGAGCGCCGAAGGCACTCATCGCAAGGTTCGCAATGTAGAGGGGGGAGAGGCTCAGATTGGCTTCTGAGCTACAGGCTTGAAAAAAAGATGGCAATGGTTAAACCTGCAGGCCGCCAAAAGACGACATTTGTATAGGAAATTAGCTTGCAATCGCACTTACGAGCGTAAGTGAGGTTGAAAGCTAATTTGATTCACAAGGCTTAAGAAGTAAGTATAGTTTAAAAAAAAAAATGAATGCAAATACAAGAGATCATGGGTTGAAGTTGGAAGATAGAAGATTTAGGGGTAATGCAAGAAAGTACAACTTTACAGAAAGAATAGTGGTAGGGGGAAACACAGTTAAGGACTTTCAGCAAGTTTATGATAAGCATAATGCTATATGCTTTTAGGCGGATAGCATGGGCATACCTGGTGGGTCTTTTTTGGTTTGAATTTGCCATCAAGCGATTATTTCTTAACAAGGGCTGAGAAATTATCTTCTGAAGGCTGCAGTATCCTTTTTCTATGGGGAACATTTCCATCTCAAACTTTCTTGGACTTTTACTGATCCACAAATTGCTTAGTTAATCTACCTAAGAATTTGTCAATAATAGGACAAGTTTAAATTATTTATGTATATTCCAACCATTTAGCACAGACAGCCTGTTTCAACAATCTTCAGTTAAACAGTTTTTTGTGCATCAGTTGTGTGTGAAGCTATATGCAGAGATATGCTTCCTGTGCGTCAGATACTAAAGCAAGTTATGCTTGGATTGTATGTGTGGCAATAACCAGTAATGCCTGTTATATTTCTAAAGTGTGAGTCCTGCACAAATTTATATCTAATTGTATTTTAATTTTATTTTTCCCAGCCCTTTATCAGGCAGTAAAAAAATGATTCCTCAGAGAAAATAAACATTTTTGAAAGAGCAATCAAAGTTAAATCAAAAATTTAATTATTGTTGAAGGCTTTGCACAGAGTCAGACCATGTTATTATGTTCTAGCATATTCTTATTTTCTAAAACACAGGCCCCTATTTGTTTATGCACAATAACTTTACATTTAATAGTTATAAGTGCAGTTAGTAATCTTGTGATGTGCTAGCAGTAGAGAAAGCTTTTCCCCAAGCTATTATAATAGGATCATAGATTCTTTCTGGAATACCTTTCACCTCTAGTAATTACTTTTGTAATAACATTTTCAGATTTATATAAGTACGTGTTGCAGAAGTGGACTTTGGAAAAATATTCACAATTGTTTGATTACTTTTACTTCTATTACAGAGCAAAAAACTGTATATGTCTGAAAGATTTTACCAGGATTATAATTAACATATATGAAAATTAGGTCCAATGTAAAGGACCACAATATGCACTTTTACCATTGGTTGGATGGTGTTTTGAAGAGGTTCACCCTATTTTTGAAGATCAGTACCTCTAATGAGACATCTGCCAGAAAAATCTAGATTTAAACTCTACCCAGTTTCCCTTGTTGCGAGGTAAGCGATTATTGGGGTGGGAAAGTTACAAGTCATGGGGCCACATTCAATTCAAAGCCCGTAACTTGCTCACAGACAGCCGAATGTCTGCGAGTGTGTTGCGGGCTCCCGCTCGCCTCCAATTGCGATGCTATTCAATTGCTCAAGGCTGCAAGTTGCGGGCCCCAAGCCAAAACCGTAAACCATGCACTGGTTCGGAGCAGTTCTGGGCGGAAACATGATCAATTAAGCAAGCCCGTAACCTCCCATTTCAAATCAGCCAATAGAAAATGAGACTGACATTATTACAGCAGTAAAACATAGAGGTTACATGTCATTCAATTAGGTTCGGTAGTCCGATCTGCGATCAGACTCGCAAATCCTCAAACTAAAGAATTATGAAAATGAATGCCAATACTTTTCTAGTCTATATGGGTGGCCTGATATGTATTAACTCATTGATACCCAATATCAAATTAACCCCCTGAAATGACACATACAAAAATAACATTAATTTCTTGCCGATTTGCGACCTTGAGACTTGTGCAATTAGTTCTAAAGTCTATCATCGCATACTCCGTTATTTACAGTGCAATAGTGATTTTTTAATTTGCATTTACGGTCTACGAATAGGTGTTTAACCCTGTGGCGGGTCCTCTCTAGCATGTTGCTGTTTACTGGTGTGAATGCATTTGCCGGCATGGGGAAATTGAGCAATTAAATATCGATTTGCGATTTTAGTCTTGCCTAAGTGAAAAATCAAAGACTTCTGGATGCTGTAAGTTAGGATTTTGGATCTGCGCCATTTTTTCAAGGTCGTAACCCGAAAGCCGTTCTGAGCCCGCAAAAAGACGCCAATTGAATAGTAAAATAGCTTGCAAGCTCATTTATGGGCTTGCAGCTCTCAAATTTGCTCAATTGAATGTGACTCATGGGCTCTCTGTCAGTTTATTACTGATCTGACACAGGTTGCTTACATCATATGTAAACCTCATTTCAGAAAAAAATAGGCTTGCAGACTGGATTGTTTCAGACCTTTTTATTTGTCTACTAATCTAATCAATACACTAGTATTGTTACTGAATATAACTATGCTTTTTGTTTGCTGTAAATAGTGTTACCAAGAGCTGATAAGATTATAATGCCAAGGTCTCCTTACCTTAGTTTCGTTGCTATGTTACTATGGGGTTCTTTAAATCTTGAAATTTTGTAAGTTGCTATTTGAACAATGGTTTAATCCATAGCAGTCTTTTCTATTATCTTTTGGACTTGATTGATGGTTCATTTAAGCACTGATCAGAATGACTTTGAGTGTTTAAGAAATTAGCTAAATATATGTTATCTTTAGTTAACAATCATCTCCTTCTAATATTCGACAAGTTTTTAGAGACCCAGCAAAAAAAATGAATAAACATGTTAGAGCAATTGTTCTGCACACGTGTGTATGTGTATATATATATATATATATATATATATATATATATATATATATATATATATATATATATTAATATTAATAATTAATATTTAGTGCAGCCCAATTGCTTTATTAGCCTTGCAGCTAAATAAATGTTGCTTGGATCTAATGAAACTGATCGCAGATTTTTGAACAGCCGAATTTAGGTCTGAATACCAAACTTTTAGAAGGTGAGACACACAAACCATAAAACATTTAAAGAGCTAAAGGAATGTCCAGTATTAGAAAATACAATCAAGGAACATACTGAACAGTAAAAAAAGAGATCAAACAGACAAAATATAGAAAGTATCTTAGGGATAAAGCCAAGGAGCGAATGTGGAGGAAGGAGGGAATGTGTCTAGATTAATCAAGCACGTAGTTGTCTTCAAATGCAGTCCTTTTGTCAGTTGGATGTCAGTGTTTAATTGTGTAAGAAGATATTTGTATTTTATATTATGATTTAGTTGATTTCATGTTATTTGTATCATGAAAAAATGCTCCTTTAGGATATTTTTTTCTAATACTGGGATGCTTGTAGCTTGTCTTAGAAGTGTTTGAGTTTTCATGTAAAGGAATGTCTCACAAGAACACGTAGGATGTTCAGTAACTCTTATAGGAGCCATGTAATATTACTTTAGGTAAAAGCTCCCATAGGATCAGGAAACAGCTCATATGTATCAATCACTAATGAGGGTTTACTTGTAAGGGTTTGCTGTGAGATTAAGATAATATATATGTAGCTCCCTTCGTGGAAAGCTCACTTTATTATTATCCTTACCATTTTCTGTAAAGCGCCAACATATCACCTAGCGATATACAGGGGTTAAATACAAAGAGAAAAAAAATACAATATTAAACACATGGCAAAAAGTAGAGGGCCCTGACTTTAAATTTAAAATCTTATGTACATGGTGAAAAATCACAAATTTACACTATAAATGGATTAATGAACAAAAGGAGAAATTGAAGAAAACAAGAACTTGGCAAATAACTGAAAAGAGAGTAGATTGTTAATTAGTAATTAAGTCTGTGGGTGTATCGGCTGTGGAAAATAGAAGCGCTAGTGCTAAACCTGCATTATAATTTAACACAAATCAGAAGAGAGGTGGCATGTGAGGCTCCAGGTCTAGAGGCCAAAGAAAACAAGGTAAATGACTGTTGGAGCTCTGCTGAGTGGATGGTATGGAGGTCCAGAGAGATGGGCTGAGCCCCATGCAGAATGACTGCTCAGTCCAGATGGTAGTAGGAACTGGGAAAATGACTGTTGTAGAGTGTCCCTGTTGAGTTGTTGGTATAAGGCCCAGTGACACTGGCTGGCTCCTGCAAGATAACATTGACTGGAAGATTTGTCACATAAAACCCTTAGTCACAAACAAATGTAAAATTCAGGCAGTGCAGATTCATGCAATAATGTCATTGTGAGACCATCTGATAAAGGAGAAAAACATTTCTAATGAGTAATGAGGACTATATTGATATGACAAACTAACTACATGATAAAACTACAACAAACTACTAAATGTTAAAATACTTATGAAAATCTTTCCTGTGACCCCATTAACAGGTACACTGCAAAAGTTAAACATATAATGCCATTTTGCTTTAAATCACCTGGTGTCTCATGCATATGTTGATTCAATAGGGGTTATGTACTTTATTTGATATCTTTTAGTGCACAATTTTTCTCTGAACCCACACTTGGCTGCACTTGAATTCAGTCATATGTAAATTGTGTCAATGAATTAGAGAGATGAGAGCTCATTATAATAGGTATTATACTCAGTTCAGTGCAGTTTCAGCCAGGTTATTAACACTAATAAAATGGTTGAAAGGGCAAAGTGCAAACAAAGCTTTCACCAATTTAATGGCTGAATTATTATCTGCATAATATACAGTATATGTTGTAGGTGTGATAATATGTACTGATTGATTTATTTAAATAGCTTTCTATATGGATGATCATATATAATAAAAAGTATCATCACTGTTGTTTTGAAAATTTGGACCTTTCCTTTTTTGTCCCTGCAGCGGCTAGTAGGTAGCGCAACTATTTTATTATGTAAAGCCTATCATCTGCCACTACCCTAACCCTTAACCCTAAGTCTAGCCCTCACTCTAAGAACAAATTAAACAAAGTATCGGCTTGCCACCGTCTTGCCACCTACTGGCCACTGCGCTGAAGTGAAAAAACAGGAAAGATCTGAAAGTTTTAATAAAGCTGTAGATTGAATATTGTAGTTATGGCAACACACAAGTTAAATAGGTCGTCTGTAAACCATTGCGACAACAACATTGTACATAATAAAATAAAATTGGAGACTGCATCGAATTTTGCTATGGCAACCTGTGAACAGAATGTGTATTTACTGCACCCAATGAGCAGCAACAATAGAGCAATTTCTGTAACCAAGGCAACTGAAAACTATATGACACAGGACATGCAGAGGTGGTCACATGTATCACGGTCATGTGATGCTGGCCAACGCCTCTTTTTCTTCCCAACACTCTGTGTTTGTCTGCAGATGTTACCTTTTGCTACAATCTTTTGTAATGTCTGGCACTTGTCTGGAAAATCAGGACTGTAACCTTGTCACATCATTGAAGGTTGTAGGTGACCTTTAGCTCACAGAGAGTGTATGATATATGATCTATATGTTCAATATTATCGATAAGTGATCGGTTTGTGCAAAATTCAGCAAATTTGTCTTTGTATGTTTTAAAAAATTATATAATAATATTTTTTGTGTCCTTTTCGTTCTTAGCATGTTTATGAATAAAGAGTAATTTTTAATCTGGTGAGCCATTAAATATAAGTAGTGTTATAGTTTCCTTTTTTGTGTACTCAGAACTTTAACCCATGATTTAGTAAACCATTGAAGAGGGCCAGGGCTCCAATGTATTACTTTGAATGGCTTCCTTCCAGGCTCTTAGAAATAACCCGCCTGTCTGGGTTGTGATCAAATAGCCCACTCTGTATTAAACATTAAAGCAATAAGCTATACTTAAGTATGGGTTTAAAAAATAGTAAAAGTTGTAGCTGAGAAATTATTATTTCATTATGGGCAGGGATAATTTGGAAACATGTGATTCAAATTCACACAATTTAACATTGTTTATGCATTTTATGCATGGGTATTAGACATAGCAATATAATGTAGTTATAGCGATAAACATAAAAATGTAGTGCTATTTTTGACTAAACTTCAGTGCTTTTACATTCAGTCCACATGATCATTAAAATGTTGGGATAATGTTTGACTCCCTATGAACACTTTAATCCATCTAATTTGCTGATAGCTCTCTTAGCATGGGTATCCATTAAGGATGATATGCCCTGCTCTCAGTCCGCCTTAAGAACATAGCCCTGCATTAGGGTACAATGCTAGGACCCACTCACAGACTGCAATTTCATGTTTACTTGGGACTAGTCACTGTGAGGTCTCTCCTAGCAACTATAAAAGGCGGCTGGAGAAAGTACTGTGAATAGGCACTATGTATGTTATAGTGCAGAAAAAGGTGAATACAAATCCCTCCAATGCTCCACTGTATATCCAGTAAGGAAAGAAAAGAACATTCCCACACTTACATGTCCTGTGCAGGTCAGAAGACTGTCCCCACAGAATTTTCTCAGTGAATAGTGTTCCCACAGTGACTAAGAATTCTGGGTAATGGCATGTAAATAAGGGTCCAACATAACACCTCTAGTCCATTAACATGATATCTATTTAGGTCTATGTGCATTACTCTCAGGCAGCCTTTAGAACATAGCCATGGGTAAGGTTGAAGAAATACTGTGCTACATTACATTACTATCCTGTCCTATAACCATGACACCCTTTTTTATGCAGTAACATCCATTTATTAAAGCATGATATAGTGATACCTATATTATCACTGAATTAATAGAGAAGTAAGTCTTACTGTATATACTAAGTCATGTTATCCATTGCACAATGACCAACTGACGTTTATATGTAACACCATACCAGAAAAACTCTCACATTGTTCAACAATGAAGTAACAATGGACCTTACCAAACAAATGTTAGTAAAGTGTCTTTTACTGTAATAATTAGTCTTTAAACAATATATAATGTGTATTTCCTAATGTATTACTCAATTTGCCCCTTGATTTCTGTTTTTTACTAGAATTAACTAGTGCAATTATTACTGTACCATAAATGTTCAGATATATATCAAGATTTTAAATATAATGGCATAGTGAACAAACTGTGTGAAGTACAAGTAAAATCTGGAATCTCTTTGAAACTTAAAAAATTACTCAAAAGAATAGTTATGGGCATATAATGAGATCACTTATTGTGACAAAGACTTGATGGTGAGTAGTAGCGAACCGCCATAGACTTCAATGGGCAGGCGAATTTCAAAACCCACAGGGACTCTTTCTGGCCACAATAGTGATGGGAAAGTTGTTTCAAGGGGACTAACACCTGGAATGTGGCATGCCAGAGGGGGATCCATGGCAAAACTCCCCCCGAAAATTAAATAGTTGATGCAGAGTCTGGTTTTAAGCCATAAAGGGCATAAATCACCTAACATTCCTAAAGGGTTTGGAATAACATGCTTTAAAACATCAGGTATGATGTTGTATCGATCAGGTAGTGTAAGGGTTACACCCGCTTCACAGTAACAGACCAATCTCCCCGTTTAATGCACCGCAAACAACTGCAAACAGTCCCTTTGCACAACCGCAAACTCCCCATTTGCACAAGGTTGGATACCAAGCTAGCCATGCCCCGTTCCTTGTCCTCACTGATGTCATTGAAGGTCTCTTCCTCCACCCAGCCACCAAGGGTCCCCAAAAGGTGACAACAAGCCCCCTGGGACGCCTGCTGTGTTTGGTCTTCCACCTCCTCAAAGCAACCTTTCTACTCTGACTCCTCTTCTTCAGACTCCTCTCTCTGCGTTGCCTCTGTCTGCATTATTATAAGGTGTGTACTGTTAAGTAGTACTATTCCTATTGGTTTAATCCCTGTTACGTCCACTATTAAGGGACGTGTATATGGCATTGATTTTTGGAACAGGGAGATGGAAAAAGATGCTTGGTCGGACCTCCTACTTCAAATTTGGGGCACTGCACGTGCAATCTAAGGTGCCACCAGATATGAGTGTCACTGTGCACTGGCAAAAGTTGGCAGAGTAGATGCAATAGGCTTCACACACACTGCTGTAGGCAGGCAATTGCTATTCAATCTATGACAGTCAAAAAGTGTTTTTTTTTTTCACTGAGCACAATATAAGCTGTGAGCCTGACACAGGCAGGCAACTGAAATTAGATTAATTGTAGTGGAAGCTAAATACATAGCCTGGCTATCTATTTCCCTATTAAATCTCCAGCAGCTACACTATCTGTCCTCTCACAACGAATGCAGCTTCAGAATGATTCTAAAATGTATGCTGTCCTTCAGATGGAAGGCCCTGGAAGGGAGTGTATGTTGCTGATTGGCTGGAATGTGTGTGCTGACTGTGAGGTGCAGGGTCAAAGTTTCCTCAATGATAAAGAATAGGGGGCGAACCCAAAATCTCATGTGTTCGCCGTCCGATGCGAACGCGAACATGCCAAAATCGCCGCAAATAGTCCGCGGGCGAACTGTTCGTGACATCTCTACTACCGGCATATTAAATTGTGACATGCTATCCCTAAAAATATGTCTTCTCAATTTAAACTATGTATCACTTTTTAATGCAGAAAAAAAAGAATGATAAATATTTTTGACTTCTTTAAATTTCGACTTGTCTTCATGTATGCACCAATTTATTTGTTTTTTTCTGCTAGAACCAGTGACTGCAATAAACAAGCAATGGAACCTTAGTTTAAGCCATGTGTTCAATTTTGATGGTGCCATTTTTGTTGTAATGTGATTTGCCCATATCTTATTTCCCCATAGTATAATACAGTGCTACCTCTTGATAGAATGGTTCAGGCAAACCCCAAACTTCTATCTGTTTGAGAATCTGTGGCAAGACTTCAAAACTGATGTTCTCTAGCAGTATTCATACAACATGACAGAGCTAGATGAATAAAACAAATGCAGAATCCAGATGTGCACGGTTGGTACAGACTAACAGCTAAAGACTCACAGCTGTAAATGCAGAAAAATCTGTTCTACCATGCAATTAATCTCAACAAATGTCTGTGTTTTTTTAAATTAACATTTGTCACAATAAAATATTTTATGCCTTCAGAGTTTTTAATTTCAGGTTGTAAGACTACAAAATGTGGGAGGCTTCAATTAGATTAATACTTGTATGTACTGGACATTCCAAGTACCACATAGAATCAGGCAAAGCATCACATCTGCCCAGGGGCAGGTTCTCCCGCTGGTGCATTCAATGCAATGCTGCAGTGCCATTAAAAGAAAACATTTTTTTATTAATTTTTTGGAATTCCAAATTCTCTTAGAGCCCCCCACCTGCCTTTTCCTGCCCCCCACCAAACAGCCCCCTCCTGCATCCCCCCACCACTAATTCCTCCTGCCTCCCCTGGTGGAGCAAGGAATCCTGAATGGCGTCACACACACTTATGTACCCATATGTGTAATTTCCTTATTGTAACATATCATATGGTTATCTTACTACTTATACATTATTGTTACCCTTGTAGATAATCTTGTGGAATGTGCTTCAAATATGTATTTAAGGAGTGATAATAATAATGTAACAATACTGTGCACTCTTTACCTGTACACCTTCCAAAACTACAATAAAGTACTGTAGTAATTTACTTTCTGTTCAATTTATGTGTCCTTAGATGACACAGTGAAATTATTTTAGCAATATTAAAAATGTGAAGTGAATACTAATGGGAAATATGAGTTTATCATCAACTAAAGTATACAGTAATAATTTAAGAATTTTACCCAGGAGAATTTTTAAAAGTAAGCAAACCATAAAGACAATCAAAAGAACAATTAGAGCACAAAATTAACATTTCCAAAATGTTGTGGTAAAATATGTAAAACTATATAAAAAAAGGGAGAGAGGTACCCTGTTTTATTGATATCATATTTTGTGCTGATTTATCATACACTTTTTGAAAATATTAATACTTAAGCTTCAAATATTTTAGACTCTTTAACCAAATTTTACTTTACATCATTTAGATCCTAGCATTAACTTTATACCATTGGGTAATTAATTGAGTCAAATGTACATATAGTTATTAAATAATATTAAAGAACATGCAAAGTAGTTTCAATATTTAAGAAAGTAGACTAAATGACCCAATTGTCTTAGAAGCATAGTGATAGCAATGCTCATGTCTGTTCATGCTGCAGATGTGATTCCCATGGTTGGAGTAGCAATGGATTATAGTATCTCTCCTGTGATTAACTAGTGCTCTGGCCTGGGGAATTACATATGTTGTGTTGATCAGAGATGGTTAACATATTGTATGCATACTACTTTGAATTTAAATCAAATCTCATGAGGTGGGCAGATCTAGCACGTGGGACATCACAGGTTTGGAATCACCAGAGAGCATCTTAATATCAATACTGATATCTTGACCTGATGAAATCTTCCCTGTCCTAAGCACTTTTTGAATGAGCTTAACTAGTGCACTCTTATTTTTAAACTGTTTTAACTTGTATATGTTAATACATCTAATTAATTAACCTTTTCTCTTTTCTGTAAAAAAAAAACATAAAGAGACATCAACAAAGCAAAAGCAGTGGGATTCCATTGAAGACATTAAAAATGAGAGGGGTAAAGGAAAAAATTGCAACAAAATATTATATAAATCCAATATTTTTTTTAAGCTGTTGAAGGTCCTCTGTAGGTAGCATTTTGAAAATAATCATTTTTCCATTAGCTCGACCATACGTCTTGAAAGATGATCCCTTAAAGGATACATGTTGGCATATTAAAGGACTCTATATGTATACCAGTGAATCAATGTGCTCAATATAAGCTCTATTTACTATAGATAAATATTATTGTACCCCCTAATAACCAATCACATCCTTCCTTATATCTGCCATTTTAATCTATATAATAGCATTTTGTATTTTTTTAATATTGAGTTTTTGTAATTGCTGCACACAAATTATTTTCTTACACATATCTTCATTAATTAAATAAAGCTGATTTAATGAACAATTTGGCTTCTGCCAGCTGAAGTATTTTGTGACTTACTTGATTGGTACCCTGGGACATCCTCAAGATACTTGTTTTTCATGCATTTGCAACAGAAACGCATTAACATGCGGTATCTTGGGGATAATCTATGATTCCTTTAATATACCTCCTGAGGGCCACAAATATACCTATATAAAATACCTAAATCAGGCCTGGGACCAAGATACTTGACTGAGTTTTGGGGCTCCCTAGCCAAGAACTCACTCAATTACAGCATATTAGAAATGTTTCTTAAGGTGCTAAATTACATTCTTGGAAAACCTCTAAAAGTCCACATTGCTTCAGAGGATGCCAGAAACAGAAACCTTTGGTCATATATGGTGGTCATGCCCAAAACGTCATAAAAAAGGGTAAATGGAGGGCTGGAGAGGATGAGATTTGTACTCCTGACTTAACTGTAACAACCCTCATGGATGGATGAGGGATCCTTTGGCCCTGGAACTGGTTAGGGCCCCTAGGAGGACAAGAGGAACAAACCACAAACTTAATCATTTTTGTTAAGTCAATAGGAGTGAGGAGAGGGTTTAAACTGGAGAAGAGGAAAAATATGTTTTTATTATTTAATTTCTTATTTGATGTTTGCTTTTACAACAATTTCTCTTTAATTTTTCCTTTTATGTTCTCCTTTTTCTCCTACCCCTTTCACTATTTTTCTCTGCACACCTTATAACAAACGACTACTCACTTTTGTTGAAGTTAATTTGTACATTATCACTTAAAATACTTTAAAAGGAAACATAAAAAGAAAATAAATACAAATAGAAGAGATACATTATACACTATTACAAATTATTATGAATATTTTTGGTTGAAATACATTGTTAGAGAGAAATTCCTATACTTTTTTTTTTTTTTTACATTTATCATTGTCAGACTTTTTATATTTTTTGCAGTAATCACAAAATATGCTGTAAATCATGATAAAATAATAAAAACTGAAAGTGAAAAAAAATAATTAAGCAGAGTGTTGCTTAATAAATGCAAGACAATCAGTTATCATAATTTAATGTTTTCCAAAATAATAACACATCAGATTTATCTCATAAAAGAACAATATAACTAGAGGTCATTGTCTTTGTTTTGAAACATGCTAGATGCTATATATCAAATATGCATTATTTTGTATAATAACAAAAGCAGAAAGCTTATCATACAATTTATATTAGCACAATATTTAGCAGAACACTGAATATCAGATTATTTTCCCTTGAGCATTAACTATTTGATAACATCTGGCAAGAAGTGTTTGTAAATCCTTTTACACAACAAATTCCCGTTTCACAGTTTCATCTGGAGGTTGGATTGTGAGCAGAATAATAATGCAACCTGTCTGATTCCTTCATGCTTCAAAGGATTTTTTAATAATGACAGAGCCATGGTAATCAATTTATTTGAAATTTGTGTCTAACTATACTCTTCTGTATAGGCAAATGTTTATCGACTGCTTCAAAAATAGCTTAGAGAAAACAATGTAAAAAATATCTGTTTATTGAAAGCAAAAAAGGGTTTTCACTTAAAAATATAAAACGCTATTATTTATGAAATGTAATCATTAGATGAGACTCACACATTTAATTTAGTGTATAGTACTCAAAAACATATATGAGCATATTTAATGGTATTTAGCAGTGTGTGAATATCGTTTTATTTTACAGAGTACCTGAGATAATGGCATAATATTGATGTGAAGGGTATTTATATATGAGCATACAAAGCAAATACTTTTAATTGATTATAGTCTTCTTAACTATTCATTATGTAATAAACACATACTTTTATATAATTCATCACACCTCACATAATTTTTATAATTACAGAAGTCACAAGAAAAAATAATTTGACATCTAGGATTCTATTATGAAACAAATCTCCAGGTAAATAGCCATTCTAATCAATATGCTTCTGCATGTGATTTTGATAATATGTATACAGTGAAACCTCTACATTCATCAGCCCCTATATTAATCAAATCCAATCCTTGCTCTCCTCTCCCATGAGCTCCTCTCCCTTCTCCAGTCACAACATCATCCCCTCCCTAACACTCACAAGAAGAAACAGCACTGTAAGTCCCAGTCCCATCTTCTCTCCCTTTCACTACTCCTTCTTCTGGCTGCGGGAGATATATCCCCTAACCCAGGCCTTTCACTCATCTCCACTCGCTGTAAGCCACGCTCTGGTTCAAGGCAAGCAAACACCCGTAGCACCCAGAATCTGATACCCATCACATGTCCCAAACCCTCTACTCTACCTTTCTCCTGCGCCCTCTGGAACGCCCGATCTATCTGCAATAAACTCACATTCACTCATGACTTATTCATCTCCAACTCCCTCTATCTATTGGCTCTCACAGAAACCTGGCTCTCATCCTCAGACACTGCCTCCCTTGCAGCACTCTCTCATGGTGGCTTTCACCTCAGCCACAGCTGGGAACAAACAAGGTGGTGGTGTGGGCGTATTGCTTTCCAGTCGCTGTATGTTTCACCTCTTACCCCCTGTACCAGCCTTCCAATTCCCATCCTTTGAAGTGCATACAATCTGCCTCTTCTCACCTATCTCTCTACGTGTTGCTGTGATCTATCGCCCCCCTGGCACTCCCTCTCAATTTCTTTATCACTTTCTGCCTGGCTCCCTCACTTTCTCTCCTCCAATGTTCCTTCACTGGTACTTGGAGATTTTAACATTCCCATTGACACTCCCACCTCCCCAGCAGCAGCCAAACTGCTTGCACTCACCTCTTCCCTTGGCCTCTCACAACTAACAGATTCTTCTACTCATCATGCTGGACATTCTCTTGACCTTATCTTCACCAATCTCAGCACAACCTCCAACCCAGTCATCCACCCACTCCCTCTATCTGACCATCACTTACTTACCTTTAACCTCACCTCTTCTTCCTCCCACCACCCCTCTCCAACCCCTGCCACCATCACGAACAGAAACCTGCTAGCACTTGACCCTACTCAGCTCTCCATTAATATCCAACCCCTTCTCAGCCCCATCACCTACCTCAACTGCCCTGATACTGTCATCTCACTCTACAACTCTACTCTCTCTTCCATCCTTGATACCCTCACCCCCATAACCACACAAAGACGTCCTCGCTCTCTTCCACAACCTTGGCACACAACTCAAACACGATACATCCAGAAGTGCTCCCGCACCGCTGAACGGCTCTGGAGGAAATCCCGCACCTCTGCAGATTTCCTACACTACAAATTTATGTTACGCTCCTACTCCTTTGTCCTCAACTTCACCAAACAACACTACTTCACTTCACTAATATCAACCCAATCCTCTAACCCAAAGCGTCTGTTCGCCACTTTCAAAACTCTCCTCTACCCACCACCTCCTCCCATCCCTTCCTCTCTCACAGCTGAAGACTTTGCCAACCATTTTATTCATAAAATCGAAAATATACGCAATGAACTCTCATCTCACAGGGGCTCACTCACTCTACCATCTCAACTATCCAACCACACCCAATCTTCTCCCTCCCCCAATCCAACAGCCACTTTGAACTGCTTTGCCCCAGCTACAGAGGATGAAGTCGCTAGCCTGCTATCATCCACTCGCCTCACTACATGTCCCCAGGACCCTATCCCATCTCAGCTCATCCCTCCCCTCTCTACCACACTAATCCCATCTCTCACACACATTTTCAACCTTTCCCTAACTACCGGCAAGTTTCCATCTTGTCTAAAACACGCCACAATTACACCCATCCTCAAAAAGTACTCATCTGACTCTGACATTGCTTCTAACTACCGCCCAATCTCTCTACTTCCCCTGGCTTCCAAACTGCTGGAGCGGCTCGACTATACCCGGCTTACCAGCTTTATTTTTTCTAACTCCATTCTTGACACCTTCCAATCCGGCTTTCGGCCCCAACACTCCACTGAGACAGCTCTCACTAAAGTCACAAATGACCTGCTTACTGCCAAGTCAGGGGGTCACTTTTCTATTCTCCTTCTTCTAGATCTCTCTGCTGCCTTTGACACAGTTGACCATCCACTTCTACTCCATATCCTCTCCTCCCTCGGTATTCGAGACTGTGCCCTCTCGTGGTTCTCATCATACCTACAAAATCGATCATTCAGTATCTCCTTCTCTGACACCTCTTCTTCTACCTACCCCCTGTCTGTTGGCGTACCCCAAGGATCTGTCCTAGGCCCGCTCCTCTTCTCCATCTACACTTCCTCACTTGGTACCCTTATAAACTCTTTTGGGCTGCAATATCATCTCTACGCAGATGACACCCAAATCTACCTCTCAGCACCAGATCTATCCCCCTCTCTTCTAACACATGTCTCCAACTGCCTCTCTAGTATATCCTCTTGGATGTCCACCCACCATCTCAAACTCAACATGTCTAAAACTGAACTCATAATCTTCCCTCCCTCTCCCACTGTTTTAATTCCTCACATCTCTCTCACTGTCAATAATGACATCATCACCGCCTCCTCCCAAGCCCGTTGTCTTGAGGTTCTACTGGACCCCGCCCTGTCTTTCATTCCTCACATACAATCACTAACTAAATCTTGTCTTCTCCATCTAAAAAACATCTCCAGAATTCATCACTATCTTACACAAGACGCAACTAAAATCCTAATACACTCTCTCATCATCTCTCGACTGGACTACTGGAACTCGCTTCTTGCTGGCCTAACCACCAACAGACTGTCTCCACTTCAATTAATTATGAATGCCTCTGCTAGACTCATCTTCCGTACACAATGTTCAGTGTCGGCATCACCTCTCTGTCAATCTCTCCACTGGCTTCCCATAGCCTCCAGAATAAAATTTAAAATCCCGACCCTTACTTTCGCTCCCCCATACATTTCGGGTCTCATCTCCAAATACTCCCCCACCAGCCCTCTTCGCTCTGCTAATGACCTTCTTCTTTCCACAACTCTTGTCACCTCCTCTCACTCTTGCCTTCAGGACTTTTCTCGTGCTGCCCATATACTCTGGAACTCCTTGCCTCGCTCCACCAGATTATCCTCCAGCCTTAAAACATTCAAAACCTCTCTAAAAACACATCTCTTTAAAGAAGTGTATCACCTTCCACCCTAACACACTCTCACCTCTCTTTCCCTGCTTTTCCTCACACAATACCTTTAGGTTGTATGTCTGCGAGTTTCAATCACACAAGGTGCTTTAGGGAAAGCACTATGGATATGAGGCTCAAATACAGGGCCCTGCTTGCCTTGCTATTTGTAAATTTGTATATATCTTTTTCTTGAACGTATCTTATGTACAGCGCTACGGAATATGTTGGCGCATTATAAACCATAATAATAATAATAATATGAGTCAAATTCTTTAGGCAAAATTCCCCCTTTATTAATCCAAAAGGCCAATATTAGTCACTAAATAAAAAAAAAACAGGCAGAAACAAACAACATTGCACAAGTTCTTTGCTAAACTGAGTGCTACTAAAAGGGACAAAAAAATAGACACCTGATGTTTTACTGGAAGATGAAAAATAATTCCTTTGCTCCTCTTTAGCTTCTGCCATCATCGCTGCTCAATAAAGTTACATTTCTTGTTAAATTTATATGTATTTATGCATCAGATTCAAAGCTTGGAATAGGTTATTCCAATTTTAGTTAATTACTATGGAAAAAAATGATTCTATATTCATCCGATTCAGTATCCATCCATCCCTCAGGCAAATGGGAAATATAGAGGTTCCACTGTGGTTATAAGTTATAATTTGGGGAGTAGGGAAAATAGGTATTATAGGGCCATTCTCAGACATGGAGAGGACTGTTGAATTTACTTTTACATCTTAGTTTCTCTCAACAGCATTGATAAGCGTTGCTGGCAAATACTTCAGTTGTAAATATCTTTTTTATATATTAATATATAATATATGACGGTTATAAAATTGTAAGGCAGGTAATGCTGTTTGGCACACAAAGTAAGGCTTTTGTTGGTCTGAGTACCTTTGGCGCTGTTTGCGAGCCTCGCGCTGAGCGCCTTTGGCACTCATTGCGAGTCTCTGGATTGGTGTATTTTTGGTCATGTAAGGCCATCTGACGCTCATTGCAAGGGCTGCACTGATCGCCTTTGGCGCTAAATATGAGCCTCTCCCCTGGTGTACTGTTGCTCCTCTGATGAACGCCTTCTGCTTTTATTGCGATCCTCTTGCCTATTTTTTTTTCTTTAGATGTATTTTTTAATGATAATTAATTAATTAATTAATCAAATCATAAATTAATATAATTTGCCTATTTGTAATTAATATATGCAGCAAGCAATATCCTAAAGAGTCAGCAATCTTTTTTGATTTTACAATGTACATTTGCACTCTTGCTGAGCTGAGGTGTAAGTGTCAGCAATGTGTAAAGTGTGTAGTGTAAGAAGGCTGCGCGTGCGAGCGCAAACCGTTTGTTTAGGTGTTTAATTCAGCATTTTGTAATGGTAATGTTAATAGTTTCAAGTTAGTGTTGTAAAATGGCGGTGATTGTGTGTGTGTTACGCGGGTGTGGAGCATTTTGCGTCCTCCCTAATAGTGTATTTTATACCTCGTACGTTCTTGTGTAAAAGTCTTATGTGTCTGGTGGCTTTTTGCGTGTTTATTGGTGGTGTGACCTCGTTTTCTGTTTATGTACAAATATGATATGAAACTTGTTCAACCCTCATCCTTTCGACTTCGATCTTTACAGTTTTCTCCAACATTTTCTTTACCTAGTTCAGTGCATGTTCTCCTTGTCATATTAGAATGGTTATTTTGAATTATAAGAAAGTAGAATCAATTTAATCTTTTCCTGCACAAGGTCACAAGCACGTCCCAGCAATGTGGAATTAAACAGATCTTAATGTTAAAATTAGCTCTGTATTGCACACTATTTCACTGCAACTTCCTGATCCCTCTTTGGTGCACCACCACTAGTGGAGGAGCTACTGCTGGTGCCGAAGGTGCAAAGTACTAAATCCCATAACAGTGTTGGGACCATCTGTACCCAATAAAACTTTGAAGTTCAGTAACAAATAAGTGAACATTGAGCACCTTTGAGTTAATTGTTGATACATTTTGATATCACAACACATGTATATCAATTAAACCATGTTCCTACAGATATATAAAAAAAAAATTTGAACCGGTTCTGCTCAAACATAGTATAAGAATCAAGTTATTACCACTAGGAACGATGGCCAAAAATCATGAAATATTTTGAGGGCTGCAAAGTCCTTCACTGAAGCTGCAATGACAATTTTCTCATTCACAATAGCCACTGCAGCCTTAAGTGAACTGTTGTACAAATCGTTCAATAACAATTTGAAAACGCATTAAGAAAACAAAACTGTAAAGGCCAAAAAAAACCTCTTAATTTTAAAAGGGCTAATTTTAACGGTCTATGGGTGTAGAGTATAGACTGAGACAAAGAACTGACATGTAAAATTACTGAATATAAATCGACAATTTTCAAATCCTTACTAAATATACATACTTATCACCATATACCATTTGGAAACAAAAGCAAGAGGAGTAAATCATGTACAATGTGGCTTAACAATGATTGAAAGATCAAGATATAGAGTTAATAACGGGCATTTCAAATATACAAAAAAGAGGGAATAGAGACTGCTTTACGTGAGTACAAGGAAATCAACAAGGCTTGCAAAAGGGCTATTAGACTGGCTAAAATCGAAAATGAAAAGTTAGTTGCAAAGCAGCAAAATATTTTTTAAATATATGAATGGAAAGAAGGCCAGGAAGGAAGCTATATGAACATTACAATGTAACACAGGCTGCCCGACAATGGGTGTTCAGGAAAAATCAGATGAGCTAAATAAGTTTTTTTTCTTTGGTATACACAAGGGAGGTACCAGTGATTAGGACACTGCAACTTAATGTGGCTACACCACCTTTGCCAATTATTTGGTTAACACAGGAAGAGATCCAAAAGAGGTTGGAAAAAAGAAATGTTAATAAAGCCCCAGGTCCCGATGGAATACATCTAAGGGTACTGAGGGAACTGGGTTCTGTAATAGCCAAACCATGTTATCAATTTGTTCAAGATTCACTTAACACAGTGATCCGATGACTGGAGAAATGCAGATGTGATGCCTATATTTAAGGGAGAAAGAGCAAATCCGGGGAATTATAGATCTGTAAGTCTCACTTCTGTAGTGGGAAAGCTTTTAGTAGGGTTTATAAGGGATATTATGCAAGAATATTTTGAATTAGAAAACTTTTGTTAAACAACACGTATTAAATGTTTTAGCTTTCTGTGTATAAATCTATGTATAATAAAAGAGTAATGCATTTTGCACCAACATACTCATCAATTTTGAACAGGATTATAAGTAGGAGTCAACATGGATTTATGAGGGGTAGGTCATGTCAAACAAATCTAATTTGTTTTTATGAGCAGGTTAGTAGGAACTTGGATCAAGGCAACTCAGTGGATGTAGTCTTTTTGGATTCTGCAAAGGCTTTTGATACCATGCTACATGGAAGACCATTGTGCAATCTAAGGGATACAGATATTCCAGTAAATATCTGCTCATAGATTGAGAGCTGACAAAAAGATACAAAGCAAAGGGTTGTGGTAAATGGAACATACTTAGATTGGACTAATGTGGTAAGTGGGGTAGCTCTAGGGTCAGTATTAGGTCCTCTCTTTTATAACATATTTATTAATGACTTAAAAGTAGGACTGGAAATTATTGACTCCATGTTTGTTGATGACACAAAGTTGTGCAAGTTAATTATATCAGAAAATGAGGAATGAATTAGAGGAATGGGCATCTAAATGGCAGATGAGATTTAATATGAATAAATGTAAAGTTATGTATCTGGGAAGGTAAAATAGCCATGCAATTTATAATCTTAATGGAGCAAATCTAGGGGTATCAGATATTGAAAGGGATTAGGGGAGTTGGACAACCAACTAGGTAACTGTGCTCTATGCCAAGCGGCATCTGAAAAGGTTAATACAATATTAGTATGTATTAAGAAGGGTATAGCAGCCAGGGAAGCAAATATAATTCTGCCACTATACAAATCCCTAGAGCGCCATAATTTGGAGTACAATTTTGGGCACCACTTCATAAAATGATTACCGTATATAATCGAGTATAAGCTGACCCGAGTATAAGCAGAGGTACCTATTTTACCACAAAATACTGGGTAAAATGAGTGACTTGAGTATAAGCCGAGGGGGAGAAATGTGCTGCCCCCTGTGTCCCTCTTATGCCCTCTGTGTCCCCCTCTTGTGTCCCCCTCTCTCTCCCGTGTCTCTTGTCCCCTCTCCCTTCCCTGTGTCTCTTCCCCCTCTCCCTTCCCTGTGTCTCTTCCCCCCTCTGCCTTCCCTGTGTCTCTTCCCCCTCTCCCTTCCCTGTGTCTCTTCCCCCCTCCTCATTCTCAACATTCTTCCTCATCCTCCCTCCTAATCCTCAACCTCCCTCCTCAACCCCCTTATCCTCAACTCCCCTTCTCAACCTCCCTCCTCAACCCCCCATCCTCATCCTCAACCCCCTATCCTCAGCCCCCTCCTCAACCTCAACCCCCCTCCTCACCCTCAACCCCCTCCTCAACCTCCCTCCTCAACCTCCCTCCTCCTCCTCAACCTCCCTCCTCATCCTCATCCACCTCCTCATCCTCCCTCCTCAACCTCAACCCCCCATCCTCAACCCCCTCCTCATCCTCCCTCCTCATCCTCAACCTCCCTCCTCAAACTCCCTCCTCAACCTCCCTCCTCAACCTCCCTCCTCAACCCCCCTCCTCAACCTAAACCACCCCATCCTCAACCCCCTCCTCAACCTCAACCCCCCATCCTCAACCCCCTCCTCATCCTCCCTCCTCATCCTTAACCTCCCTCCTCAACCTCCCTCCTAAACCTCCCTCCTCAACCTCCCTCCTTAACCTCCCTCCTCAACCCCCCTCCTCAACCTCAACCCCCCCATCCTCAACCCCCTCCTCAACCTCCCTCCTCAACCTCAACCTTTTTATATGCACCCGGTATATGCTAATGACGCGACGTCACATGCGTGCCATGTCAAAACGCCGGAAGGAGTGGAGGCCAGAGCAGAAGCTTCAGATGCAGGTAAGTGAGGGGAAAGGGAGAGTGGGAGGGTAATTTAGAGGGGCAGAATGAGGAGGCGGTGTTTAGAATGAGGGGGGTTAGAAGGAGGAGGGGTGCTGAGGATTAGGAGGGGGGAGGGAAAGAGACACAGGGGGTTAGAGAGACACAGGGGGTAGAAAGACACGGGGGGGGTAGAGAAACACCGGGGGGTTAGAGAGTCACAGGGGGTTAGAGAGACACGGGGGGATGGGGGAAGTAACTTGAGTATAAGCCGAGGGGGGCCTTTTTAGCCTTAAAAAAAGGGCTGAAAAACTCGGCTTATACTCGAGCATATACGGTACCTTATATAAATACATCCAGGGTCAACAGAAGACTTTGTCAAGTGAACTTTTTGTACCAAGAGGTTTTTCAACTGACAAGACTACATCCTTTGCGTTTAAAAGTAAAAAGATTCCACCCTAAACAAAAGGGTTCTTCACAGTATAGGTGGAATAAAACCAAAGGAGGTGGTGATAGCGGATTCAATAGATAACTTTAAAAAGGGATTGGATATCTTTTTGAGTAATATGGGCATTCAGGGTTATCCTGGATAATTAGTGAGGGAGTATTGATCCATGGATAATTCAAATTGCCTGTATATGGGGTCAGGAAGGATTCCCCCCCCCCTTGAGACAATTGGCAATGTTTCAATTAGGTATTTTCTGTTTGCCTTCCTCTGGATCAATTAATTAACAACTAATCTGCATATTGCAGAGGAGATTAGAGGAGATCCAAAAATTACTATGTAACTATGTAACCAATGAGACTAAATTCAACCATATATGAACTTGTTGCAGTTATCACTAATGAAACATTTTAATGGTAGGTTCAGCCAACATTTTACTATGTCTTCATTGCTAGATATGCTGAATAACTCATCATAAATTGGGTAAACCCCAATCCTCTAAACCACATTGACTACCATGCCTTCTCTCTAGCACCAAAATGTCAACCTATAAATGTATACTAATCTTACTCTCTGCAATCTTCTCTTTAACAAGAGAAAGCCATAAACAAATCATTCTAATGAAACCAATGACGTTTTGTCATGATACAACATTCATGCAATACATGTATTTTAGTTCTAAAAATGCAATTGCCAAAGACATTTTCATTTTAATATCAATGCATGACATATCACAATTACAAAAATTAGAAATCACTAATTACATTATTATAATGAAATCAAATAATATTACAAAAAAGTTCTTACTCACCAGGTGTAAAATTATATTGTGCAGAAAACCCCAGAGATTCTAATTCACCATCAGCAAAAAATTTAATCCATAGGAATCTTCCACTGGATTTTATAAAAGGTGGGCTTTGTTGTCCACAATAGCGTCCGATTATTGGAGAAAAGCCAAATGGTCCATCTCTGACTTCAATGTGATCAAATTTACACTCCCAAGAAGGCTCTATAGAGTATTTTTCATCAAAATGAAGTTCAATGCATTGCCTGGGGGCAGCTGAAAAAAAAAATCAAGCATTGTGGTATTTGCTAAGGTAACATCTTAGTGAATCTTTCCTAATATTGACTTCAAGTCTGTCAAAGAGTTCTCCTGCATTAGTCATTGTGGAAATGTGATTAAATAAATGTATTTTGACATATTACTTCACCAAAAAATATACATAAAAGCTCTCAGAGTCTACTTTTTTTGGTATCATGAAACGATAGTTTTTACAAATTTATTTCCAAACTGAAATCTTAAGGAATATTTTCCACATTTATAAAAGGTTCACTGTAAAAAAAAGGCTTCTATTTGTCTCCAAAAAGACTGCACATTAGTGAATCGAAGAATTTGGTAGTTAACAGTTTTTTGTAGAACTGTTGATGAATTGCTGGAAATACCTTTTCATTTCCTTTTGTTCACTATGGAATTCGATTCACAATGTGATTCAAGATGTGACTTCTCTGAGATAATTATCATATGTTAATCAATCTAACCTAATAATGCATTTTATCAGTTACAGCTAATTAACTGTTTGATTTTTTGGTACTAATTAGCATGCTCTTTGGAGCCTAAAGAATATCTACACAATATGGAAAAATGATGAGACCGCTTTACATGTTTTGAAAGATTTGAATACACTTCTTGCTGCTGATATACTGCATATTTATTCTTCCACAATTACATCAACCTACAGACGAAACTATAATAAAAACAGCAATCACACTGAAAAAAATGTCAAAATCAGAAACAGGGCAATTCATAATTAAGAAATAGCCAAGTTATAGAACCTGGAGTTAGTTAAGTTCAATTTGCAATCAGTAAAACAAGTCAACCATTTAGATGCTCATTTTAGGAATCAGCAGTTTGCCATATTCTGTGATGACAAGGGGAAACTGAATTAGGATTCAGGATTTTGATCATTTTTGCTGAAGATAAGTCTCCCTGAAAGCTATTATGCCAGCTATGAAAAAATGACTTTACTGTGCACAGAAATTCATAAATCTTAATCACTTATTTAGTGGATGTATTCTAGAACTGCACATGCACATTTTTAGAACAATGCTTTTAAATTGCATTTCAACGCCAAGATGTTCCATCTTTGCGGCAGATAAGGGGGCTTGTTCTACTCTACCCAATATTATAATAGAAGTAAAAAATATGTAAAAATGCTATTACCTTTCAGTTTCTCTTATAATACTATTTGAAGTATGGCAAATATAATTAATACAATTAGAAAGGGCTACAAGCAAGAGACACTATTTCGTAGATCAGTCCGTGGCCGTCGGCTTTGCATGCTCGCACGCAAACAATTAAGCAATCTTGTATGGGTTCAGATGGAGCCAATGGAAAGAGAGATTGTAAGCGTTACAGTATATGTATTAACACATTGATTGCAGGGATCGATATAACACAAAAAAATAATCATGAAATAAAGTATTTTTCTTGGCTGATTTGGAGGCTTGAGAATGTTGTGCTATCAATTCTAAGACCTAACATCACTTTCACTTATAATAAATGTACAGTAGAGTGATTTTATTTAAATTAGGAGTGCTACGTATTGTACTTAACCCCCTTTGCGGGTGCTCTAGAACACACGTTAGCCTCTGGGCTCCATTTGCATGTTACGTGCTTGCTCACGAGTGAACATGTAGCACTTTAATAGCTGAATTAAACAAATAGCGGTTAGAAGCATGAAAGATCAAATGATTTACGTTCGCGAAATTCAACGTAGTGCACCACGTAGCCTATTCTCGGCCGTCCTGCATATCAACACGCAAAGTCGGCTTCAAGCAACGTTAAGATGCATCTTAGCACACAAATAGCGCTAAGATGACATTTACGAGCTACGTGTTAACACGTAGCTCCAATTTAATATGGCTTTAAATATTTGTAATATGTGTGGTATCCTAATACAGTATATATCTTATGTGAAAACACTGCTTATTTATTTTGTTATTATGTTTTACTGAATGGTACAACAAACTGTATAAAGTTTATACAGAGCCTCTGGATGTTTGCTAGAATATCAATCCTGCAGGTTTCATATTTAAAATAGTCTCTTAAAAAACTTAAACAGATAATTGGCAGAATATGTTTATATGGTTAAAAAATACTATGTGCACATTTTTAACTGTTTTAAATAACAGTTAATTTAATAGGGATAAATAATGTTTGTTTTTTTCATAACCTAATTTTTCACAGAAGAGGGAAAATCTCTGAATATACGATGCTGTTCAGTTTATTAAAAACTCCCACAGAATACCATTTAATATGGTATGGAAAATATGGCTCAAAATATGCAGTAGGATCACTTACATATCAGGTAAGCAAAGAAAGAAATAGCCACACTAAGCGAATGATTTTCACCACTGTCTCAGTGAAGTCAAAGTTATTGCATGTTTAAAATGTATGAGCCTTATTCATTGTACTGTATGTCCACCAATCCATTCTCTCTATTTCTTTCAGTGCAAATTCACTCTGCTTTAAGGCCTACTACATCTGTAAGATTCTCAGAATATTGCCCTCTCTCCCTACCCCTCACCCACCCACCCCAACTCAGATTAAATTTATAGAGCCATGGAAAACACCTGACTTCCTACTTGCAGATATATCATCTCAACACTAGGGGTCAGCCAACATACTAGTCTTTCACCTCAGATCCCTCCCCTCTCCCTCTAAAATGAAACTCTTTCTATCTTTCACTTGCTTTCTGACCCTTGCTATTCCTTATTTGTTACTCTTCCTCAGTTCTCTGCCCTTTAATTCCCTTTAGATTGTAAGTAGCGAGTTTCCAGTCTTGTAGGGTGGTTTGGGATAAAGTACTTTCTGCTAAGATTCTAAGCTCAAATCAGGGACCTTCAACTTTTGAATTTGTTAAACTTGTATTTCCCCTGTTCTTATCCCCTGTACAGTGCTACGGAATAAGTTGGCACGATACAAATCAAAGATAATAATACAATTCAATTGAGGCTTTCGGGAGATCAGGGCTCGGAAATGGAGTCAGCAAGTTATTCTGCAATTCAATTGGCGTCAGTTTGCTACTCCGATCGAATTACGGGCTTCGAGCTGCGATTTATTGCGATTTTAAAAATCGCAAGTTAATGCCCTCCAAGCCTTTGATCTTTCACTGTCGCAAGACTAAAATCGCAAATCGCTATTCAATTGCTCCGATTACCCCTTGCTAAACACTCCGTCAAGCCCGCAAATGGAAAATATCGAACCACAAGTTACTGGTACCAAGGAGGTCTCGCAAAGGTCTTAATGACAAATAGGAGCACAAATAAAAAAGCAATATTGTACTTGTATTAAGAGTGAAAGTGATGTTAGGTCTTAGAATTAATAGTACAACATTCTACAATACTTTATTTCATGTTAAATTTTCATGTTATATCGATCACCGCAATCAATGTGAAGTACTACGGGCTTCAGCCTCCAAGCCCGTAGGACTTTGAAATCCAACCTCCATTTTTCAAAGTCCTAGGGGCTTGAAGGTTGAAGCCCGTAGGACTTCCAAAAATGGAGGTTGGATTTCAAAGTCCTACAGCCTTCACTTATCAGTTACGGGCTTGGAGGTTGGTCATGATGACAATCTCTGTTTCCATTGGCTGTTTCTGCATTGGGAGTTACGGGCTTGCTCCACTAAAATGTTCAAGCCCAGAAATGCTACGTCCCACGGCATGGTGTTCCGATTTTTGTGATATACGGCTGTCGGCTGTATGCGATCGAGTTGAGAGCCCCCCGAATGGAATGACGCTCTATGTCATTAGCTTTGTGAATGTCTTTTAAATAATGAATATTTAAAAGAATTTCTAGCAAACCACATAATCAAACACAAGACTTGTTTAATTTTGGACCAGGTATCTTTTTACTGCACTTATTAGAAAATGATTGTGTAGTAGTATAAAAAAAAATTCCATTGCAGTATGCTGTTATTATGCCTAATATTTTCAGATAGAGTATATTAATTCACTGGCTCTTATGGTGATATAATAAGCAGCAGGACTCCTGAAACACAATGTCCTGATCTTGGCTTCAGATTTTGCAAGAAAATCTAAACTAATGTTTTCAGTTAGAATGAAGGTAATTAACTAAATATAGTACAAATTCATAGCCAGCACCAATTTGATCCCAATGGTACAATGAAAATTAGATTTACTAATGAAACATATATATGAAGGGATGAATATAGCATATTCAAGCAAAATCAATTCATAATTCAGCAAAATCTATGTACATAAAATAGCTGATTATAAATACAGTATACTGCTTTTATATTATAACATCATTGTAACACTTGGACTAGAGTTGTTGCTGCCACATTTGCTTATTTCGTTCACTGATAATACAGTGTATGTTTTATTCTGTGCCCTTTAAAGTACTAAGTACTACTGAACTAAGTAACCATGCTAACTTACAAATGGTGTCTAAATCCCACATTCTTTGTCATAGCCCACTAAAAATAGTGTAGATATTGAAAAAAAAAAAAAGGGGCCTTAGGTGAAACATAGTGTGTCCTCCAAACTTTATTCATGGATTTTAATTCATTGGTGGTATGTTGTGGAAATGAGGTTAAGGGTCAAAAAATTGAAGGCACACAAAGAAGTGGACTACAGAGGCAGCAATGGATAGATGAGATCATTGAAGCAACAAACATGAAATTGAGGGAGCTCACAGGGGCAGTGGTTGGTAAATGTGCCTATCATGATATTGTCCATGTGGACACAGACATGACTGAACAACAACAATATTTGAAATGCACTCTGTATTTTATTATGTTTAACCTGTTAGGTTTGTGATAACTGTGTTATGCTCTAAGTAGAAAATGCATTTCTATATCTTACACTAAAATGATCATACAGAAAACACGGGTAAACAGACCCTGTTAATTTTCTGAGCATGCATCACTAATTCCACTAAATCCAGTCAAAAGCACATACCTGAAATTTGTATTGACAATGCTTTTTCCTTCTGATACTACGTGATTATGATCAGTTCTTACTTGACATTATTAAAGCACTTAAAAACAAGTAAAAAAAACAACCATAAAATGGTAATGTGTTCCTTTAGGCCTTTACACATTTTAACCCCAAATGGAGAAAATGAAATTTATTATTGCAGTCAATAAAATATATAAGCATTTAGAGCTAGGTTGTGATTTATGTTCCCTTCAGGACCTGAGAGAATGTCCCTTAAGCGCAATATATTGTGTGGTGCAGTTAATTCCAGCCAAGGCTCAAGGCAAATTAACAATTTGGGTGCTGTAAAATCATACATCACAGCATTTCAAAAGATATTAAACATTAAAAATAGCTTCAATGAAAATGTTTTTACAACTGTTCGTCTTGATTTTACTTGCTCTACTAGATGGTGAGAGGAATATCTTTAAGAGTTCATTTAAAGACATACACATATTTTTTCTAATCTGTTATTAGACTGATTAACTTAACATGTTTAAACCCTGGTCTCTGTCTTTTGAGGCTACAAGCAGGCAACCATTGGTTCGAATTACATTAATAAAAAATAAAATAAACTGTGTATCATCAAGAAATGTTCATGTGGGCATAATATGAGAAGGTAAAGCATAAAGTGGGTTATAAAAATCCTGGCATATTTCCTTATTGGAGAAATCAGCAATGGCAGTACTAGGATATGACCCCTATTGGAAGAATTAGCTATGACAGCTTTGACATCATCCACAGGTTCAGAAAAAATGAGTCAGGGGAGTAGTCATATTTATGTTGTAATGATCAACTTAGGATAAGCTGCACAAATTATCTAAATCAGTTTAACATCTGCTACTCAGATTTGTCAATACTGATATATTCCTTAACAGGTTAAAAAGAAAACAATTGCATACTCCTTTTAATATCTTCACAAAAACATGTTTATTACTATGATATTTTCAGAAAAAGCAGTATCTCACAAAAGTGAGTACACCCCTCACATTTTTGTAAATATTTTATTATATATTTTCATGTGACAACACTGAAGAAATGACAATCTGCTACAATGTAAAGTAGTAAGTGTACAGTCTGTATAACAGTGTAAATTTGCTGTCCCCTCAAAATAACTCAACACACAGCCATTAATGTCTAAACTGTTGGCAACAAAAGTGAGTACACCCCTAAGTGGAGATGTCCAAATTCGGCCCAAAGTGTCAATATTTTGTGTGGCCACCATTATTTTCCAGCACTGCCTTAACCCTCATGGTAGTGGAAGTCACCAGAGCTTCACAGGTTGCCACTGGAGTCCTCTTCCACTCCTCCATGATGACATCACAGAGCTGGTGGATGTTAGAGACCTTGCACTCCTCCACCTTCCGTTTGAGGATGCCTCACAGATGCTCATTAGGGTTTAGGTCAGGATACATGATTGGCCAGTCCATTACTATAGCTTCTTTAGCAAGGCAGTGGTTGTCTTGGAGGTGTGTTTGGGGTCGTTATCATGTTGGAATACTGCCTTGCAGCCCAGTCTTCAAAGGGAGTGGATCATGCTCTGCTTCAGTATGTCACAGTACATGTTGGCATTCATGGTTTCCTCAATGGACTATAGTTCCCCAGTGCCGGCAGCACTCATGCAGGCCCAGACTATGACACTCCCACCACCATGCTTGACTTTAGGCAAGACACATTTGTGTTTGTACTCCTCACCTGGTTGCCACCACACACGCTTGACACCATCTGAACCGAATAAGTTTATCTTGGTCCCATCGAACCACAGCACATGGTTCAAGAAATCCATGTCCATAGTCTGTTTGTCTTCAGCCAAGTGTTTGCAGGCTTTCTTGTGCATTATTTTTAGAAGAGGCTTCCTTCTGGGACGACAGCCATGCAGACCAATTTGATGCAGTGAGCACTGACAGGCTGACCCCCCACCCCTTCAACCTCTGCAGCAATGCTGGCAGCAATCATATGTCTATTTCCTAAAGACAATCTCTGGATATGACGCTGAGCATGTGCACTCAACTTCTTTGGACGACTATGGTGGACTATGTCTTGCCCACCGTGCTGCAGCTCAGTGCCATGAGGTGCCATGTTGAACTTCCAGTGACCAGTATGAGAGAGTGTGAGAGCGATAACATCACATTTAACACACCTGCTCCCCATTCACACCCGAGACCTTGTAATATTAACTAGTCACATGATACTGGGGAGAGAAAATGGCTAATTTATGGGTGTACTCACTTTTGTTGCCAACGGTTTAGACATTAATGGCTGTTTGTTGAGTTATTTTGAGGAGACATTTCTTCAGTGTGGTCTCATGAAAATATATAATAAAATATTTACAAAAATGTGAGGGATGTACTCACTTTTGTGAGATACTGTATATTATATCAAAGAAACAACTTATGACCTGATACGTGTGACAGGCATACAATGCAATTCAATAAAAAAGTAGTATACAGATGGCACTCATTTTACTTTTTTAAATGTTGTTGTTGTTGCTGTTCAGTTATGTAGTCGTGTCCAACTCTCTGCGATCCTATGGACCGCAGCACGCCAGGCACAATTATTTATTTAATAGTGTTTAATATTCCCTTCAGTTTAGCTGAACTCTATCAGTTGGCTTTAATTCAATGTTGACCACTAATAAATATTTTACTATAAATTATATATGTGTGTAGTAATGACCATTATGATTGAAAATGTTAAGTAAATACCTTAAACCATGCATTTTGGCTACATTGTCATCTCAGTAGTCACTATGCCAGTGTTTCCCAAATGGTGTTCCTTGGAAATGTGAAGTTCCATTTTGAATGCCAATGGCTCCACAAGAAAAGGTTCTGAGTATTTTGTTTAGCCTTGATCTCTCTTTTAAGGTTTTGAATGCTGTGAAGTAATTTTAGGGTGTATAAGGAGTTGCTTATGGGGTTGCCTAGCAGCCATTGTAATGTTGCTGTTGCCTGAATACTTTTTTTGGATGTTTCCTGGCTTCAATAGTTTGGAAAACTCTCTACATAGCTGTTCCATTATGAGTCTTTGTAATGGGGACATATTAGAGGTTTGTTGCATGTAAAACACTACCTGAGATTTCCAGTCAACTCCAAAACAAAGTACAACTTCTTAGTGGTGTCAGCTTACTTTATAGATACCCTTCTATTTTGGTGATATCAGCTAGTGTTGTACATATAACACAATTCTAATACATCCCCAGGAAAAAGGCTATTAATCAGATAGAAGCGACAAGGAAACAAAGATTATTTAATATAAATATGGATCTCATGGCATCTTCATGGCCCATCTAAAGTCTAGTGAATCCGACCTATTATCTTGGCTGGAGACTATTCCATGATTGTGGACATTTTAGCCTTATACCTGGTTTCAGAGCATTCCGTATTTTATGTCCCTTAAGGTAAAATATATTTTAGTTCTGTGCTTTTGTTGAATCCTCCTTTAAAAAAATAATCACTTCCTCTCTGAGATTTTTTTGAACAGTCAGAGCCTCTTCTCTAGAATTGCCTTTATTTCCGATAAATTGTAGACTCACAGAGAAAAAAGATATGTAATACCCATCTAATTTATTGGAACTATGGGAAAAATTATATTGCTCTCATAAGGGCAGTTGAGCCCATCATTAGTAGATAAATATATTTGCCATGCATGTCTTGAATATTACCAGGATCAGAGGATATCTCTGCTTGAGAAGATGTGTGCTCAACAAAATCTGCTTTGTTGGTGTGACTTGAGGACAGGGTTGATTTGGAGTATCAATAGAACTGATTTTTTCAACCAATTTAAATCACAAAGATTCACCAAAATGTTTTTAAAGACTCTTTTACAAATTTGTCCCCAAAGAGATGGCTATTTGTTTAAAAAACAACAACTTACTTTGGCAAACAATATTTTTTTCTAATTTAATAAAATAAGTTAATTACACATATACATGCAATCTGCGCTCATTAGCTCATCACATGTTTGTTAGAGATATCTAGATATTTACACAATCTTACAAACATTAAGTTAAGTTTTGCTAATGGTTATTTTGACATTGTTATACAGTTTATACAGTGTTAGTCTTAATTTTAACCATAATGAATGAGCTGCCGTGCCATTTGGTGGCACAACCAAAACAGCTGAAGATTTGGATAATCTGTTTTGCCTGCTCATTGTAGGTGATATTTTGTAATCAAGCAGTAAAAGGAGGTGACATTCAATCTTAATCAAAATATGTTTTTATTCAAATGAAATAACAGTCTCTCTGGAATGTCACAATTGCTGCATTTGGACAGTAATGTAACTTCACATTTCAACACATCCCTTTAGGGCATTTAAATGGCAAAACCTAGAAGCTCTGATACAAAAGGAAGAAAACATATAATTTAATATATTCTGTTGGTAATATCAGTAACATTTTATGACACTTCTATTATTTGCCATTCTATACTGTTTAATGTTTACACCATCTTCACTCTGCTCAAGAGAGGAAGGATTGTTGTATTTAATTTATGGATTTATGCTAGATCAATGAATGTGCAAACAATTTACATAAAGGACTATAAAAACACAAGGCTAGATTGTATTATTTTGTTTTCTTCTTGAATATAACCTTAAATTAAATCAATGGATATATTTGTTAAAAAAACAGTTCCCTAAATGCCCTAGCAAAATAAATAATTTAATTATAATGATGCAAACTTTATAAATAACCTCCTCTGCTGCAGTATAGGGTAATGAGAATAATAAGTGCAGCATAAAATGGTTAAAAAGTTATTTTTGACAATGTAATTAATGTGCAAATGTATTTATTTTAACAATTAGAATTTATTTTGATGTTGATTTTCTATAATGATTTTTTATGGTAGACATCATAGTAAATGACATGTAAAATGATAGTAAATGATGTGTAAAATACATTACCTTCTATAATATAGACACACTCTCTGTCAGGAGGGTACTTGTTTGGGTAATTTGGAGAAGTAAAGATTCCTCCATCTGCATGTTTTGTCCAAGTCCCACACTGTAATGTTTTCTGTCCTTCTGAAGTTACTTGTTTGTCTGAAAAGAATCACATAATAAACATAAAGCCTACAATGCACTATGCTTAATTTATTGTATGGCCCTAAAACCAAGGTATACTTGGCTTTAATTGATATACTTTAACAGTAGACTAGATCTAAACAAATTACCCACATGTTTGATATAAATTCTATTGTAGTTAACATGACTTTAAATTTATATAATTGAAAAAACCTTTATGTGAAGTACTTACCTCCTCCTTTTTTTGTTGCCCAAGATACATGTAGAATAATTAGACTTGTTACAACTGAAACAAAAGAAGACACTTTATTTTTCAGATGTATTTCTTACTTTGATCATATTGCATTAAACAAAAGCTGCTTGTTCAAATGGTATAAAATAGGAATTGATCTGTAGGGTACTTGACATTGAAATTACTTTAGGTAAATCAGACATGCAATATGCACATAGCTATTCGTGATTATTGTAGAGCTAGTTTATTTCCCTTGAAGCCACATCTATTGTAGAATATAAAAGATGTCTGATATGTCAGACAATGCGTTATATGTCTGTGACTCAGTCAGAAGATATGGTCTGGTTAACTCCTGGCACATTACAGAGACTAAAGCATTCAATAAGCGATTATAAATTGCATTTTTGATGGAAATTGAAGGTTATGAAATACTTGCAAATCTAATAATGCACAGTGAAGAGATTAATCTTTAATGATATATTTCCAACAGCAAGGACAGAGATATCAAACCCTTTAAGCCAATGCATAACATTGTAAGAAGAAATAAAATCAAGGGGAACATTGCAACCAAAAAAGAAGCTTAAAAATAAATCTTGTCTGAAAAGGCCTTGTGTGCAGCAGATATACTTTCATTAGAATATATTCTGGCTTATCCTAAACTGTTTCATTTAAGGAGAAATATGAAAGAGCTTGGGAAAAACAGTTATTACCAAGACAACTCACAAACAGCAGCATCAAAAGACCAATATATTGACACAGAGATGTAGCTGTCCTTGGTTCTTAATGAGTTATGGAAATGAACCTCTTTAATATACACATGTTAAATGGCCTTTGCATTTTTAATGTAGTGAAACTGACTGCTCTAGTGATTTTTCATACAGTTTGGTACAAAAACATCAAGATTCACAATACAATGAAATTGACTACCCATCCTGTTTATCAATAGCAGTGACCTGCAATGTAAGTGTAAAATATAAAACATCAATCTATTACTATAATATAAATGCATGTCCAATGCCACATTTTTACCCAGGTCACAACTGCTTCTCATATTAAATTCCACTTTGCTGGGTGTATAGCATTTACTAATCACTGCAGAAAAGAAAGGGCACGGTTATACCTTGCATCACCACAGCACTGTCACATTCACCACAATTCACACAGCAAGCATATGGAAGTAGTTATGGTACATCTACAGAATTTCAATTTTGCTTGGGCAAATACAGCACTGTCTTGTTACCAAGCTTATTCCCAGCTACTCTGCAGCAATATCATAAAATGAGAGTAACTTACAAGTGTGTTCACTATCATGTCTTTCTTGGACCTATTGCAACCTCATCAACTAGAGCATTATAAGAAAGCAGACAGATTAGAAGTAATGTCCAGTTAATACTCATAGCTGCGGCTGGAGAGATACTCACTGTGAAACAAACTGCGCCCATGGATCATGTCTGTTCCTTACACAAGGGGCTTCGATCTCCACTAATTCCATTTAGATACGGGAGGACTTCCAGTGCGGGGGAATAGGATGGATTAGAAAAATACAAGCCAACACAGCAGGAATTGCCACTTCCTCTCTAAACGACTCAAGTAATCAACATGATCGCATATTAAAAAAAATGAATGAATTTACTGCATTCAAAAAATCACTTAAAATCCCATCAGAAATCCAGATCATTGGGACTGTGCAAAAGACGATGTCAGCAACAGACCACAGACACTGTGAAGAAATAGTAGATCACTTTATAATAGCAATTGTTCATTCATTAAAAAGTAAGCGCAGTAGAAAGCCTAAGCAGTAGTTTCATATAAGACCAAAATCAGATCAAAGCATTCACGTAATTTACATCTCAGCGTTTCCAGCGTCCTTTGGTTCTTTCCATGCATTGAAAGGATTAATGGGTCCGTCATCTGCTCCCTCTGGTCGCTCCACCTTTGCAATCTTCTGAAGGAAAGCTTTACAAAAATAGGGATTTAGTAATATTTCTACGATGAAATCCGCATTAAAAGAATTAAATCCCTTACAATGTAGCAAATCCATGTTGCAAACTCTCTGTTTGTTTTCATAGTATCAGGAAACAAATGAGAACATTATAGACACAAACTCCTTCCTAGAGGAATCCAGATCACTTCTCCATTCAAAAAAATCCTTTAAAGTGACAACATCATTTAGCCTTTTGTTTTAGACACAAGACTTCTCTAATAGAAGCGTTCATTAGGTGCTCCAGTGTCATATCAGAATCCGTATCCCCAGCAGATTCTGTATCCCTCTCTCTCATGCAGCAGCATTCAATTCCAAATCCCACCCCTACCCCTCTCACATCTCCCCCTTGTTTACTTAAGGTGGATTAACACAATCGCTGCTCAGTCAGTAAAGTGGTACAGTAGAGATTGCTGTATTGCTTCTGCAGAAAAGCAAGTTGGTTCTGATAGATTAATGATAGGACCAGTCATCTGCATCTATAGGTTTTATGCTGTTTTATGCTGACCTAGCTAACCACATTTGTGTATCTCCACACCCCACTTGCAGCTTTCCCTTTTTATATCTCAAATAATATTTTGTATTTGTTTATATATGTATATATATGTATATACATGTGTAGCACTAGGCCTGAACCTAATGGTCCTATGTAGAAACACACTCCTGGGACCAATATAACAATTCTTTGTACATTAAGTACATGCATGGAAATCACAAATGTTTTTCTATGGTTTTGAAAGGTGATTTACAAATATTTATTTTTAGTGATAATCTTTAAGCTGTAATTACTATATCAGTGAATGGCAACCCATTTCACTTGAAGGATCAAATGTGACCTCCAAGCACCCAAAAGGGCCGCACAGTGCATTCAACCATTTTGTTGTACATACAGACAAAATGTCAAAATCACTGAGAGACATAAAGGTAAATCATAGTATAGACAATGGGAAGCAATATTTTGGAGAGTGCAAGAAACTTATTTGCTAGTTGTGGAGAGAGAAAATGCAAAAGTGTCTGCTTAAAAAGGTCATGCAAGCCCATGCCAGGGAACAGGTTGGTGCCTGAATCTCACTAACTTTGATTTTATTGTTAGATTGTATTGTTATTTTACATATATTTCTATTGTATATCAACTGTATCATTACTATAAATGATTTTGTATGAAAAACATATTAATGCAAGTGTTCTTATGTATAAACAAACATTACATTTAGATAAAATAACAAATATGTTTTTATGTTGTGTATACAGTGTCCTCCAGAATTATTGGCAGCCTTGATAAAGATGAGTAAAGGCTATGAAAAATATCTTTGTTGTTTAACTGACACTGAAAAAATTCTAACCTTTCACTGAGGTAAAATGTATTCAAAGAAAAAAATACTGAAAAAATTGAATCATTATTTCCCTCAAATACACACAAGGCACAATTATTGGTAGACACTACTTTGTATGACATCCCTTTTCAGCTCATATCACAGGTTTTCAATGAGATTTATGTCAAAAGCTGAAGTTGGCAAATACATTTTTGCATGTATTTGGTGGTTTGCTTTGGATCATAATGCATGATCCAGCCACAATCCAGTCTTTGTTTCCTAACTGAAGCAGCCAGAATTCTATCTAAAATCTCCTGCTAATTAATAGAGTCCATGATGCTATGTATCCTTACAATATTCCCATGGCCTTTGCAAGAAAATCAGACCCACAATATCCCATAAGGACACCACATTTCACAGTGGGGATTAGATTCTTTTTGGCATGACCTTGGGCCCTATTAAATTTGGCCCGTAAATTCGCCTGCAAAAGTTATGGCTATTAAATGGCCTCTTTTAGCTACCCGCAAACGATCTGTGGATTACCGGCGGAAAAACCCTACGGGCTGTCAAAATCTGAACTCCAACCCAGCTCTTTGATCGTTCAATCCTGTAAATTAAACAATCGCAAATCACTATTAAATTGCTACAAGTCCTCAAGCCCGCAACTGTTTTCACACCCGTAAATGGCAAATGTAGCCAAAAATCCTACGGGTACTATAGAGGACCCGCAAGGGGGGGGGGGGTTAAAATCCTTTCCATAGCACTGTAAATGCAAATATAAACACACTGTATTTTAAATCATAGGGAAAGTGATGGAAGGTATTACAATTAATAGCACAACATTTTCAATCTACAGTAAAAAATACTTTTTTATATATTTTTAATTTCCTTGTTATATCGATTCCAGCATTTCATATTGCATTATTTCTGGAATGCGGGTCTGATCGCAACTCAGACTTCATAACCCTAAGTGATTGAAATGTAACCTCCATGTTTTAGTGGTGTAATGATGACAGTCTCTTTTACTATTGGCTTCGTCTAAACCCATAACTATGGGTTTGAATAATTTATCATGTTCACGCCTGGAAATGCTACGTGCCACAGCATGGTTTACAGACCCATCACTGGTGTTTGTTGCAAAAAGCACTAGTTTTGTTAGATGAGAAACCGTACAGAGTTTTGGAAACAAACTTGCCAAAATTCGGAGGATGGTTGCAATCAAAGCTCCAGTGATGTTTAGTGAACTTCAGGCCTTTCCATTTTTCCATTTGTGGTGACAACAGCAGAGGCATTCTTCTGGCAAGGCTTCCAAATAGATTGTTAGCATGGAGGTGGCATCTAATTGTAGTTTGGGAGACTTGGGGCCTTATTAAATTGCAAGCCCGCAGTTGCCTTCCTACTGGCCGTAGGTCTGAAGGCTTGAAATTTGCTACAGTTACAGAGCAATTCAATTCATCAAGGCCACAATTTAAGGGCCGAAGCCTCAAGACTGTAAACCCTGGTTTCATATGTAATGCTTCCGGGTATCCGATCTGATGAACCACACAAACTCAAGCAAGGCCATAATTTGCAATCCTGTCACAGGCCAATTAACCAATAGGAACCGGAGAACGCTAATTAACGATGCAGAAAACGACTTTAAAAGCCTGCAGAAACTGTAAGTCCTTGACTGTGCTGTAGCTGAGCAAGTGAACAGACAGGTCTAGGTGTTGGTGGGTTTCTGAGCTTTGGAGACAGAGAGAGTGGGAGAGAGTAGCTGTTTTGAGAGTTTTTGCTATTTTGACCACTAAGATATATTAACTCTTAATTTAAAACACACATAATTACTGATATTACATAATTCACACATATATTAATATGTACACGTAGCTATACAGCACATCTACACCCCTTCATGCCCCCACCAACCCACCCCCTCAAATTCCCATACTATAATACACATAATACACACTTGTTATACCTCATACTTTATTATATTGATTTATTCTTATATTTATTTCATAATTTCCAGGAGGGTAGAGAAGGGGAGGAGGAGAGTGAGGAGAGAAGAGGAGGAGTAGAGTGAGGGAAGTGAGGAGAGGAGGAAATTGAGGAGAGAGAGGGGAACATCAGAGGCGGAGAGGCGGAGGTAGAGATATTTAGATAGGAAGAGGAGGAGGCAGATCAGGGAGGGTAGGTCGAGGTGTAGGCGAGCAGGAGGGGAGAAGGCATGTGCCCCCAGATGTAGGCACACAAGGAGTAGGGGCAGAGTGTCAGGGAACTGTTCCCGGGGGGGGGGGGAGGTTGGTAGTGGTGAGCAGGAATCGGCCCCAGGGAGAGAACAGGAAGGCCAGGAACCCACAGTTTGAGGGGCAAGAGGTTGTGCCAAAGTACAGGGCCCCCATTTATACCCCAGAGGAGATGGAGATCCTCCTTAGGGAAATCCGTGCCCACTATAGCATCATAAATGGAGTGATCGAAGTGAGGCCTAGCCAGAAGGCACATGCCTGGATGGAGGTTTCTGTAGCTGTTGGGATGTCAAATCTGTAAAACACAGATATGACGACAGGATATGAAGAAGGAGATGGCAACAATGGCAAGAGCCACCAGCCGACATTACATATTGCGGATGGGAGGGGACCCTGGATTCGGGTTTTCCAGGAACCCTGCAATGTGAGTATCATATACACTATCACACCCCCATATGCACACACATGAACCACACACACATAGATAACTTACAATAGCACTATACGATCTCTGGTTATGACTAAAGATATTTGGGGCAGCAAGAACCATGTACATCCAGGACGCAAACATATCATTATCATAACTGTTATCATTGAAATGTATCTCTAATACCTGCAGTTAAATCTGATACTGAGCAGCATATTCCCAAAAAAACTAAATAGTTTTGACATCCAAAAGACAGTACACTTATGGGTGTGAACACTGCAGCATATGTTGATACAGACCCTGACAGACTGCATGTGCGCGTCATGTACTAACCTGGACCATGTCTCATCTGCATGTTAATACTCATTGCTGAGAATTTGTCACAGATTGGTCAGTCTCATGCACTGCACAGCAGATTCAGCTGAGCACATGTCCTAATGAACTGCAGAAGGCACACCGCACCATCATTATACAGTATATATTGATATGAGCCATGATCCACAATGCTCATGATACAGGTCAATGTTTATCTGCGTAAAACAATCACCACAGCCAATTACACTATTACACTAAAAAACACTATTGTCCTTTCATTTCAGTACCCAGGAGGCGTACTACGTCCACAGAGACAAAGGCGTTGGCTCCTAGGGAGGAGGAACCACATCTATCCCCTCAAGTGGTGGTGAAGGATGCTTAAAACATTCCAGGGGACCTGGGACATCGCAGGATGCTTGCCCATTAGAAGCAAGATGGCCACCAACACCACCATTGGGGAAAACACCCCTAGGCCCTCACACGCATCATGGGCACATTCTCTGCCTTTTCATCCACCTCCATCTCACATGTCATGGAGCCAGCAACCAACACCACCCCCACAGATGTCCTGGTACTGGAGACCACCATCAACAGGCCCACTACTGTCACATGGTCTGATAATATGGATGCCTTGACAGAACCCCGCCGGGCCTCCACTCCTAACCTTGGCTCACCAAACATGGGCTCCTCAAACAGGAGCTACACCACCACCATGGCCCACACCAACACCATCGTCACGGCCCACACCCCCGCCATGGTCCGCCATCGCCATCAGCATTGCCACGGCCCACACCAACACAATCACTATTGCTGACATCATCACCACTGGCACCTCTGACATCACCATCTACACTGGCACTTTTGGCATCACCATCCCCACTGGCACTCCTGTCATCACCACAGCCCATCAACAGTCCCAGTATGTCCAGTGACAGACCTCACATCCCCTCACAAGCCATTTTGTGAGGGACAAGCCCCTTTGTGAGGGAGGTCATGCACTAGATCCAGAGGGAGGACGAAAGCAATACCACCCTAATGGAACGACTAGCACTCCAGATGGGAAGGCAGAATGACATTTCAACCACTCTTGTTGACAGCATCAGCTCGCTATCTGGTGAGGTGAGGAGGCACAATCAAAGGATGGAGAGGTATGAGCAAAAGACAAAAGGGACAGACAAGCCCAGGCAAAATACACTGAGCATCTGTTGGAGTTGGCGTATGGCCAGGTCATATCTCTCCAACCTTCGGTTGCACCACCATTGCAACCAGAGCCAGTGCCCTCCTCATCTCACACCTTACCTCCAAAGCCAGCTGCTACACAGCCACCCCAGGTGGACTTACTTCTCACTCCAACACCTCCTCGTCATGGTAGAGGGAGGAGTTGCACGGTCATGGAAGGGGCCCAGTGCTGAAGAAGAGGAGTAGGTAGGCGAGAACATCCCCTAAGTCCTTCTCATACACACTCCGCAATGAATATTAATTAGTATAAATGTTGATATACCATTGCCTGGCTACAGAGTGTGTACACTTATTGTTATGTTGAGCATATCAGCAATTGATGTTCATTGTGGATTGCTGTTGAGATGAGGTGTTGAATACAATCCAAATAGTGTTCTGATTGATATCTTGTTCTTGTCTCTGTAGGTCTTAGTAGCCCAATCTCACTACCATGAAGGCATGTTCTTCCACCACTTTCTGTTCTTCAGCTTCTGATAATCTATTTGGGATTATTCCTTAATATATGGAAGCACACTGTGTGTGGAATAGATTTGTATGACATTATCCATGATTTATTGCATCTTTTTAATTTAGCAGATAATAACCAAAAGTAAGTGCTATGTGCATTACTCGTTACTTCAATTAAATGGAGTGATTTCTGATGGAGTGATCCTTTTTTTCGTCAGATTCTGGTTGCAGTTGTTTAGTGACCACATGTGACTCTGGTAGGTACTATGCATCGCTATTATTCTACATTATGACATTACCCTCTTTAGGTGGGCTCCGGGTATAAAATAAAGCTTTGTTATACAGTTATAACCATGTCATACTGTGGAGTATCAACATTCCCTTGAAAGGCTGATAACAATTTGACAAGTGATAATGTGAATTGATTGATAGCAAAAAGCTTCATGGGATTTTACCAAATGATAATGGGTATACATCTTGGCACATAGCCAGCAGCTTATCCCTGATGCACAGCCTCCATGTGTGTTTTCGGCCCTTCCTGATGGGTTAGAGTAGATTAGTGTGCTGTATGTCCCCTGGTCCCCTTCTGGATTGCTACCTTGTGGTGGTGAAAGGCCTTGTGTACTTCAATGAAGCTGTGAGTTATACAATGTAGGGTCACTCAAGGAGGGCAGGTCATAGCAGAGAGGTCAGACAATTTGCAGAAGGAACTGGCAACCCACTCCAGGATCTTTGCCATGAAAACCTTGTGGATAAGCACAGACAGAGACATAGATAAGTGGACTGCAGTCCATAGGCTCACAGAGAATTGGACAAGACTGAAGGACTGAACAACAAAAAAATTAAATGTGCCCTTGATATTTGATATATGTCATGTGGTGATGTAATTTGGCCACTATTACTTTTCCTAATCTAGAACTGATGAGTGAGATGTATATATGATTATCTATGTATTTTTAGGGTCCACATTAGATCCTCTGTGAGTGAGAATGGGATAAAATGTCAGTCAGTTTCATGTTATTGTGTTGCAAATTAATCAGGTAGTGTGTCTTTCTTTCAGCATCTTGCAGCAAGACTTTTCATATTTGCATATGCATGACCACTCCAACATATGATATATATATTTTTTTTAAAGGCCTATTTGTTCCTTTGGAATTGTTGTGCAGTGAATTATAATGCCTTCCATTGCTTTCCCCATATTTGAAAGTACATTGGTGTGTTTTAATTGTCTTTCACAGTGTTATAAACTAGTCTGTAAACCCTTTGTAGGTCCTTTTTTGAACCTGTAATATATTTGGCTTCCTTTTACTGTTTGCTGGTTTGAAGACAATTGTGTCCTTGGAGAATTGAAGCAATTCAATAGCGATTTGCGATTTTAGTGATTGTAACATTTGCGGCCTTGAAAGATCAAAGGCTTAGATGGTTTGGGAGTTACAATTCTGGCATCCGCAGGAATTTTCAGCTTGTAACTTGCAGATTGTTTGCGGCTTACTAAAAGACGGCAATTGAATAGCAAATAAGTTTACAATACGAGCGCCAGTAACCTACAATTGCTCAATTGAATAGGGGACTTGGTGATGCCGGAATGCAAACAACTCCAGCAATTATCCAACTGTGATCTTTGGAAAAAGTTTTGCCTCTTCAACCATCCTCTTTACTGTGAGCAAGGGAATATACACATCTGTTGTCTTCCAGGCAGGTTATCGCAGCTCCATTTGGTTGAAACTTTTTTCAATTCATGCTTTAATAGAAAATAGCACAAGTATATATTACTTAAAAGCAATTAATAAAGTAGAAACATTTAAAATGCCCATAGTACTTACAAAGTAAGGCATGCTTCTTTAGAATGAATATCCATAACAGAAAATATAATACCATCAAGAAATGTTTTAACAGACTTAGGTCAATTAAGTCTTGTATATAAAATTTATATCAAAAGTATACCATGCAAAGTTAGCATCCAAGGCAAGCTTCTGTTAAAGAAATATATTTAATGTGTCTATGCCAAAGGTTTCTCCAGACTTGAACCCTGGATACCAGGTTCTTAGCCCTGTGTGTTACGTGATATGCCACTAAGGGCTGATGTTAGGGTGATGACCTCCATAAAATTGTCCCATCCTGTAGAGTATTGAGCTTTTATTGCTGAGCTTTGATTTCTAACACATGCTTTACCACCTGCAGCTATTTAAGGGCATAACAAAAAGTAATTGCTTGTGTGTTTAGCTCCAGCTCAGTTTTTATTCTCTGCAATTTTGATTAGATTTTTGTGTTTGACTGATTTCCTAAACTCTGGATTTCTGATTTTTGGATTGTATTCTGAATATTTTCCTCTGCTGTCTGCTCAGAACCACTGACTAACTGACTTCTCTATTTTGCTATTCCCTGTCTGTAATTTTGCCTTGAAACTCCCTACTTCTGGTTATCCAGCACCTGGCCTAAAAGCAACAACCAAGCCGAATATGGAACCTGTAGAAGATAATCCCCCTGGGATCAGAGTGTCTCAGCAACATGCCTGTCTGGTAGTTGCTGAGACACTCAGGTAGTACATAATCTAATGATTTGGGTGACTCAAATGCAGTATTACTCCGTAGCCTGCACCTCTGGCATCTGACCCTCTTGTTCTTTAGCTTCAAGCTCTACTGCCAGACAATTTTGAGGGAGACCACACATAGTTTCAAGCATTCCACAATTGTTTCCTGCTGAAATCCTGGGCTTATTTCAATGACATTAAAAATGAACAGGTTAAAAAGTAACCTGGAGTTGTGGGAGGGGCTGAAACTCCCCCTCACTCTTTAAATACCTCCTACCCTAATCTAACTCCCAGCTGGCGTCAATCTAGCCACCCACCTCAACCTTCTTTCTAGCTTAAATTTTACTCTCCCTATGCCTCTAATCAGGCTAGGACAACATCGCTAAAAATGCCATACCTCAAGCTACAATAACTAGAGAAAAAGCCCAGACTACAGCTGTACTACTGTATCTCTCTTGGAAGGTGATCCTATGCTGTGCACACATCATTTGCTTGAAGTGCAAAGTCTTGTATTACATAATCTACAGTTATTCTGGGATGCCAGGGGAATAATATATGAGGATCCCCCTAAATCCTCTACTGCCTGAATATTCCTTTGGAATTTAAGACAAGGCCACAGAACTGCTGAAGAATATCTAATCGAATTTTGGAGTTTGTCCTCAGACACCTTGTGTAAAGAACCTGCTTTGTTACATCAATTCAGACTAGGTCTTTCTGAGCAAACTTGCCAGATGTCAGCTATCCAGTTCCCTGGAAGATCTAGCTACTCTAACTATATGGATAGACTGGAGACTATGAAAAAAGTAGGAAAGGGCTGCTGCCTGTTCATCTCCAGCCATGGACTACTTCCCCCCCCCCCCTGTATCTATGTAGCTAGGGGGAGCAAGAAGGTTCCACATCCCCACAAGAGTGCTCAATTAAGGAGGGACAACTAGTGTTTAGATTTCGTACAACTAGGCCTCTTCTACAGTAACCGCACCATGAGAAATAAGTTCTCTGGTGGTAATTAACTGCCACTTCTTACTGCATCATTGCCTCCAGTGTCCAAAACTCCCTTGACTATTCCTGTTGTATAGCAGTGGGGTCCAAATCAAGTTTCTATCAAGGCAATCCTTGATTATGCAGAGATTTCCTGCTTCATGGATATGTAACTGACATACCATGTTAAGAGAAGAAGGTTCCAATGCTCATACCATTAATACATGGTAAAGCAATCAAATCTGGTCCTTTAACCAAAGATGCAAGACCGTCACTCATTCCCAACATTGAAAACCCCTCATATTCAATGTAGTTTATACTTTTCTGTTTCCTCTCATCTCAGGGCTTCCTTGGTTACAATTACATGGTCAATATAATTGTTGCTTTTCAGTTATTATTTCCAGTTTCTGTGCCACTGTCTCACCTGATCCCTACTCCCTACAAATGTTATCAGCAGAGGTTCTTCCTCCTCATAGAGTATCACTGACCTATTGATCTGTTATCAGGAAAAAAAGTTCTCCTTTGGAATGATATACCCTTTGTCTGAGCTGGAGCTCCTAATCTTAAAGGTGTATATCCAAGACAATCTACATACTGGGTTTATTTGTCCTTCTACCTTTCCAGATGGGGCACCGATATTATTTGTAAATAAATCTCCTAGACCAAACAGTGATGGATGATTTGGATGATATTCTCAAATGTTCCTCTAATTTCCCAGACCATGTAAAACACATACAACAGATGTTGTTTTACCTTTGTTCCCTACATTGTTGGTTTACCTTTGTTTGTCTATATTCTAAGCTATAAAAAAATTACATTTAACACTGACACTGTCAATTTCTTGGGATTTATCATATCACCTGCATGAATCACCATCCATCCTAAAAAAGTGTTGTCTACTATATTTAAAGAAGATGCTTCTGAATGAGGCTGTCGAGGCTCTCCTGACTCAACATCAACATTTCAAAAAGCTGCTTTATCCCAACTGTTTTTACTGCAGAAAACTTACATCAGCAAAAATGAATTTTGTTGTGAGAAATCATGAGCTCTTTGCCATTAACCAACCACTTGAAGAATTGAGGCATTACCTTGAAGGAGTTTCACACCAAGAAATCTAGAGTACCAAACCTGCTGGGCTCTATTCTTCAAAAAATGTAATTTCCATATCACATATATAGACCTGGGTCAATAAATGACAAGGCAGACATCCTTTCTAGACTTCACCAAACACTTTCTTCACTATGAATACTCTGTATTTCAGTGCATTCCAGAAACGTCAGTTAATTCTTTCTCCATACCTTCTTGGTATTACCTGCATAAAAAGGTGGCTGCTATAAATGGAGGGGAACCATTTATGTACCACCGCACCTCAACATCCTGCTCTTGTGTCATGATCGACCACTCTATGCGCATTCCAGTACACGTAATTCTTTTGACTGAATTCTGAGGCACTTCTGGTACCTATGTATTAAGACAGATGTAAAATCATCCTGTGTTATATGTAACAGGTCCGAAGTACCCTTCATAAAACTTCATTACTGATCTTTCATATGCAATCATGGTGGTGGTGGAATGACTCACTAAGATGGCAGATTTCATTCCCACTATCAAAGATTTTCCACTGCACCTGAAACTCTTCTAAAATAAATAGTTTTTTTGCATGGTATTCCAAACATATTCCTGACAAATCATGAAACCCAATTTACCTCTCATTTTTGGAAAGAATTCTGTGCTGTTCTTAAAATATCCCTAGCATTAACAGTTGCCTTCCATCCACAGACCAATAGTCAGACTGAACATACAAACCAAACTTGTACAATATTTAAGATGCTTCTCAGTCTATATGCAAGATGACTGAATCTATCTCTTCTCATTGGCTGAATTTGTGTACAATAATGCTTTGCGCTCCAGTACCCAACCTACCCCATTCTATGCTTTTAATGGGTACCATCCTACTTTCGACATCCTGATTCTCCGAATCGAGCTCACACATCAATAACCTTCTGAATTTTTTTTTGTATTTACAGGTTCAGTTTTCCTATAAGCCAGCTGAAGATCATAAATATCATTTTTTACCTCCTTTCAATATTGTGGACATGGTCTAATTCTCCTCCCAGAACTTGAAGTTGGTCCTTTCCCTGTTGTTAAGAAAATCACCTACCACCAAATCTCCATATTAATCCTGTTTTTCATGTGGCACTACTGAAGCCAACATCCCAAATACTTTTCCTGGCCGTACACTAACCCCTCATCAACCTATTCTGGTCAAAAGCGAAGTTGAATATGAAGTTGCGGGTATCTTTGATTTGCAAACTTCAATACCTGGTCCAGTGTAAAGGATATGGATCTTCTGAGAATTCATGGAACTAGGCAAGGACATCCATGCTCCTTTCTTGGCCAGCAATTTTGTTTTGATTTCTGTGTTTGACATTAGCTGGTTTTCCCGACTTCCTGACTTCTGCATCCTTGATCATTGGATTGTTTTCTGGTTATTTCTTTGTCTGCCACCTGCCAAGAACCATGGACTGTCTGCTTCCTGTCTGTACATTTGACTAGGAACTCCCTGCTACTAAGTTCCTGAACATCTGACTTGATAGTCTGCAGATGTTCTAAACATTAATTTCCCCTCTTAAAATCATCAATCATCTTACTAATCATTGTTGGTATAGTAAATGGTCAAAAGCCATATGCTGAAAAATTGCCAGTGCGTGTTTGTAACCCAGAATTGTCTTGTCATGAGTTGACAGTTTATGTCAGTGTGATGCAAGTCAAACAGAGCACCTGTCATCCTTTCTTTCAAAGTAAATATTGTCATTCAAAAGTAATCAAATATCTACACGTGTGCATTATATAATAATTCAGGATTCAATAATGCTTGAATTTCCCACACATCTAAAGGGCCATTTACCTCACTGTAAGTGCTCTTTCTGGTGTGAAAGAGTACAAGATTATATGTTAAAAACATCTATTTTTTATTACATTAGTAACACCTACTAAAACTAAAGTATTAGGTCTGTTTATAAACACAATTTAGCTTGACTACTGAGTATTCCAATAATTAATAACATATGCGCACACTGTGCGTTGAAGGCATAATGAAAACAAAGATTTATAGTAGTTTTCCGTGAGCTAAGGAATGCAGCAGTCAGTTAACCCACAACTGTTCTAATTAGGTGATTCCAGCATTCCATTCCCTGCACAGATGAATTTGTGAAGGGTTAACTCTTTCTTTGCTTAGGCTCACTGCACAGAGCTGTGGGTCCCGTCTGGTGGTGTGCCAGTGACTCATGTAAACAGAAATTTAATTTATTCATTTCTCTGTGAAAAATGCACATTTTTCAAAAGTTCAAAAATCATTTCAACATGCTTTTAGGAGATCTTTCCAGTGGTGTGCTCCAAACTGTGCTGAATTAAGCGTCCCTTTAAGCAGTTTCATACATTGCAGCTTAGACAATTTACACACCCAAGTTTGGGATCAGTCTGCCACATTTAATGAAAATTTGGCATACAATGTATTGTTTAGCATAAAAAGCATTAAAATGTCGCTAAAATCAGAAGACTAAAAAGCATCTGGAGAAATGATTTTCATTGGGGTTGTAGGGTACTTGAATCTCTCATGCCAGCTGATGCTCAGTAAGCTGCTATGAGAGAAATGTTTGTAATTATCTTTTTATAATACATGTGAGTTATCTGCACAGATAGCTCAGTGGTTGGAGCATGTGACTACAGTCAAACAGTTTCTGGTTCACATCAGGTGTGCCCTCCCTCTTGGTGTCTGCATAACATCATTAAGCTAAAAAGAGGAAGGAAATTATTCTACTGGACTGTTTTCAAGTTGTCTCTTATAGAGGATGTGTCAACATAATTACATTAACCTAAATAAATATTTGTGGGAGGGCTTCAAAGGCTGTACAACCAATAACTAAAATGGCTATAACCAAGTCAAAGTTTGATCCTTTCCAAAAATGTAAGCAGACTTTCTGTTTTGTGAGAATTACGTCCCTTTATATCCAGTCTTCCTCTTCCTATGTTTGTTTTTAAATATGTATCAGTTGAAATATATTAAGGGTTTGGTTTTCTATTACAGTGTGCTTAAAAGGATTGATTGGTCAGTGTAACTAAACACTGGTATTTTAATACATTTCCAGAGTTCTTGTTGAATGCCTAAAAACCTTAAAACTTCTGAGTACCTCTGGGTTTTCCATCTGACTAATTGTATGTCTTATAGGGACATTGTCATTCCAACAACATGTCGGTCTCAACATTAAAAATTGTTTATGCGTTGTGCTTTTTTCTATAGTAAATCATTCCATAGATTATCAGAATTATTTGTGCAGCTTATTTATGCTAAAATGCAGCACAATATGCTTATTTGTGAATCAGAGTGCTTGATAAGAGGGCTGGTATCTAACTAAATGATAACTATCTAACTAATTAGCTAGTTAGTATTTGTGGTCGGTGGATGAGGAGGATTTAGGGTAGTGGTTCTCAATCATGAGACATCAGACAGGCCAAGATTTATGTGAAACTCGGGAACCAAAGTAAGGCAACTAGTATTCAACAGGTGGTGGAGCCTCGAATTGCTTCACACAGTGTTTTACCTAAATCATGGTCTGTCTAGATGGTCCTGGGGAGAGGTTTGACAACTATTGACCTATTGGAAATTCTCACCTACTTCCTCTTTCTGAGCACTGGGCCCCCATCTTCTCTGCTCACACGCTTCCTCCCTCTACCACGGCCAGGAAGTGTTGGATTGAGGTGTGTGTCCAACTGGGCTGGCTGTACAGCAGTTGGCGTGGTGGTAAGGGGTGAGATTAGGAGGCTGCAGGCTCTGGTTACAGTGGTGGTGGAGCCTATGGAACCGAAGGCTTTAGAGTATTGACTTCGGCTTCCGCCAATTGCACTAGCCCTGCCATGTGATGGGTCTGGGCGTGTCTGTCCCTATGAGCCATTTGCTGATACCTCTCCATCCATCGATTATGCCTTCTCACCTCACCATATAGTAATCTGATGCTGTTGACCTGATCAGTAGCGATATCATTCTGCCTCTCAAGCTGAGCTGTCAGCAGTTGCATTACTCCATAGTTACGCTCATCAACCATGCGGATGTAACGCAAGATGTCCCTCCAGGTGCCTTCTGAGGGTCTGTGAGGTCTGTCACCAGACAAAATTGGACTGTGGATGTGCTGTGGTGAGGCCAGTGGTGTTGCACATAGCGATGGTGTTGCAATTGGCGATGGTGTTGCCGGTAGCGATGGTGTTGCCGGTAGTAATGGTGTTGCAATTGGTCATGGTGTTGCCCGTAGCGACGGTGTTGGCCCGGGCCCTTGGGGCAACATCTTTTGTGACAACATCTGCTGGGACAATATCTGCTGGGACAACAACTGCTGTGGCATCACCAGGTGACATTGGTGGGCCTGTTGAGAGTGGTCCCCAGGACCTCGACATCACTGCAGGTTGTTGATGGCTCCACGACATGTCTATTGGTTCACATGGCTGGGAGAGTGCCCATAATGCATGTGAGGGCCCGGGGGGTGTTCCCCACATTGGTCTTGCTGCTGATAGGCAAGCCTCCTGTGATGTCCCGGGTCCTCAGCTTCCCCCACCACCACCTGCATTGGTGATTGTGGTTCCTCCTCCTGTGGAGCCACCGCCTGGGTTTTTGCGGCCATAGTACACCTCCTGGGTACTGAAATGAGAGGACAATAGTATTTGAGTATTGATTCTCTAAACAATTGTTTGCTGTGTGTTTCCATATCCTTGACATTATGTTCACTTGTAATTGGCTGTGGTGATTTTTTATGCAGATAAACATTGAGCTGTATCATGAGCATTGTGGATCATGGCTCATATCAATTTATGTAATGCTGGTGCATTGTGCCATCTGCAGTTCATTAGGACACTTGCTCATCTGAATATGCTGTGCAGTGTGTGAGACTGACAAAGATGTGACCAATTCTCAGCAATGGTTGATGAGACATGGTCCAGGTTAGGCTAGTATATTACATGCACATGCAGTCCTTCAGAGTCTGTATCCGCTTACCCATACATGTACTCTCTTTTGGATGCAAAATCAATGTTGATCTACAGCGATACCTCGTTTAATGCTGGGCATAGGTTCCAAGAGGTAGGAGTGTTAAGTGAAACAGCTCTAAACGGTGCAGTTTAATATGGGAAAGTTAGGGACAGGGGAACTCATGACAAAAAATACACAATTGCAATTGAAATTTAAACTATTTTGTTTTATATCAACTTTTAAGAAACAGCAAACATAACACTAACACAATCTGAATTGGCAGCTGCTATTCAGAATCCATTTTAACTGCAGGTATTTGACAGACATTTCATTGATAACAATTATGATAATATTATGTTTGCTTCCTGGATGTACATGGTTATTGCTGCCCATATATCTGTAGTCATAACAAGTGATCCTACAGTGCTATTGTATGCCAGTTATATGATGGTGTGATGGTGTAAATGACACTTGCAGGGTTTCCTGAAAGCCAGTGTCCAGCGGTCCTGGAAGGCCCACTACTGCCATCCATTCCTTCAGTGTCCATTCCCATCCACAGTAGGTGATGTTAACTGGTGGGCTACCACTGGTTGCACGGGCTGCTCTGACCTCTGCTGCCATCATCCTCTTCATTCAGCAGTCATCATATTGGTGTTTCACAGACTTTACATCCCTGTTTGCAAACCCTGGTGAACAGCTGAAGTAACCTCATTCCAGGCACATGTCTTATCACCAGCCCTCACATCCCTCCCACCATGTATGATGCTATGGCGGGCACGGATTTCCCTGAGGAGGATTTCTGTCTCCTCTGGGCTATAATTGTGGACCCTCTGCTTTGGCACAACCTCTTGCCCTCCCAACTGTGCCTGGGTTTCCTGTCTTTCCTGTTTTCTCGCTGGGGCCTGCCCATCATCTCCACTACCAACCCCCCTGGGATCAGGCCCCTGACCCTCTACTCCCCTGAACCTCTACCTCCCCTCCCTGACTTGCTTGCTCCTCTCCATCTCCCGCTCCATATCTCTACCTCTACTCCTCTCCTCACTATCCTCCTCTCCTCACTCTCCTCTTCCGGTGTTCCTCTCTCTCTCCTCACTCTCCTCCTATCCTCACTCTCCACCTCCTCCGGTGTTTCTCTCTCTAGCTCTCTCTCTCTTTGTCTCTCTATCTATCTCTCACTCGCTCTCTCTATCCCTATTTCTAAGTCACTCTCACTCGCTCTCTCTAGCACTCTCTATCTCTCTCTCTCAGTCTATCTCTCTCTCAGTTCTCTCTCTATCTATATCTCTCTAAAAAATCCACCAACGCCTAGACCTGTGTGTTGACTTTCTCAGTTACAGAGAAGTCAGGGAGATACGGTTTCTGCGGCATTTTAAACCTTTTTTCCGTTGCGTTGATTGACGTTCTCTGGTTCCTATTGGTTAATTGACCTGTGACAGGATTGAAAATTACGGCATTGCTTGATTTTGGCACACTTCATTGGATCGAATACTTGGGTCATAACTTCGGGCCATAACTTGCGCCCTTGCTCAATTGAATAGTACCGAATTTGTAGACAACCACGAGCCTTCAGAAGGCCTGCAGACATACGGCCTGTATCATGTGAGATGCAGCCTTCAAATTGAATGATGCTCATAGTCTTTTAAAATGCTCTTATGGCCATTATAATAGTTCTTGAATTAGGTAGACACATGGCTAGTGTCAATCCAAGTCCAATTGCAATTTCAAAAGAGTCCATAAATCCAGGGAGTAATGACAAGTACCCTGATATTGAGAGATAAGTTATCATGACTAGTTGCGAATTGAGGCACAGTTAGGGGAATACTTATGTAACATTAGGAACAGCAGAGATGATCTAGTGAAAGGAAAAAGACTGATCACAGCAGCCACATGCTTTCTTAATTACCACAATGCTAGGCATAATTTAAAATGCTCTGTAATACAGAAGGAGTCCCTGCTTTTTTGAGGGCAGATAGCCATTGGATTTGCCTGCTTGATACAGTGATGCCCAGGGCATGAATGACAACATCTAATTCAGTGTATATATATATATATATATATATATATATATATATATATATATATATGTGTGTGTGTGTGTGTGTATATATTGACTCAGCAGTATTCTATACTGAATAGTATCATTACAATTCCCATTAGTAAAACATTAAAATAACTAACACAAGTAAATTAAAAAGTAAATATCTGAGGATAGTGCTGGTTATTAAACATACACATTATAATATACCTTAATACTCTAGTAATGTTATTTTATTTTAAAATATTGGCTACTTCCTACCAAGACAAAATACAATTGAATTAATATGTATAAAACTGAATTAATATGGACTAATCTCCCTTATATATGATTATATGTTATCTGAGTCTATTCAGGGATGAATTTTACTAATGTAAACTTTATAATGAGCTCCATAGATCTGACATATATATTTCACTTTTCTATATTATAATTTCTAAAGTATATTCCTTACATTAATAATTAGTTTGAATTAAATATATGCTGAAGTATACACACTCTAAAGCCATCCTTTCATCAATACTTCTATTGTCTTCATTAATTACAGGAGATAATAGATACATGTATTAATCTTAATCAAGTTGGCTGATACTTACCACTATATAAGGCTCACTCCAATGTCCTTTGCTACCCCTGTAGAAGCTATATGAAAAACACTTGTCACGCGATCAGTTAACAGACAGATAGGCAAAAACTATGGGCCCTATTAAATTGTCAAAATCGTAATTACCGAAGCCCGTAATGTAGCCTGCAAAAGTTACTGATATTTTATTGGCCTCCTCTAGCTATTTGTGAGCTACAGGCTGAAAATTCCTGAGGTTGTCAAAATCGTTTTTTATCGTTTTTTTATTGATTTTTAAATTGCTGGATTGCGAGCCTAATCGCATATCGGACGTCTAAACACTAATTGATTGACGTTTAAATGCCATGTTTTACTGATGTCGTGATGACTATTGGCTGTGTCTAAATCGTTACTTACAGGCTTGCTTAATTGATCATGATCATGCCCTGAAATGCTACTTATGGTTACATGGTTAACGGATTTGGCTTTCGGCCATGTAATTGCGGGCTTGTTCAATGAAATCGATCTGTATCTATTGCAAATGTTTAACCTGCAGACTGTATGAGGGCAATTGCAGGCTTGGAATTTAACAAGGCCTTGTGTTTTTTTTCTCCTGCTCCTAAAGATTAGAGTATCATATTGTTCACAATATGCCATTTAGTTAACTTGGAATATTTTAATTTTCTCTGTTGCTCATTAACTCCAGCAAAATATCACCCCGTTAGTAATGTTATAATTTTAATTTCTTGCACTCTATATATTTTTAAGTATTTAATAAGGATTATTTTATTTTAACTATTGAAGTTGGAAGTTCTTTTGAGCAATCCAGGTCAAGTTATACCGTAAGCAAAATTTTTAGCAAATTTAGGAATTTGAACTGAGTTACAATTTGCTGTTTGCTTTCCTATTTCTTTAAATTAATTATTTGCCACTCATATTGTATTCTCCTGTTTTCCTGTGCATCATTTGCTATATATGGATGTAAAGACAGGTGAATTTTTACAAGCTGTAATTAACCCAGACTTTTAAATAATCACATCTTATTTTAGTTACAAGTTAATAAACAGTACTAAACTCTCTTGGTTTCCAGTATAATTTCTATTCTGATTATACTTTACATAAATCTGCATCACCCTCCTTACTAACTCATGTCACCATCAGCATGAGCAATTATTTTCCTATTGTTAGGTGCTGAACACCAGGCTAGATAAAAGAATAAACCTGTCACTTCATTTGATTTTAATTTGATTTCAATGTGAACCTTGACAATTATATATATTTCTTAAAAACACAATGACATTTTGGACTTTTATTGCAAAACAGACATCTTCCTGCCTGGAAGGCTCTCTGACAGAAGCCCCAAAGCTTACTAAATGTCCTACTATAATTAGAAACATTTGGATGTATGAGCAGGTTAAAATAGGTTAATATTAATGCATTTGTCTATACATATAGTATCATGTTTGGAAGTGCTCCGTCAGTTTTAACCACATAAATAAATTTCTTGCAGGCTGTGACATTCAGGAATGGTTGTGCTTAGCCTTTCCTAATGCCCTCTTGGGAACCTCACAAGTATATCTATTGAATCCATAGTAACTTATCATTATATATTCATAAGCTTACATTTTTAGTTGTTTCTCCATAATGTTTTGTTTTTTATATCATCCAAACAACACTGTTTTTCAATTTTACAATTTAGAAAGCTTTGGGGCTTCTGTTCAAGAGCCTTCCAGACAGGAGGATCCACTGAGATCATAGGACTTTTCTTCTATGCTATCTATTGCCATAGGCTCCCTCCTATTCCCCATTTTTTCTATTGAGTTTGGATTTCAGATCATAGATATTACAATTTTCACCTGATTAAGGCACCTTTTGAAAACTATTTTGGATATATTTTATGCTTTTAGTGTGCAGTTTTACACAAGAGGACTGTGTGCTTTGGCTGGCACGCTGTAGTGTTACAAAAGACCTACGTTTTGATGACTGAGTAGCAGTAGATGTTTTAACAGTAATCATGTAGCAATGTGAATTTCAGTATGCTTTGCGTTATGTACTAAACTATGATAGCAATATATTTGCAGACTGATCATAGCCTCACACTGCTGCAAGAAATGTTAAGTGTTTTTTATCATGTTGTGGCCATGTTAGCATCCAGCAAATTATTTGATGTTTGTACCAAACACTTATGTGATATGGAGTATAGACCATAGCAGTTTTGCCATGTGAGATTCACAAATTGGTTTATCCACAGTGATTTATGCTACTACATGACAATGCTGGCCATATATTATTACTTAAAGAGATTATTACTTATGACATTATTATTATTAAAGTAGAAACCACAACTTCATTTTTATAATATGTCAAAACTTAAATTGTAATAACCTTCTCACATAGGATAGTACCTATCAATAAAACACCTTACTGTAATTTAAATGATAACACATGGGGAAGATTATCCTGTATTAGGATATATCATTGTAGGTATACACTGTGCTATGATTAATTGTTGTCATGTTTCGCTACTCATCTTTACATTGTAAGTTTGTGAGTTTTCAATCTTGTTTTAGTGCGTTGGAAGCAAGTACTATGTACATTTGATTTTAAGCTAAAAAACAGGGCCCTCCATTCTTTATAAGATGTTAATTTTGTTTTTGCCATGTAATTAACCGCTGTGCAGCGCTACGGAATATGTTGGTGTGTTACAAATAAAGATAATAATAAATAATAATAATAATCACCTCCATCATTATAATAAGACAACTTGGCAAAAGCTTGCAGCCCTATTAAATTCCCCCAACGTTAAAACCCGTAGCTTGTAATGGAGCCCGCTAGACTTACGGATAATAAATGATCTGTGGGTTACAGACGGACAAACCCTGCAGGCTGTCGAAATCGGAACTCCGTTGCCTCAAAGCCTGTTAATGTTACAATCGCAAATCGCCATTAAATTGCGCTAAATCCCCAAGACGCACTGGAGTCCAAATGATTAAACGCCAAATAGAGTCAAAAATATTACGGCCTCCAAAAAGGACCCGTTAAGTGTTTACAGACAAGCTCTGAACGCTCTAACAGACTATATAAACACACCAGTGGACTTTAAACTATGGGGAAAGTATTGAAATGCATTACAATTACTTGTACAACAATCCCCAAATAAAAAATAGGCATTTAAAATAATAATTTTTTCAGCATATGTTGGAATGGTCATGCATATGCCAATATGAAAAGCCATGCTGCAACATGCATAAAGCAATAAAAGACACAGTACCTGATAAAATTGCAACACTGCTTGTCACATTAACCCTTTCTCACTCACAGAGGCTCAAATGTGGACCCTGGAATAAATATATAACTAGGAAATTGCCCGTCAAAAATGACGGAAAGAAAATTGTATGGCTGGCAATGCTGTTTGAAACAGTTCAGGGTTTTGCTCCTCTGAGCACCATGTTGGTTTTATTTTCAAAGGCCTGCGTGCCTGGCGTTGTTCGTGTAAGTGTTACTGTCTTCAGCGTCGTGTATTTTCTAAGTTCTGCGTGCCTGGCATTGGTGAGACATGTTATCATCCTGTTACAGAATTTTTATGTTTTTCGGCAGCCATTTTTTCCCTTGCTTAGCCTATTTTTCAGCGGTGAAAAACTGAATATATGGCTCCAATTCGTGAGCAACTTTACTCCCAGGCTTCATGGCTCTCCACCTGAGCTGTGTGTGAGTGTTTTTTTTGGGGGGTTGTTTTTTGGTGTTTTGGAGTTACACGCTTGAACCAACTGCATGCCTCGCGGTCATTGCAGCCGAATTCCTGCGTGCTTCATCTGCGTGCGTCGCTCAGCCCCTGTGCTGTATGTGAGTGTGTATTTTTTTGTTATTTTTCAGTGTTTTGGAGTTACGCGCTTGAACCAACTGCGTGCCTCGCGATCATTGCAGCCTAAGTCTTCCATGCTTCAACAGCTCACCTCGCTTTGCGAGGCTCGTGGTGCAATGAGCGCCGCTTATTGCAGCCTAAGTCCCGCGTGCTTCAACTGGTTGCCTCGTTTTGCTCCCCTCGTGGTGCAATGAGCGCCTTTGCCGCTCATTGCTGCCTAAGTCCTGCGTGCTTCAACTGCTTGCCTTGCTTTGCGAGGCTTGCAGTGCAATGAGCGCCTTTGGCTCATTGCAGCCTAAATCCTGCATACTTCAACTGCTGCGTGCTTCGCGTGGCTCACAAGTGCGTTACCAACATCGCAAACGTTACGAACATCACAAAGATCCACAACTATATATGTGATTGCATATACATCTCGCTCCTCACATCTATATTGGGAAAATAAATAGTGGCCAAATTACAAATGATCCTTTTCCAGTGGACTGTGATTTGTCTAAACTCTCTGCCATGACCTGCCCACCTACACTGACCCTACATGGTATAGCCCACAGCTTCATTGAAGTACACAAGCCACTTCACCACCACAAGGCAGCAAGCCAGAAGGGGAACCAGGAAAAATACCCCACACTAATCGACTAACCAATCAGGAAGCAGAGCAAACACACATGAAGGCTGTGCAGAGGCATGTGGAGCATCAGCCAACTCCCCTCCATCAGGAACAATCTCCACTACGGCAAACCTGGAAAGTCCCATACCATTGCTGGTGGCCATGTGCCAAGATGTATACCCATTATCATTTGATGACCTCCCATTAAGTATTTTGCTATCAATGAATTCACAATATCACCTGTCATATCAGGCCTTATGGGGAATGTTGATACTCCATCACAAATTGGACCTTTATTATCATATATTATATATTATGTATTAATCTATTGCTTAGTAACTAGGGCTCATTAGTTTACAGATACAGGAATGTGACACAAATGGTATGTATGTGGATGTCCCATAACCACAATCATTAAAAACACAGTGACACAGTGAGAATGGTATAACAAAGCTTTATTTCATACACAGAGAACAATCAGCAATGGACAAGACTGTGCATTAATATCATGGGTGTGGTGTGAGTGGATACCAAAAGGGCAAGAGGCTGTGGGCTATCAAAGGTCACTTAAAGGGTTAACTGTTGGACAACATCATGCAAATAAAGCATAGCATCTAATAGGGTCACATGTGGTCAGGACACCACAGTAACCATAATCTGATGTGACAAAGGGGCATCATGTAACACTCCATTTCATAGAAATAACCATTAATGCTCATACAGCAGCCATATGGTCTCCATCTGCTATATTAAACAGATGCTAGTAATCATGGATCATTCATACATTACTGCTAATTCCAAAATAGATGATAGGAATTTGGAAAACATAAAGAGGAAGTGTTAGAACAATCATAAGCTGTTAATATAGTACATTGTTTTTGCGTTGGACACTACAAAAAAACAATTGACATGAACATCATGTACGAGCAGTGATAACCATATTGATTCTTTCCTGCTCAATCAGCGTTCCCGGAATATGTTGAGGAAGTGTAATACAACAAGGCATGCTTCACTGTTAACACAATCTTTTCGCAAAGAGTACTATCACTATCTACATGGAATAGTTGTGCCATGCTGATAGCACATCTCAATGGTATATGGGTGGTACCAAGGTCAGACAGATTAAACTGTTCACATTACCCCAAAACACATGCACATTGATCCTGATGTCAAACCAAGGAAATTATACATTTTGTTTGTGGATGAGATGAAATACATTAATCTGCTTTCATACTGTTAACTGGATGAAATGTAACAAATACGCATGTATAACTACTGGTTAGGATTAGCAGATCCAAATGGGACTATTACACTCTAAAGACGGGACATTATTCATTATAATTGAAACTCACACCAGACATTAGCAAAGAGATATGTAGTCATATATTGCTTTTCAGATCCATCTGCAGTGGTAAATTACACTGATCGAATGCCTGTTGGGAACTGGGATGAGTCTTCACTCACATGATGGTATTGTACTGCTCGAAGATGAAGAACATTCCTTCATGGCCATGAGATTTGGCTATTAACACCTACAGAGACAAGAACAAGATATCAATCATAACAATATTCTGATTAACTAAAACACCTCATCTTAAGGTCAAACCACATTGAAAATCAATTGTTGAAATGTTAAACATAACTAGACATGTACACACTCTGTAGCCAGCCGATAGAATGTCAACATCTATACCAATCAGTATTCAGTGAAGATTGTTATAAAGGAGGACTTTGTGGATAGTCCGAAGAACTCCTCTTACGCAGCACTGGGCCCCCACCTTCTAACTATTACATGTCTAGGTGGTGTTTGAGAGTGGGGTGTCACTACGTTGTGTGGCTGGGGATCAGATTGAGACAGTGGTGAGGTCTGAGATGAGGAGGCCGCTATCTCAGGTTGCAGTTGTGAAAACGTAGGCTGGAGAGGTATGAGCCTGTGTTCGGCTAATTGGATGAGTTGCTGTCTGTCCTGAATCGCCTGTTCCTCATATCTCTCCATCCTTCAGTTGTTCCTCCTCACCTTAAAATTGAGTGATCTGTTGCTCACCAGGAGGCTAAGTGTGATCTGAACCTGCCTTCTGAGCAATCAGAGCCTCTCAGTCTGTTGTTTCTTCCATGTCATATCCTCCCTGGTGAAACAGGCCATGCTTTCCCTCAGTCAGGGGTGCTGGTGTTGACGGCATCACATCTCTCCCACCATGTATGATTCTATAGTGGGCACAGATTTGCCTGAGGAGGATGTCCATCTCCTCTGGGCTATGATTGGGGGCCCTATACTTTGCCACAGCCTCTTGCCCTTCCAACTGTGTCTGGGGTCCTTGGCCTCCCTGTTCTCTCCCTGGGTCCGGTACCTCATCCACACTACCTTCCCCCCTGGGATCAGGTCCCTGACCCTCTGCTCCTACTCCTTGTGTGCCTACATCTGGGTGCACATCCCTCAACCTGTCCTGCTCTCCTCCACCTGTACCTCCCTTCCTTGACCTGGTTCTCCCTCTCGCCATACCTCTACCTCTTATCTTCTCCTCACTCTCATCCTCTCATCACATTCCTCTTCTCACTCTCCTCCTCTGCTCACTCTCTTCACTCTTCTAAATCTCCTCCTCTCCTCACTCTCCCCCTCCGGTGTTCCCCTCCTCTACCCTCCTATAATTTATGAAATAAATATAAGGATAAATAAATATAATATATACGTGTATGTGCTAAAACAAGAATGTGAGTATTGTGTGTATTATAGTAATTGTATGGGGGACGGTAGGTGGGGGTACGGGGGTTTAGAGCTATGTGTAATCATATCTCCTCTTAGACGCCTAATTTATTTAGTCTTTCTTTATAACTTAGCCCCTCCAATCCCCTAATTAGTTTTGTTGCCTTCCTCTGTACCTTTTCTAGCTCAAAAATGTCCTTTATATGAAGTGGTGCCCAAAATTGTACTCCATATTCCAAATTAGGGCATACTAGAGATTTGTATAGTGGCAGAATTATATTTGATTCCCTTGCTTCTATACCCTTCTTCATACATGCTAATATTTTATTTGCCTTTGCAGCAGCTGCTTGGCTTTGAGCACCTAGTTACCTAGGTGGTTGTCCACAAGTACTCCCAAATCCCTTTCAATATCTGATACCCCTAGATTTGCTCCATTAACATTATAAATTGCATGGCTTTTTTTCCTTCCCAGATGCATAACCTTACATTTATTCGTATGAAATCTCATCTGCCATTTAGATGCCCATTCCTCAATTGTATGTAAATCCCTTTGAAGGGAAAGCACATCATTATATGATTTAATTACCTTGCACAACTTTGTGTCATCAGTGAAAATGGAGACACTATTTTCCAGTCCCACCTCTAAGTCATTAATCAATATATTAAAAAGGAGAGGACCTAATACTGAACCCTGAGGAACCCCACTTACCACATCAGTCCAATTGAAGTATGTTCCATTTACAACAACTCTTTGCTTCCTTTCTTTTAGCTACCTCTCAATCCATGAGCAGATATGTACTGCAATTCATGTATCCCTTAGTTTGCACAATAGTCTTCAAAGTGGCACTGTATCAAAAGACTTTGCAAAATCCAAATAGACTACATCCACTGAGTTGCCTTGATGCAAGTTCCTACTAACCTCCTCATAGAAACTAATTAGGTTTGTTTGACATGACCTATCCCCCATAAATCAATGTTGACTCCTACTTATAATCCTGTTCAAATAGACATATCCTTGTATATTATCCCTTATTTACCCTTCTAAAAGCTTCCCACTACAGAAATGAGGCGTACAGGTCTATAATTCCCCGGATTTGCTCTTGCTCCCTTTTTAAATATAGGTATCACATCTGCTTTTCTCCAGTCATCTGGTAGAGACCTTGTGTTGAGTGAATCTTGAAAAAATAAATATAATGGTTTGGCTATTACAGAACCCAGTTCCCTCAGTACCCTTGGATGTATTCCATCAGTCCAACCTCTTTTGGATTTCTTCCTGCGTTAACCAGTTATTTGGTGAAGGTAGTGTAGCCCCATTATGTTGCAGTGCCCCAACCACTGGTACCTCCCTTGTGTATACCATAGAAAAGAACCTATTTGGCTCATCTTCCTTTTCCTGGTCACTAATTATCAGACGGCCTGTGTTACATTGTAATGTTCCTATAGCTTCCTTCCTCACCTTCTTCCCATTAATATACTTAAAACATATTTTAGGGTTAGTCTTACCCTTGTTTGCAATACATTTTTTCATTTTCTAGTTTAGCCAGTCTAATAACCCTTTTGCAAGCCTTGTTGATTTCCTTGTACTCCCGTAAAGCAGCCTCTGTCCCCTCTTGTTTGTATAATGTAATTGCCTGTTTTTACTCCTTATCTTGATCTTTAAATCATTTATCAAGCCACATTATTAAGCCACATTGGATGTGATTTACTCCTTTTACTTTTTTTCCCACTTGGTATATGGTGATAAGTATGTATATTTAATAAGGATTTAATGTTGTCCATTTATGTTTATTTTTCTTTCTAAATTAGCTATATGAGCAACAATTTTTAATTAAAAACCAAACCGAATTTATGGAAATCTACAATAGGTATTTTGAGAATTCAATACTGAATTCAGACTGATATCTATGCTGGTGGTATGAAATGTTATCTCTTATTTATTTCAGAGTGGCAACTGAATTGATCCACCTTAAATAAAAAATCAGAGAGAGAGAGGCGGTGTGAGAGGGAAAGGCGGAGTTTGGTCAATGAGAGAGATAGGGATACAGAATCTGATACTACACCAACATCTCTCTCTCTTTAAAGTCTTTTAATATTCACAGCACAATAAAACTTTAGCAGATCAATCCACTGCCATATATAAGTTTTGGATTCATTGATCAATCCAAACAACAAATGTAATGAACATCCTTCTATGACTGTAATATTAAAATATATAATTGTGTTATATAAATACAAACGTTATATCTATATGGTAAAATATATATCGTAATTATTTGTGTAGTTAAAAGGGATCAGGGAGTAAAGGATAAACATATATTTTGTATTAGTTTTCCCCCTGCTGCTCCTGGGGGCAAATGGAGTTTCCGTTTTGAGACCCACCTGCTACAGCAGTCCCCTTGTTTAGAGGCACCTGCAGAGTGTCAACAACCTCGAGGAAGAAACAAGTGCACAGTACAGCTTAGCACAGGGGGGTGCTGCAACCTCCCTGACAATATGCACAGTGTTCTGCATGAACATACATTACTAGCTCTAAAACCTAACAGCAGGCAAAGCACCAAAAAAAATATACTGGCTTTGCATGTAATATAGGAGGGAAGGACAGAGGTGATGAGTAGGAACAGTTGTTCTTATTTGACTCACTCTATCTGCAAGGCAGCAGAAATTGTACTGCCCTTCAACCACATTAAAAGCAATTTCTGATTTTCTTGGAAAAGAAAACAATTTATATAACCTTCTATACAGCACTGGCATCTGAACATATAACATATACCTGGGATTGAGATGGTTTGTTGGAAAGTAGGATATTTAAGATAAGTACAATCTTATTTGTACAAGTAAATTCTTATTTATAGGAAATCCTTTAGTGTTTCTGGATGAGTAACCACCTGCTTCAATTGTATATCTATCTAGATAACAGTGGAGCAATTTTAGAGGAAAACATTTGCTCGATATGTGGCAAAGGAATACTCTACTGAAACCAATGGGATGTTTTTTCTTCTTTTACATGTACAGTGCACATAGTTGTTCCACTTTTTGTGTTATTCAAATGTCCTACATTGTTACAGAGAAGCCATATATACATGTGATGTAGTCATTTGATATAGTAAGCAGTGTTTACTGTATCAAAACCATCAGTGGACTCTTTCCATTGACAAGCAGTCAGTGAATTTCAATAGATAACATTGCTCAACAGCCTAAAGATTTTGTTGATGAAATATGTCATTTTTTTTTATCAATTGTGCTGTGCTGAATAGGAATATGACATATAAAATATATTTTTTAGTCCTAGTTTTTAGTATACAGTAAATTTCATTTAATAAACAGATTTATTTAAAATATTGTATTTATTTTGTTGTCAGGTATAGTTATTTTTTAGTATTGCAGCCCTGCAAGAATGAGTCATGTTTACTGTCTAAATCTCTTTCTGTGCTATGAATCAGTCAAAGCCAAGCTTCTGAGAGCTACATGTGAGTGTTTTTTTTGCCAATAATTGTTATTTCAAATGCCACAAAAGTATGTAAATAGTGAAGATATATTTTATTATGTGTGTGGTGAAGTAACATTTTCATAACAGAAATGTTCTTTTACTCCAGTTATTAGGAAAGCTGATCACTGTTATTTTGTTTGCAGGATTGGAGAGCAATATAAAATTAGCCTCCACATACTTGTTTACAATTCTAGTTCTTCTAGCCCCTGAAACTGATTAAATTGATAAGGTTGCCCTATGCCTTTTTCTGTGTCTATGATATGAAAAGAAGAAACCCTTAATGTTTTTGTTTGGTGTCACCCATTCAGCAGTGAATCTCCAACTGTCAACTACCTTAATATGACATCTGCAATTCGTCCAGTACTTCATTGAGAAGGACTTTCCATTTCTGGTCACCAAAAGAATATTCACTTGGATCTGAAGATGAAGAAGCAGGTCATGATGGAAATAAATCATCTGTGCCCTTAACATCAAAATATTATAATTTTGTTCCTGATATACCCTCTGCAGAGGTATACAGGACTACTCTGAATGAATTGAGCAACCTGATCACAAAGCTAGATTTGTTAAAACAATTATGGCAGAAATATTGACCCCCCAGACTACAACAATGGACATCTTGGAGATGGGGATATCAAGGAAGTTGGAGTTCTGCTATGTTAGCACAATACTGCTGGAATGTAGAGTACAAGTTGCAGGCAAAGAAATACATACAGTCTTATGTAATATTCTGAGATATTTTTATTTTTAAGCCAAATGATTGTTATTTATTATTATGAAAAAAATATTATTACATTTATAAAAGTGTTATTGTTAAATGTAATTATTTTTTTATTAAATCTATAGTAAAGTTCTGTTTTAAAATGTCCTGTCAAGTATTGAATTTAGTGGAATATGTATAATAACATTGTAAGCTGTATTTTCAGTACTGGAGCTAATTTATTTTTTAAAGTCAGTTTTATATTAGCAGCATTGAATAAAATAAAGGTAATTTTTTTTTAATCAAAGAAACAAAAAAAATTGTGAAACTTGATGATCAGTGTAATTGCTCAGTAGAGTTTCCTTGTATGTCTATAAAAATAGACAATGTGTATGTGAATTAAGAATGGCAGTCATAGATCCAGTTTAATGATTGTTAGCTCTTCTGATACTTCTTTTAAATCTGTGATGTGCAAACTGTAGTTACTACATTTAGTATTTTATTTTCATTATATGTGCAAAATGTGCATGCCTTTTATTTCATTACTGTATCCAAATCAGCCAATTAATGTTTTTCCTTTTAACTGATAAATAATCACAGTATTGACTGATTTGGATCACAAGATCACCCCAAAAATAAATATGGATCTTACAAATCATATGGTATTCTGTTTTCAGTTTAAGCATAATACACACCTCTCGTTTTGTCAGCAGCACCATTTTTTTTTATGAATTTAGCTTGCGTAGGAAGCCAAAATATCCATAAATATAGTAAAACAGTCACTTGAATATGAATAAAACATTAGGAGTAAAAGCGCTCGTGATACAAATAGTGGTTTTAACAAAGTACAACAAGCTGGACCTATCTTCAATATTGTGTTAGTGATATGTCGATTTGCCTTATGAGTAAGGGGCTACTGGTGATGTAATTATCTAATTCATTCCTCCTGATGCAACTCCTTAACTCTTTCATGGATAGATCACTGATCGTTATTTATACTGGTAATACATTAGAGAAACAGCTATATTGGTGAACAGACTAATGTGAAAGTTACACTAACAGCATGTAACATTGTAAAACCACGTACGATGTGTTAATAAGAACCTAACCATCAATTCTTCTGAAATGTGTTTTAAAGGTAAAATATGAGAGGTATAGTGAAAAGAGCGAAGATACCAGGAGATCATAAAATAATAGGAACTTTCCTTGATTCAAGGAAAGAAAGATCCTAGTCACTTAAAAAGGGTGACCATTTGTAGAGATATCATTCTGTTACACTATTAAAATGAGGTGATGATGTGCCAGTTACAGTTAATATATTCCAGTGCACAAGAATTTATACATCAAATTAAGATGAGAGTATATAAACACTGTCCACAAATTATTACAATATAAACTTCCATTTAAACATGCAGTATCTCCAATCTCAAAATGCCAGAGGGACTCACAGATTGTACAAGCAACTTTCATCACATTTGTAGAAATAGACATAATTATGCTTCATTGGAGTGATCCCGTAGTACTTTTTATTTTTCTGAACTGGCTGCCTAAACATGCCAATATTACATTACATTTATTGGTTTAGAAATATCCTGGTGAGTGCTATAAAATATTTTTATGAAAAAGCAAATATATATGCACAGTGATCAGATCAAATCAACACTTGCAATGGGTATAGAAAGTCACCCACCTCTTTTTCAAAATGCTCATCTTTTGTTGTCCTATATTCCATAAAAGACTATTTCCAATTGTATTTACAAATTATACTTTTATCCAAGTGAGAAAAAAAAGCAACATTTCTGGGAAAAAAAGTGGAATAAATGCTTTGGATAACCCCCCCCCCCATCCCCCCATGCTCTAATATACTTAAATTGGATACATCTTTACCAACTTTGCGCATCTAGAGGGAGGACTATTGCACATTCGTTCTTACATAATTGTTCGAGCTAAGTCATACTGTGTGGTCATTGTTGCTGGACCTCTTCAAAACATTTCAAATATTTTTGACTAGATCGCTCAAAGACATTCACCTTCCTGTCCTTCAACCACTCTACAGTGCACTATCTTCTCATTTGCAACTTTATGGCTGACAACTGCAGGTTTGCATCAAGAGCTTGCCTTAATTTTACTTTATTTACAGGATTTGAAGTTCTCTTTGTTCTTCCTACATAGATTTCATTATTGTGTGCTAGGGTGGTTTTCATATTTTTAGTCTGTCCAAAAATAACTATAGACGTTTCCTGAAGAGGTGTTCCTAAAAGGGTATCATGTTACAATACATGCAAATTATTTTAGTAAATCAAACTATATCTTTATTCAGACTCCTTTATTTAATCTATATTTCACAATTTGTCTTCAAGATTTTTTATACATTTCTTTGTCACTATTACTAGCTTATTTTCATTTGATTTTGTGCTTTTTGAGGTCAAAATCCGTGAGTGCATTATTATTTTTTAAACTGCTTTTATTATCTAATAAAACAGCTTTACACTATTAGAAACAGCTTTATGCTGCTGTTCTCTGTTGAACATTTTATGCTTTGTTTAATTTGTATAGTTATTATAGAGAGAAAGTGTATCTCCCAGCATTCAGCATTTCAATTTTCTAAATAGAACATACTGAAAACACATTTGTAGGATTACCACAATCCACTATCTATAAATTAAGTTTGGGGCCTTGGTCTGAATTTCTATAGAGGGACATATCATATGTGCACACTGAAATGTGTATAATTGTGTACATATGGGTACCCATATATACTGAAAAACAGGCATAACTGGCATATCTTTATCTTCTGAAATATCAGGGAAAACATCAGAGAAAATGGGAAGAAAAGGGAAAGAGGGTGTTGTCCTTAAATATAGTTCTGTCCATTATATATTTTATAACATTAAGATACAATCGTATTAAGATAATAAAGGATTGCTGAAGTTTGGGATAAATGAAATAATTATGAAGCATTTATCAAACTAACAACATTATCAGTTTTGTATGACATGAGCAATAAAGCATTATTAGAGAAAATAATTTAGCAGATACTTGTTGTATATAAAGACTCCCATGTTGACACTCTTTAGCACTGCCTGCTGGTTTAGAATATGAGGGTGTGTAAATGATAATTTTTTTCTATTCAGCATTGGTAAGAGTAGGGAGGTTAATTTGTGGACTCATTAGTGAATGATTTCAGCTTTTAGTAGTTGACACCTTCCCCTCCCCAACACATGCTCAGAAGCAGGAAGTTGGCAATGTCAACAGCAAGTCTCCTGCTCTGTACTACTGGGTAGCAAGCATGCCAGCCTCTAGACACAAGCAAAGTCTGCAGAAAGAAAGTTATTCTCTAAAAAAATATTTTGCATATTTGACTTACATAGCTGCTAATATTTACATACTTCAAAAACGTCCTTACTTTTTATTGGGCAGATCAAATGTTGTACTTCCTGCCACCTATGGAAAAGGTGGGATGAGCACCGGCCTAAGGATCAGGACCAAGCTATTTTCAATGTGTTTTTTCTCACAAACAAAAACAACTATTTTAATCACAATTAATTGATATCTACTAGTTAAAATTCATGACCACAAGACAATTGCAGTAGCTTTTTATCTCTATGCCAAACACAGGCAACTTCATGTCCTGCAGTGCTTACAATAAGATAATCAGAATTCATGAGACCATGATTGTCTTATCTGTGTAGAGAAGGGGAAATACTGAAATTGAGGAGGATGTTTGGCACTCCAGGACCGATGTTGCCTATCCCTGCTCTATACTATAATACAGAGATTGGCAACTTGATCCTTCATGGATTTCAAGATTTCTCTGTTTGCAGATCTCTCAGTGTGAGTACAGGACATTTGCCCTATTTAATTTATTCTGATTGCTCTTTCTGTACTCAAGCTGAGAGATACTGAAATGGGCCGTTTGGTAATACCAAAGATGAATTTAGATAAAGACTACACACTACATACAAAGGTATGCAGTGTTATGTCATGCTATTTTGTGAATACAAAGTAGTTTCACTTAAACAACCACTGAAGCCTGAACAAATTGTCAGTTTAATCATTAGTACACTTTATAATGTATTTTCTTGTAGAGGTGTATTAATAAAATGAAAGGTAAATACTGTTTATTCATTATTTAAGCTTTTTTTATTTTACGCAATTGGTGCAGGGATTTTGCTATTGAAATGCCTTCCTTTATAGCAAGACCTCCATCTTACTAAAGTCGCAGTTTTCAATTATTATACAACACAGGACCATGCGTGCACACTTCCTTGTGATGTCACTGGTCAAGACACTGTGAATAACAAAATGGTTGCTCCTATAGTGGAAAATAGCTTAAGTAATTATAAACTGGTAGTATCCCTTTATTTTAATAACATATTAATGCAATACAATATATTATAATATGGAATATTGATAAAAAGGACATTTTCCCTTCAAACTTCAGTGGTCCTTTAAGTATAAGTAAATAATTTGGGGGAAATCCTGGCAGGATGAACACTACAAAATCAAAGACCTTTACACAAAATCAACAAATTTACTTATAATCAAAACATCTTAATGTAAGATTTCACCACACAATTTAACATAAACATAGTTGTACAACCATATATGAAAGATTTATAGCCATGTAGTAAAATAAATCAAATTAGACACCCAATATAACATATTTGCTTAATTCAAGTTTCCTGTACCATATATTGTATTTTACAAGCTCCTTCCTTTTAATACTTAACAGTTTTATATTTTGCTACATGTACAACTTTGCCCAGCTCTGACATAATTCCAGAACTCCTTCACCCTGTGTTTGTCTGAAATGGTTTCACAATGTGGAAGGCTGGATTAGAATGGCTCTGTAGAGTGTGAAAAAAATGTTCCCATAGTTACGAGGTAGCATTTTTTTTGCATCTACGTGTCAGAATAAAATGAGCCCCATGGTTATTGAGGTTGAAAATTAATTTTAGTCCATCAAGTTCAAACTTTTTAGATCTCCTCTTATCTTTACAATTGATAGATTGTTAATTATCAAATAATCCAGAGGAAGACAAACACCTGAAGCCTTAAACTTGTTTCCTAGATCTATAAAACCCTTTCTTATGACACTCCATCTTCCACTAACATTGTCATTCGTACCAATATGTACAAATTTCAGTGGGTCATTTCCATCCCCTCCCAATAATAAATTGACCCAATCGACAACATGCCAAACCCGAGCACCCAAGTAATCAATTGCTGGGATCTGGGTGACATATCACCCTGTCTGCCACTAAACCACCACCAAAACCATTGGCTACTCTACCTAATCCTCCCTCGATCTCCTCCAGTAGAACTGCTCTCCCGGCTGTTAGAGGGAACATCTCTTATCTAGCATTCCTGAATAGACATCTGCGACAGTGTCACTCAGTCTTGCAAACCTGATAAACAGTATCACCAAGTATTGCAATGCTCCCCTCACCTTGAACCAATTTCTCCAGCAATGCATACATGTGGCAGACTGTACACTAGTTGAGATCATCACTGAACTCACTCATGATTACAAAACACAAAAAAACACAGCAAAAAAGTAGAGGTTATTTTTTAATAGATTATATTATAGAAAAGCACTTTATACAAATATATTATTTACTGTATGTTATGAACAGAATGGCCTACTGGACTGTTTGGGGTTCATCAGTTATTTTACGTGTGGTTAGAAGGTACTAACAGTTTGCTTAACATGTATGTCATGGATGTAATAAATGCATGTGGTGCTGTCATAGATTAACATTGGAATACTGTATCTGTGTTAGAAATAGGATACCTAGCTGTTATGAACAGAATGGCCCACTGGACTGTTTGTGGTTCATTAGTTATTGTATGTGTGATTAGAAGGTACTAACAATTTGCTTAACATTTATGTCATGGATGTAATAAATGCATGTGGTGCTGTCATAGATTAACATTGGAATACTGTCTCTGTGTGAGAAATAGGATACCTAGCTGTTATGAACAGAATGGCCCACTGGACTGTTTGTGGTTCATCAGTTATTATAAGTGTGATTAGAAGGTACTAACAATTTGCTTAACATTTATGTCATGGATGTAATAATTGCATGTGGTGCTGTCATAGATTAACATTGGAATACTGTCTCTGTGTTAGAAATAGGATACTGTGACAATGAGTTAAAGATTTGAAAGAATTTTGATGGCCCTGCGATCGGCCACGTGTGAAGGCTCTGGCTTTAGTCATGAAGGGGGAGCTAGTTTTATGGCTATGGGAGAGAATTTACTGTGGTTACTGACCATAATCCCCTGTGTTGGTTATCCAGGGTGGCTGGGGATAATGGTCATTTACTGAGGTTGAGCTTGGCCTTACAGACGTAGAATTTTGACATTTAACACAGACAAGGAAAGGTCCATCAGAATGCGGATGGACTTTCCAAACAGGAGGACAAATAAAAGCAGTGTAGCTAGAGAAGTATCCGTCAAGATGATCCTCTATGCTACACTAATAAGAAAGGGGGAGAAGCTCTCATAACCAGATGGACAGCTGGACATGGTGCACATAAAGTACGTCACGGTTCTGGGTTAACATCTATGTGTTGTTATTGATGTATTGTGATCAACCATTTTGTCTAGCTGGGGCCATGTTTACTTACAAATTACATAAACTCCCCAGATGTCTTGACAACAAGAATTACTAACACTCCTGTCTCTTCCCCCTCCACGACCTAAGCAGAGCAGGCCACATAGTATAAACACAGGCTCTTGCAACAGATCAAAGCATAATACATTACCAGACCCCTCTATCTGGTCTAAGCTGGTCACATAGTATAAACACAGGATCTTGCAATAGATCAAAGCATAATACATTTCCAGACCCCTCTATCTGGTCTAAGAGGGGTCGTAAAAGGGAATCAGCCCCCTAAAATTACCCCCCCCCCCCCAAGCCTTAGACAGCTGGTGTGAGTAAAGCCAGGAAAAAACAACAAAAAACACAGGTCTTTGAAAGGAGGGATGGGTCTGAGAGGAGTTAGCCGGTGGGTGGTAAAGTGGGGAAAAAGATGCTGGATCTGAAATAATAAACTGAGTCTGCTTGAACTACACAAGGATATGGATGTTTTTTTTGTGTCCTTAATAGTGATGACGCGAACACCAAATTTTCGGTTTGCGAACAGCAGACGTGAACTTCCATCAAATGTACGCGAACGGGCGAACCTGGCGAACCGCCATAGACTTCAATGGGCAGGCGAATTTCAAAACCCACAGGGACTATTTCTGGCCACAATAGTGATGGGAAAGTTGTTTCAAGGGGACTAACACCTGGACTGTGGCATGCCACAGGGGGATCCATGGCAAAACTCCCACGAAAAATTACATAGTTGATGCAGAGTCTTGTTTTAAGCCATAAAGGGCATAAATCACCTAACATTCCTAAATTGTTTGGAATAACATGCTTTAAAACATCAGGTATGATGTTGTATCGATCAGGTAGTGTAAGGGTTACACCCGCTTCACAGTAACAGACCAATCACCCCGTTTAATGCACCGCAAAAAAACGCAAACAGTCCCTTTGCACAACCGCAAACTCCCCATTTGCACAAGGTTGGATACCAAGCTAGCCATGTCCCGTTCCTTGCCCTCACTGATGTCATTGAAGGTCTCTTCCTCCACCCAGCCACCAAGGGTCCCCGAAAGGTGACAACAAGCCCCCTGGGACGCCTGCTGTGTTTGGTCTTCCACCTCCTCAAAGCCACCTTCCTCCTCTGAACCCTCTTCTTCAGACTCCTCTCTCTGCGTTGCCTCTGTCTGCATTATTATAAGGTGTGTACTGTTAAGTAGTACTATTCCTATCGGTTTAATCCCTGTTACGTCCACTATTAGGGGACATGTATATGCCATTGATTTTTGGAACAGGGAGATGGAAAAAGATGCTTGGTCGGACCTCCTACTTCAAATTTGGGGCACTGCGCGTGCAATCTAAGGTGCCACCAGATATGAGTGTCACTGTGCACTGGCAAAAGTTGGCAGAGTAGGCTCTGTAGGCCTCACACACACGCCTGTAGGCAGGCAACTGATATTCAATTGATTACAGTCAAAAAATGTTTTTTTATGTCACTGTACACTAAGGTTGCACCAGATAGGACGTATCACTGTGCACTGGCAAAAGTTGGCAGAGTAGATGCAATAGGCTTCACACACACGCCTGTAGGCAGGCAATTGCTATTCAATCTATTACAGTAAAAAAAAGTGTTGTTTTATTTCACTGAGCACAATATAAACTGTAAGCCTGAGACAGGCAGGCAACTGAAATTAGATTAAAGGAAAAAAGTTTTTTTTTTTTCAATGTATGGTACACCAACTATGACTGGTGAAACAGAGCTGAATATAAGCTGTGAGCCTGACACAGGCAGGCAACTGAAATTAGATTACAGGAAAAAAATGGTTGTTTTCAATGTATGGTACACCACCAGGTATGAGTAGTGAACATAAGCACAATATAAGCTGTTAGGTGTTAGCCTGTCACACACACACGCTGGCAGGCAGGCATATGCAATTAGATTACACAGAAAAAAAATTATAAAATAAAATAAATGATGTTCTAGCCCTAAAAAGGGCTTTTTGGGTTGCTTTCCTTGCAGCAGATATCAGATGAGTCCTTCAGGTCTGTAGTGGAAGCTAAATACACAGCCTGGCTATGTATTTCCCTATTAAATCTCCAGCAGCTACACTATCTGTCCTCTCACAACGAATGCAGCTTCAGAATGATTCAAAAATGTATGCTGTCCTTCAGATGGAAGGCTCTGGAAGGCAGTGTATGCTGCTGATTGGCTGGAATGTGTCTGCTGACTGTGAGGTGCAGGGTCAAAGTTTCCTCAATGATAAAGAATAGGGGGCAAACCGAAAAGCGCATGTGTCCGCCGTCCGATGCGAGCGCGAACAAGCCAAAATCGCCGCAAATAGTCCATGGGCGAACTGTCCGCGACATCTCTAGTCCTTAACCAAGGGATGTAAGAGAGACAGATTAATCATACATCAGCATTGTGTATGATTTAATCTGAAAGGATAACAGAACTATGGCAATGGATCCTATCTGATACTTTGCTCCTACACACTGGGAGAACTCTGCTGACTTGGATTCCTGCCAGTCCTGGGTACTGTTATGCTGTGTTGAATTCATTGCTGCTTAAAGAACCCTTGGTCCTACAGTGGTAGAGTAGGATCATAACAGTTCAGTATCCTATTTCTAACACAGATACAGTATTCCAATGTTAATCGATGACAGCTCCACATGCACTTTCATTACATCCATGACATAAATGTTAAGCAAATTGTTAGTACTGTCTAACCACACATATAATAACTGATGAACCCCAAATAGTCCAGTGGGTCATTCTGTTCATAACACTGTATATATCCTAACCTTTTTTCTCGGAACTCCCCCCTTTTAAACTCTCACACTTACACTATAAGTGCACTTACACTAGGACAGTTTGCAAAGTTCCAAGTTTGCTCCTTCCCCTGTTTAAGTTAGATTCTGCCTAATTACCTGCATACTTATAGCAAGGCAAATAGAAAACACCATTCCTTTCCAGATAGCAATTCACTTATTGTAAAAAGTATTTTTGTGGTTATGACGTATTTGCCAATTAGAGCAGGTGAAATTTTTTATTTCTGAAGCCGTTGTTACCCAGATTATACATAACTAGATTTCTAGATGTAAATCATTTGACCAAATGCTGTGCACATATGCTACAAATATCCTCTAAATACATTTAGTTGAAAATATGTGTGTGATGTCCTCCTGTCTTCTTTGGATAGCATAGATGGATTTTGACATACATTTCCCCTTGTACTATATGCCTACCAAATAGATTTACAGTAAAGGATGAGAGAGAGAGAGGATACATCATTAGTTGTTCTCTTTGGTTTGAATTAAAAGTTACTAATGTATCCTCTCTGCATTCAGTTTCTCAGTATTGCAGACATCTGTAACTCCCCACTTACATTCTCACAATGTTAAAGGAAATTATGTTTTTTTTTCTTTGCACAGTCTCAGCTGTGTCAGCAGGTGTTGCAGTGATAGCATTTTCCAATCTTCAATGCTAGACCTGCTTCCAGGGGCATATCTCTCTGCGCATTGCACGAAGTGCAAGGAATAATTATACCATTCGCCTTCAGTTCACTGACATTGTCCATGTAAGGTATCCCAAAGGAGTATTTTGTCAGAACTCACCTATCTTACAAGTCACATCAGACAGCAGACTGTACTCAAATTAACCTCTAAAGGTACATTGAGAATCTTTGTATTAGTTACCCAAGGTACTTGAGCTACATGACATACATCCTGAACACCAGATGGGAAACTGTAAAAACAAATATTTTCCCACTTTGTCACAGACTGTTTAAATAAATCTCAACTTGTCATAGCAATATCACAGCTCAAGAAATAGCATATGTTAATATAATACACATTCGACACAATGCACTAAGCTTGCAGGTGCTGATAAATGGTTCACTGAAGCTACAATGCCTGTTTTCTGTGGCAATATTCCCTTTGGTTCCTCAGTGAACCACTTTGCCACCTCTGTGAAGTTTAGTGAATACTGGCTAGTAAACCTGCTGTTTTTGCCCCCTATTTAATTGTCCAAATCACAATTACTGGAGCCTGTAATGGAGCCCGTAAAAGTTAGATATTTAATTGGCTACATTTTGCAACTCACAATCCATGCGAGATACAGGCTCAAAATTACTGCAATGGTTAAAATCATAACTCCGTCCTATCTCCTCCTTTTCAAGGCCGCACATTTTACCAGTGCTAAAGACGCAAAATCCATATTTAATTGCAACAAATCAACAAGCCTGCAATAGCCTTCCAGATAATAAATGGCAAATGTATCAAACTAATCCTAAGAGTACTAGATAGGACTCACAAGTGGGTTAAAACTGTAAAAGCAAATATAAACACACTACTGTACTTAAAAATTCTGGGAAAGCAATGAAAGACATTGTAAAACAGTCTCAAGCTCGCAAATCTGAAATAAAATATATTTTTTTACATTTTATTTCCAGGTTACATTCATCCCAGGAATCAAGATGTTAATACATATCAGGCATGGGCTAGAACAGATGATTTATTAATTATTATGGATTTCTACATTTCTGGATCGCAAATCGGACTTCTAAACACTATTTAATTGTAGTCTCCATGTTTTACTAACGTCATGATGACAATCTCACTTACTGTTGGCTCTCTCTAAATTATAACTTACGGGCTTGCTTAATTGATCATGATCATGTAATGAAATGCTATGTACGGGTTCATGGTTTGCATGTTGGGGCTGTGAGCCTGTAATTACGGGCTTGACAAATTAAATACATCTGTAACTGTAGCAAATTTCTAACCTGCAGACATATGGGCTGTATGAAGGTAACAACGGGCTTGGAATTAAATGGGGGCCTTTCTCTGTAATTAAAGTGACAAAGAACATGATTTTGTTTCAAGCACTCAATAGAGCATGTTTTAAACATTTCAAAAGTATTTTTTGTGTGATAAAATATTAAGTTAAACCTGTTTAAATTTTATTGAAACTAACAGGAAATACAGAGAGCAAACTTTGGAATGTAGACCTCATTGGCTGGCAGAAGTCAAGCCCACAAGTACTTTGGCAATTTTCAATATGTTTTTCCTCTGAGGCCTTTATCTGAAAAAAAAAGCAGTGGCACAATATCAATTACCCTCTTTGTTATTTAAGAAAAACAATAATTTCATGTCTGTTTAATTTTTGTAAGAATGTATATATTTTACATCAGTGACTGTGATTTTTGAATTTTTTTTACATGATCGCTGTTTTTATTGAAATAATTTTTAATATTTTGACATATCTCTGATTCAGACGTGGTAACAATATAAATTCAGTCATTCCGTGATTCAGACATGGCAACAATAACATTTCAGTGATTTTTCTTACCGTTTTTAAATTACTATTACCTTGCATTCATATTTGTTTTAATATTGTTTCTGGTTTCATTGCATTTCCTCAAACTGCTTTTTTATTAAATATTTGATAGATCCCACTGTCCAGTCAAATTTTCTCTTAAAGGACCACTGTACAATGTAAAAAATATATATGTTTGAAAACTTAGTCAGACTTTGTCAGAGTCTAAATAAGAACATTATTAAGCAAAAAATGCCATACACTAGTTAAACATGATGCTTCTACTGGAACCCGGATGCTTCCATGTAACTTTGGTGGAAGTTGTGTGTGTGAAAGGGGTTTACATTCCTGGAAAGCTATGGTTGCATTTGTTTATGCAACATGCCTGTTTCTAGGTCTCTGAGAGAGAAGGGATGTGGTATCAATTTCAGTCTTATCCAATTTTCAATTATCAAACAATGTAGCAGACTTCTTTCAGTCTTGTCCAATTATCAATTATCAATGTAGCAGACTTCTCCTTGTCCCTTCCTCCCCAACTCACTCTCCACTGATTGCTTCAAAAATGCACCCTTATGCTCCAGCTCTTAGGAGCTCACATAAGACAAGATTAATTCCTGTATTTATAAACACAAATTCATTTTTCCCAAAATGTTTTTATGACTTTCGAAGCTGCTAATGTTATTAGTTTGGTATACATTACCTGTCTTTTTCTTGAAGTACAGTTTACCTTTAATTGGGGTTTTCTGCAGCAGCCCCTTCAAACAAAATTTATTTGCAGGAATGTGAATAGTACCATTTAAAAGGGTCATTTTCTAGGAAGGAAAACCAACCTTTGATGAAGTGAGTACCTACCAGGAACTCTGTGCACTTTACAATTTTAAAATAAAACAATACAACTACAATGGGCAATACTGCTTTTTTGTGCTTCACAGTTGTCATGTCAAACAACCACAATTCTACTACACAAGTTTTTATAAATAATCAGGTTTAGATAACCTGCAAACCAACTGAAAAAATATTAATCTGTCATCAATGGCAAGAAAGCAAAATTCTTGTCTAGCGATAATGGTTACAGAAAACGGGACCAGGCAGCAATATTGTTCCAGATTTTGTACAATCACGTTTACAACATTATATGGTTAAAAAGAGTTTTAGCGTATAAATTATACATTACTTTATGCTAAACAACATACTACTAACACTATGCTTTAAATATATTTGTATTGCATATATGTTTATGTCACTTCCGATAAATGTATATATATATTGTTTATGTAGTTCAATAAATTTAAATATATATGATTTATATAGATACTACTATACAATGGCCCTCATTCAATTGCAATTTGCCCAATGGAATAGGGCCCTAAATAACCACATTACATATATTTTTGAAAGAAGTTTTTTGTTAGCAAGCATCTATCCAAAAGAAAGGTTTTCACTAACTAAAAACTTCTTTAAAAAATATATGTTATGTGCTTATTTAGGGTCCGATTCAATTGGGCAAATTGCAATCGAATGAGGCCCAATGTGTGTAAGATAACAACATTGCTTTATTGCTGCTTAATGCACACTGTATAACCAACATACACCTATTTCTCTATATTTTATCATAGTAAACATATAAATAACTCACTTTGATTTACGCTAATATATTACTTTTATTTACTGTATACTTCTAACAAAAATTACTGGCATGACAATACGGCACACTTTCAGCCCTATTTCCTTGTATTGAGATTCTGCCTTGGCCAAATACTGTACATCGTCTATGTTAGGCTTGAGATGCCTAGAAGCCATTTTAAATAAAAACAAAAAAAAGGCTTTAAAATTTGTTTAAATTTAGTCAACATCCATTATTGGCGCTTTTATTGTGATTGCAAAATTCACATAGAATTATTGTCACTTCTATTGCAAAAAAAGTGTTAATACAACAATTTTTTATCTTTGTTTTTATTATTTGCATTTTAAATACGGAAAGCTCTTGATCTCCTTTTTCATTCCCCTTGATAAATTATTTTAATATTGCAAACCGATTTTGTGATAAGGTTATTTGGTCAATTACTTATTTTACTTCAGACTAATGAATTCCCCCTTTGCAAAGTTATTATATCACTTTGTAACTTTATAATTCGGCAGTTCTACATCATGTATAATATTTATTTGCATGTCGGCCTTTTCCTCCAACCAGTAGAAATAAGGTAGTGCGCCTATATAGGAGTCATTATGATCGTAAAGGCTACATGCTTATAAGAACAATTTGCTTATTTGCTTTTTATGTTTTTAACAATGATTGGAGGAACTTTGAGATTTTTTCATCTCTCTAAAATCTGACATTGCTGTGATTACCAAAAAGCTACATGTATACGTTAACTCAGCTTCTCAAGAGAAGCTAGAATTAAAATGTTGTATACACTTCAAATTTTACCCTTAATACGAATACGAATCAAATTATAATATGAATCACAGATCTAATCACCTATGTATTTTTAAGTTTGTGCCATAATTTACTTTATAATGTAATATATAAACAGGTCTTCTAAGGCTAGAATAAGACAAACAAGGCTACTTTAGTACGTCTTATTTGTAAGGTGACTATGACTTAACTGTCTAGTGACTTTGTAAATATAAATAGTACATAAACCACATCTACATAGATTCATATTACTACCAGCCCTTTCCTTACTAGATTCTCCCCACACTAGTTCACCTTAAATGCCTGTGTTAAGCTCATATACCTAACCAGACATTTCTCATCTGCTGTCCCATTCTGCAATCCCTTCACTGTCCTCCTGTACCTTCTAGAATTAAGTTAAAAATCCTGACATTCACATATGAAGCCCTCAACAACACCACACCTTGCTACATATCAGATTTAATTGCAAGCTCTTCCAACCATATAGATCTGTCATCACCTCCTCATCTTCCAAACATTTTCTTGTACAGCCTCAACCTGTGCAATTCTCTAATCCGCTCTGTCAGACACTCCCCTACTATTCATGATTTGAAACACTCTCTGAAAACCCATCTATACAATGAAGCTTACCAACTTGTTCCCTACATCAGTAGGTCCAACAGGATTGTGACCACCTCATGTACATGGATTCTGCTGTCTCACTGGACAATAGACAAGCTCCCTTATTACTTCTGTGTCTAATATCCTTAACCCACTTATATTGTAAACATTTGTATCCACTGTATTTAGTACAATGGTATGTGTTGACACTTTATAAAGGATAACAATAATTATGAAAATACCAGTTCACACATTATTTAGCATGAAATCTATACATTTCTACAAATAGCACACGCCCACATGAACGACTTGGTTTCCTGTTCCAGTGGAAGACTAGTACTTATTTTGCCAGTTATCTTGTTTTTACATAATTCTCAACTGTGTATTTAAAAATGTTTAAGAACTATAGATGCTTTGTTCATGAGTTGCTTCTACAGATGTTAATCTCATATTATTTCTTCTTGTTAGACAGTCCAAAATACACAAACTTGAATTTTGATATGTTTAACCTCCTCCCATACTGGTATCTAAACTCTTTTTTATAGACAGACCCTTCACAGCCTCCCTAATACTATTGTTACCATGTTGTTCCTACATAAATCTAATAAGTGCCAAGATTCTTAGAATGCCACCTTCTATCTATAGCATATAGCAGTCCAAAATAATATTTTAGATACTAAATAATATTCTATATACACTGTAAGTAAATAGTCACTATAATAAAAAAGTAATAGATGTAATAAATATTGTTTTAAATACTGGCCTAAAATTATATAGATAATGTATTTCAAGCAGTGACACACTAATTATATTTTACTGTATACTATAGAGAGACATTTAGCCCTATTAAATTCCCTGAATGTATAAAACCGTAGCCCGTAAGACTTGCGGCTTATAAATTGGCCTTGTGAAGCAACACGCCAATGACTTGCGTAAGGGTGAAAAAAACATACGGGATGTCGACAATTGTACTTCACGGCCGCAAATACTTTGTTCTGTCAAGCCCATAACTGTTACGTTACAAACACGCTATTAAATTGCACCAAACTCACTGGCGTTCAAGCCTCTAACCCGCAAATGCAGCCAAACAGCCAACAGGTAGAGGGTTAAAGGAGGAGAGGGTTAAAGTCATATCCGTAGCTCTGTAAATGCAAATATACATACACTACTGTACTCAAATTTAAAGGGAAAGTGATGTTAGGTATGAAAATGAATAGAAAAACTACTCTCAAGCTCGCAAATCTGCAATATAAAATACTTTTATTAATGTTTAATTTCCCTGTATTTTATCGAGCCTGGCAAATATAATGGAACTTGCATGGACTTGAATAACATATTTACTGATTTATTATTATTACATTATTACTGGAATGCGGGTCCGATTAAAACTCGTAATTGAAACCCATAAAGGCTTTGAAATCTTACCTCCACTTTTCAGTGACGTAATGCTGATGATCTCATTTGCCATTGGCTCCATCTATAACCGTAACTACGGGTTTTACTAATTGATTATGTTTACGGTCGCACATCCAAACAGCGCAATAATGGTTTCCGGCTTGCACCTACGGCCCGTAACTCACAGCATGGTTCAATTTAATAGCTCTGTAACACAGCCGAATTTCAAGCCTTCAGCCTTTGCGGGTGTGCCAATGCCACTACGGGCTTCAAATTTAAATGGGCTGTATGAATGTTGAGTATTGCTAAGTAAGGTGTTTTTAATAATTGGTTTTGTAACAGAGTTAAATGGTTATATTATTGAATAAAGTCAATAAGCCTGTTTTAGGGAATAGGGGCACATATTGAAATATATTGATTAACAACAGTCCAGTAAGAAGGTGCTTATTAGTCTGGGTTCTGTGACCACTCCCAAAATGGTAACAGAAGGATTGCGGTATATTGGGCTAATTTTAACTCTATTACAAATTAGAAAGTTAAACCAGTTTATACATACCATGTATAGAATTTCAGGATAACACCTGTCTCATTTTTAGGTTCCCCTCTCTGAAGTAATCCCTTTTTTGTGTTATTGGTTTGTTAGAAAGAGTTGTAGAGATAGAATAGAATTTTGATTTAGACAGATATAGCAATATATCTTAGGGATAATATGAAGGAGGCATAGGTTTATGCCACAGAAGGACAGTTAGATATCTCCTCAGACAGGACTGTCAGATAAAGACCAGCCAGAAAATAGGAAGGAACGAAAGGCCAGGAAGAGACAAAATACCCCAGTACCGAAGAAGGAAATATTTTGTTAATATATTTTTGGGACAATAGAGTATTGAAGTGAAGATGCATACAGTATGTCTCAGAACACGCTATCTTGAGACCTTCACAATGTTTCATCTTGAGGAGTCTTTCTTACCCATGTGAAAATATCTAAGACTTGGGCTGGCCAAGTTTTGGTTTGATTTGTTTAATAGACTCAGAAATGTAATTTGTTCAAAGGAAAATGGTTTAACCCCTCACATGTTAAAAGAGTATACCGTAAATGTGTCAGTGTTTACAGTGGTAGTAGCAAGTAGCACATATAGTTGGCACCTAGTCTATGCTTGCTGCTCTTCCATAGCTAGCTACCATAGATGATTCAAATTATTTGCCAGCTAGGCTAAAAATGACCAGTGTGCTTAACAGTTTATTAAGCCAAACAGTACAGTAACACTCAAAGAAATCATCAATGTTATTTAAATAAACATACATTCATATATTGTGAGTGCATTAGCATTGTTATTTGCATCCATACGTTTTTCTCATATAGCACACAAGTACTTGTAGTTATTATACCACCATAGCTACCACTTTCATGAAGACAGACACCATTCTCCTCTCCATTATTAGATGATCTGGCAAGTTATTCATGGAGAAGCAGGGAAGTAAAATCCCTTTAGTTAGGATAGCTCAGAAAGAAATGCACATGCACCACAGCCTGAGACATACAGTTGCTTAGCATATCAGACTGCCATTTATTTTTTATCTTTTCACATATATATCACAAACACCAAACTGATTTCTCACACCCTTTCCTAATTCCCATCCCTGTGAGAGGGGGTCTGAATTCTTGTGTGACCTCCTCATCCCGTCACTAGGCCATAAACCCTCCTCCCATCCCAGATACACCAGAGCTTGGGGTTATCTGTTTAGGGCACTTCAGATCAGGCCCGGGTTAAGTGACGTGTATCACTTTATGACTATTCTTTAATCACACATGGAAAGTCTTCAAAGAGGTATTTCTGGTTAATGTATTAACCCATCTCTCCCCCAAGTGCCCACTCTGACAGAACCAACATTCCAAGAGGTCATAAACTATTGTTTGTCCCGTAAGTGACTTAAGTGACTTGATATGATATTAGCATACCCTAGGGCCTACTTCTACAATGACCCAAATCATCATTAAATCAAATCACTATTCTAAACATTATAGCATTCCTCCTTAAATGGCACTTTGAAAAGGGACTTGGCATAACAGTTTCATGTCCTAATCACAACCTGAACACTAAACATTATAAACAATTCTTATTAGGCCTGAATACTCACAGGCCATGCTCCTTGGCGATCTAGGTTACCGGCTCAGAGTCTGAGACCTAACATTACACAGGTTATTACAGTCATAATAAAGTAGTCCATGGTAGAACAAAATAGTCATCCTTATTTATTATTTGTTGTTTATCGGAGCCTATAATGTAGTCCGTAAACTAATTTGCTATTCAATTGGCGTCTTTTAGCAAGCCGCAAACTATCTATGGGTTACAGGCTGAAATCCCTGCGGTTGAAGCCTTTGATTTTTCAAGCCCCCAATAGTTACAATCACTAAAATCGCAAATCGCTATTCAATTGCTACAATTCCTCAAGCCTGCGAATGTTTTTACACCTGTAAATGGCAAACGTAGAAGAAAATCCTATGGGTACCAGATAGGACTCGCAAGGGGGTTAAACACCTGTTCATAGAACTGTAAATGCAAAAAAAAAATCAATACTCAGTCTCAAGCTCGCAAATCTGCAATATAATTGTTTATTTTTTTATGTTTCATTTACGTGTCATATCAATCTCGGAATCAATGAGTTAATACATATCAGGCCACCCATATGGACTAAAACAGTATTGCCATTCATTTTTAAGTAGTAGTTACAGCCTTGATTCATTGTTCATGTTCACCCTCTGAAATGCTACATACAATTGCATAGTTTACGGTTTTCGACTTTCTGCCCGCTTGTTCAATTTCAACTTTCTGGGCTTGTTCAATTGAATCACTCTGTAATTGTAGCACATTTCAAGCCGCTGACATACAGCCTGTAAAACGTAATCTGCGGGCTTGCAATTGAATAAGGACTTATATCAGGATATAATTAGTTGATACAGTGTATGAGCAGAGTGCCTTCTCACTGTTAAATGAACATTTGCTTTTCTAAATTAATTTTCGCTAATAGTGGATATTGTCTATAGATATTGCTCCGTTTACTAAACTAAATCAATAGATGTTCGTTCCCCATTGCCAAAAATTCTATCTCATGGTATATTACTGCTACAAGTTATCTTATATTGCTGAACAGATAATAAAACACCATGTGTGATGCCTTGGAGTATTATTTCTTTAAGTCTATGTAAAATAGGTAATCACAACAGAAAACATCAGGTAACACTCATCTAAACAATGGACACTCCTAACACCAAAATAATAATAATGTATGGCAATAGAGTTTAAACTTTTAACACTCTATGAAAGTAATTCAACCATATTTAATAAAATTATATAAGCTAAGGCTTGTAATTATCTAATAATTTACCTTGCAGAGAAAACCCGCTATGTTTTACTCTTAGTTCTATAGGAACCATACATTATTTTTTTGTATTTTTCTTTATTACTATTCATTAAATACTGAGTAGTAAATCAGTGCAGAGGTGACACAAAATATATGAACAAAATGTATATTTATCTAACTAAAGATGTCGCTAGCAATTGCATTTTGTAAAATATTGTCCTGAGTGTCCTGAAGATAAGTATTTGTTTTTTTGCTATTTCTTGAATAAATAGTGTGTTGTATGATGGTTAAGTATTTATAGCACAGCATAATAAGAATTAACAAGATGCTAAAAATTTCTGCAAGTTTGTTTGCATAACTAAACATTATTTTCTTAAAAGCTCTGTTTTCACTTACTCAAAACTTCCAAACAGACCCTCAAAGGTCTGCCCCCCGCAGCTCATACATACAATGTATTGATTGGTAAGCCATGTACTAACACTTACAGACTATTTTTTTAACCATTAAAGGATGCCTTTATGGGATACCTTTAATAGATAATTCTATCATTTTAAAAGGATGATTCCCAATATCCTGTTGTTTATAAGCAGGGGTGTCCAAGTTCGGTCCTGCTGGGCCGCACACAGGCCTGGATTTGAGGATTTCCTTTCTGTGCACAGGTGAGTCAATTGGGTTGACTGAAGAAGCAATAGTCTCACTTGGGTGCAGCAAGGATATCCATAAATTCAGGCCTGTTTGCGGCCCAGCAGGACCGAGCTTGGACACCCTGTTTTAAAGGATTTATGTAATTTTTATGTAATAATTCCCAATTGTTCCCTATCTTTATTCAGGAAAATTTCATTTGAGAAATACCCTTAAAGGACCCTCATAGTATACCTATTATCCACCACGGTAGAACAATAAACCCTAACTACCGTGTATACTGCACACTCAGAGAATGGAAGACAGATTCCCAGAGAACAAACTGTCACACCTTAACAGCCTCCTCAAATTAGAAATGATTGCAAGCTCCCAACCTCGCTCTTCCCTTGTTAAAATACTGAAATGGCCTCAAGGCACCATAAACCAACGCATATAATTAAAACAATGGGTCTTTAGAAATGTAATTGTTTTACTAGGTATATTGCCAATGCCAATACAGAGCTCAGAGAAATGCCTTAACCAATATAATTGGTCTAAGCATACCAAGAGGTACATAGTTTTTGGCAACACTACCAGCTACTTTTTTTTAATCAGCTCTGTAAATCAGTGCAGTGTTTTCTGTCCTGTTGCAGTAATCAGTGTGCAGGTGAGAGTGGGTGTGGCTTGGCCTGTGTAAGTTATATCTGTGTGCATTTGTGTGAGGTTCTGTTTGAATCAGCTCTGTAAATCAGTGCAGTGTTGTCTGTCCTGTGCTGTAATCAGTGTGCAGGTGAGAGTGGGTGTGGTTTGGCCTGTGTAAGTTATATCTGTGTGCATTTGTGTGAGGTTCTATTTGAATCAGCTCTGTAAATCAGTGCAGTGTTGTCTGTCCTGTGCTGTAATCAGTGTGCAGGTGCGAGTGGGTGTGGTTTGGCCTGTGTAAGTTATATCTGTGTGCATTTGTGTGAGGTTCTATTTGAATCAGCTCTGTAAATCAGTGCAGTACTTTCCGTCCTGTTGCAGTAATCAGTGATACAGGTGAGAGTGGGTGTGGTTTCATCTGTGTAAGTTATATCTTTGTACATTTGTGTGAAGTTCTGTTTGAATCCGTTCTGTAAATTAGTGCAGTGTTTTCTGTCCTGTTGCAGTAATCAGTGTGCAGGTGAGAGTGGGTGTGGCTTGGCCTGTGTAAGTTATATCTGTGTACATTTGTGTGAGGTTCTGTTTGAATAAGCTCTGTAAATCAGGGCAGTGTTTTCTTTCCTGTTGCAGTAATCAGTGTGTAAGTGAGAGTGGGCGTGGTTTTGCCTGTGTAAAGGTTTATCTGTGTGCATTCTGTTGTGTTCTGTTGAATCAGTTCTGTGGGGCAGGGCAGTGTTTTCTGCCCTGTGCTTATTTATCATTGTACAGGTGTGTAGACGGGGTCTATTTTAACAAGGGAAGAGCGAGGTTGGGAGCTTGCAATCATTTCTAGTGTAAGTGTAGTTAATGTGTAGGAGATTGAATTAAAGGAGGAAATCCAAAGGAAAGCTGTATTATAAGAAAAATCAGAAAACAAACGTTTATTTTTTTTCTGTTTTGTTTGGGTTAAGGTGTAGAAAAGCAATCTTAATACAAATACATTGATTTGTTTTCTCACTGTAACTGATAATCATGAGTCAGTCCAGTGGCAACCTCACTCAGTGTACATTCTGCCAAATGTATGCAATACTGGAACAGATGATCCAGGGTCCATACCTCTGAGACAGGTGTGAGCATGTTGCCTCTCTGGAAGCTCAAATTGAAGATCCGGAGAGGAGAATTGCAGCACTTAGTGATATTGCTCCACTGGAAAGTCAGTTGGTGCTCACGGAGCACCGTTTAGCTGGGCCTAGTATGGAGGGAGGAGCTGTGGCTAGTGAGGATGTCCAGGGAGGTAGCTGGGTTACAGTTAGAAGGGGAATCAGGGGGAACAGGAGTAGGCAGGAAAGTTCTGAGTTGGCAAACATGAACAGATTTGCCAGATTGAGTGAAACTGTTGGGGATGTCCATTCGGGAATGGCAATGCCAGATAGAGCTATTCCCTCTAACAGCCGGGAGAACAGTTCTACTGGAGGAGTGGGAGCGCAGAATAGGCAGAGCAACAGACATGTTTTGGTGGTAGGGGGCTCTATTATTAGGAAGGTAGACAGGGTAATTTGTCACCCAGATCCCAGCAATCGAACAGTTTGCTGTCTCCCTGGTGCTTGGGTTCGGCATGTTGTGGATCGGGTGGATAAATTATTGGGACGGGCTGGTAATGAACCGGCGGTCTTAGTACACATTGGTACCAATGACAAAGTTAGTGGAAGATGGAGCTTCCTAAAGAATGATTTTAGAGAACTAGGGAATAAGCTTAAAGCAAGGACCTCCAAGGTAGTATTTTCTGAGATGCTGCCAGTGCCACGTGCTAGCCCAGGGAGGCAGAAGTAGCTTAGGGAGGTTAATGCGTGGCTAAAAAAGTGGTGCAGTGCAGAGGGTTTGGGGTTTTTAGAGCACTGGGCTGACTTCTCACTTGGGTACAATCTCTATAGCAGGGATGGATTAAACCTTAATGATGAGGGAGCTTTTGTGCTAGGGGATAGGATGGTAGAACAGCTGGGGGAGTTTTTAAACTTGTAGGTGGGGGGGGGGAGGCACTGTATAGAAGTATTAGAGTAAAAAGGGTAGAGAGGGAAAGGGATGAATTAGTTACCCATGGGGGAGGAGAAGGGGAGAGGGTTACAATAGACAGTAGGGAGGTATTAATAGGGGCCTCAAATACAGTGGCAAGCAATTCACTATGGTAGAGCCATAGCAACATAAAGTGTATGCTTGCTAATGCAAGAAGTTTGCCTGGGAAAATGGACGAGCTAGAATTATTAGCAGTACAAGACAAATGGGGCTTATTAGGCATTACTGAAACATGGTGGGATGAATCTCATGACAGGACTGTTAATCTGGATGGTTATAAGCTATTTAGGAAAGATTGGGGAAATGGTAAAGGAGGAGAAGGGATCTGTCTATTTTAAGCCTCAATTTAAGCCTATAGTCAGAGAAGATATTTATGCTGGAACTAACGGCATCAGTGAATCTTTGTGGGTTGAGCTAAATAGTGGAGGAGCCAATTCTAAACGCATATTGGTGGGAGTATGCTATAAACCCCCAAATATAGCTGAAAGTGAGGAAATACAATTATTGTTACAGATTGTAAATGCAGCTAAGCAGGGGCAAGTTCTAATAATGGGAGGCTTTAATTACCCTGAAATAAACTGGATAAATGAGACCAGCACTTCAGCTAAGGGGAGCAGGTTCTTGAGTACACTCGGGGATCACTATCTGGCCCAGGTAATACAAGAACCTACTAGAAATGGGGCCATCTTGGATTTAGTCATCACAAGTAATACTGATATAATATCAAATGTTAAAATATGGGAACCCTTGGGGAACAGTGATCACAAAACAGTCTCATTTGAGATTAAATAAAAATAAACAGAGTTGTAAGGTGCCAACAAAAACTCAAAATTTTAAAAGAGCTAACTTTAATGGGCTAAGGGCAGCAATACTACATATAGACTGGGACAAAGAACTTACAGGGAAAAATACTGAAAATAAATGGACAACATTCAAATCCTTACTAAATAAACATACTCATCGGCATTTACCATGTGGAAATAAAATGAATAGGAGTAAATCACATCCCATGTGGCTTAACAATAACTTAAAGATCATGATGAGGAAAAAGAAACATGCATTTAAATTATACAAGAAGGAGGGAACAGAGTCAGCTTTATGTGACTATAAGCAAATCACCAAGGCTTGCAAAAGGGCTATTAGACGGGCTAAAATAGAAAATGAGAAGTCAGTTGCAAAGGAAAGTAAGACTAACCCTAAAATATTTTTTAAATATATTAATGGGAAGAAAGTGAGGAAGGAAGCTATAGGAACATTACAATGTGACACAGGCCATCTGTTAATTAGTGACCAGGAAAAGGCAGATGAGCTAAATAGGTTCTTTTCGTCGGTATACACAAGGGAGGTACCAGTGGTTGGGACACCGCAACATAATGGGGCTACACTACCATCAGTAAATAATTGGTTTATCGCAGGAAGAAATCCAAAAGAGATTGGAGAAAATGCATGTTAAAACAGCCCCAGGTCCTGATGGAATACATCCAAGGGTACTGAGGGAGCTGGGTTCTGTAATAGCCAAACCATTATATCTAAACTTTCAAGACTTTAATTTTTCAAGATTCACTCACTACAGGGTCTCTACCGGATGACTGGAGAAAAGCAGAGGTGATACCTATATTTAAGAAGGGAGCAAGAGCAAATCTGGGAAATTATAGACCAGTGAGCCTCACATCTGTAGTTGGGAAGCTTTTAGAAGGGTTAATAAGGGACAGAATACAAGACTATGTCTATTTGAACAAGATCATAGGTAGCAGTCAACACAGATTTATGAAGGATAGGTCATGTCAGACCAATCTAATTAGTTTCTATGAGGAGGTTAGTATAAACTTGGATGAGGGCAACTCAGTGGATGTAGTCTTTTTGGATTTTTCAAAGTCTTTTGATATAGTGCCATGGAAAACTATTGAGCAAACTAAGGGATACAGGAATTGCAGTAAATATCTGCTCATGGATCGAGAGCTGGCTAAAAGACAGGAAGCAAAGGGTTGTTGTAAATGGAACATACTCCGATTGGACTAATGTGGTAAGTGGGGTTCCTCAAGGTTTAGTATTAGGTCCTCTCCTTTTTAACATATTTATTAATGACGTAGAAGTAGGACCCGAAAGTAGTGTCTCCATTTTTGGTAATGACACTAAGTTTTGCAAGGTAATTAAATCTGATAATAATGTACTTTCCCTACAAAGGGATTTGCATAAATTAGAGAAATGGGCAGCTAAATGGCAGATGAGATTTAATACAAATAAATGTAAGGTTATGCATTTGGGAAGGAAAAATAGCTATGCAATTTATAATCTTCGTTGAGCAAACCTAGGGATATCAGATATTGAAAGTGCTCAATGCCAAGCAGCAGCTGCAAAGGCAAGTAAAATATTAGCATGTATTAAGAAGGGTATAGAAGCAAGGGATTTCTGCCACTATACAAATCTCTAGTACGCCCTCATTTGGAATATGGAGTACAATTTTGGGCACCACTTCATAAAAAGGACATTTTAGAGCTGGAAAAAGTACAGAGAAGGGCTACAAAACTAATAAACGGAATGGAGGTGCTAAGTTATGAAGAAAGACTAACCAAATTAAACTTATTTTCTCTAGAAAAAAGGCGTCTACCAGGGGATATGATTACCTTATTTAAATACATCCAGGGTCAATATAAGGCTTTGTCAAGTGAACTTTTTGTAGCAAGAGATTTTCAACTGACAAGAGGACATCCTTTGAGGTTAGAGGAAAAAAGATTTCACCTTAAAGAAAGAGAAGGGTTCTTCACAGTTAGGGTGATTAAACTGTGGAATTCTCTACCAAAGGAGGTGGTGACAGCGAATTCGATAGATAACTTCAAAAAGGGGTTAGATATATTTTTGAATAAAGAGGGCATTCAATTTTATCCTAGATAACTAGTGAAGGACTATTGATCCAGGGAGAAATTTGATTGCCAGTTTCTGGGGTCAGGAAGTAATTTAGCTTTTTTTTCCCTTTATGAGACAATTGGCAAAGTTTCAATGTTTTTTTTTTCTGTTTGCCTTCCTCTGGATCAATTAACAATTAATAGTAAATAGTCCACATATTAAAAAGATCAATAGAGATCTTAAAAGGTTGAACTTGATGGACTAACTCTTTTGTTCATCCTCAAATACTATACTATTAATAATTATTTAGCAAATTAATTATTAATAACTAATCCGCATATTGCAGATCAGAGGAGATCTTAACAGGCTGAACTTGATGGACTGAAAGTCTTTTTTCAACTTTAATTAATTACTATGTACTTAGGGAGAGGGGCTTGACCACAAATAACCAGGTAAAGTACCTGGAATCGGACACTCTCCCTTATGAAACCTACTTAAACCCTCAACTCCTCCCAATAAGTCCACATTACTGACACCTCACCAACCCTTCTCTCCCTGTTTTTCAACACTCCTTCTCTCCCTTGGCCCCAAAGAAGTATGTAGCTTTTGGCCACACCACCAGCCACCTGGGGAGAGTGGCTCAACCACAAATATGTAATTTATATATGAAGTGTATGATAGCCATATACATACATATATATACATATATACATATATATATATATATATATAATATCTACAATGCTATGAAATCCCCCCCCCCCCCCCCCCGAGGAAGTCCTCCACCTACACCACTAGTAGCTTCCCCCTTGCATCATCAGTTTAAAAAAGAAGACACTTTTGCGTGCGCCTCTCAACCCTCTTTCTGAAGGCACAGTGCACAAATGATGACTCCAGTGGCCTTTGTAGAAGGATCAATTTGGTCAGTATTTGTATACAGTCTTTTAAGTAGACAAACCTGATAATTTACAAAATATAAAAAAAGAAAAGAAGCATTAACTTTACATATTGCAGCTTTGTTATGCAAACATTCTTTATTGCATCTTCAATTTTGCTCCCCTGCCTGTTGCTACCTGTTACTTGTCCATGTGGATGTGCATTTGTAAACGAATGAGCTTCCATTTAGCACTGCTGAAAGCACTGGCAGCTGTAGCTACCAAATTCCCATTCTGCAGACATAAATGTCTTGTGTATTCAAAGACTCATATCTTAGGAAGCTGATCTACTGAAAACAAAACAGTAGATTTCCCAGCAACATACTTGTATACAGTATGTAATATACTAGATGCAGTATTTTTTTACATTCAAAATGTTTCATATTTTATGTGTGGTTCTCCAAGAAATTAAAAAATATATATGACTAGTGGTCTTTTAAAGTGTTATGTATAGCAAATCTATCCATTAAGTAATCCTTTTGTCATTTTTCCTAATCCTTGTGTTTGTTTGCAGTGGGTTAAGTCTTTGAGTACAATGATAAAAAATATCTTCATAGATTATAGAATAGTGATGTCGCGAACATCAAATTTTCGGACCTGAACTTCCATCAAATTTTCGCTAACGGGCAGGCGAATTTCAAAACCCACAGGGACTCTTTCTGGTCAAAATAGTGATGGGAAAGTTGTTTCAAGAGGACTAACACCTGGACTGTGGCATGCCGGAGGGGGATCCATGGCAAAATTCCCACGGAAAATTACATAGTTGATGCAGAGTCTGGTTTTAAGCCATAAAGGGCATAAATCACCTAACATTCCTAAATTGTTTGGAATAACATGCTTTAAAACATCAGGTATGATGTTGTATCGATCAGGTAGTGTAAGGGTTAAACCCGCTTCACAGTAACAGACCAATCTCCCCGTTTAATGAACCGCAAACAACCGCAAACAGTCCCTTTGCACAACCGCAAACTCCCCATTTGCACAAGGTTGGATACCAAGCTAGCCATGTCCCGTTCCTTGTCCTCACTGATGTCATTGAAGGTCTCTTCCTTCACCCAGCCACCAAGGGTCCCGAAAGGGGACAACAAGCCCCCTGGGACGCCTGCTGTGTTTGGTCTTCCACCTCCTCAAAGCCACCTTCCTCCCCTGACTCCTCTTCTTTAGACTCCTCTCTCTGCGTTGTCTCTGTCTGCGTTATTATAAGGTGTGTACTGTTAAGTAGTACTATTCCTATCGGTTTAATCCCTGTTACGTACACTATTAGGGGACGTGTATATGCCATTGATTTTTGGAACAGGGAGATGGAAAAAGATGCTTGGTCGGACCTCCTACTTCAAATTTGGGGCACTGCGCGTGCAATCTAAGGTGCCACCAGATATGAGTGTCACTGTGCACTGGCAATAGTTGGCAGAGTAGATGCAATAGGCTTCACACACACGCCTGTAGGCAGGCAATTGCTATTCAATCTATTACAGTCAAAAAAGTGTTTTTTTATGTCACTGAGCACAATATAAGCTGTGAGCCTGAGACAGGCAGGCAACTGAAATTAGATTACAGGAAAAAAATGGTTGTTTTCAATGTATGTTACACCACCAGGTATGAGTAATGAAAATAAGCACAATATAAGCTGTTAGGTGTTAGCCTGTCACACGCACACGCTGGCAGGCAGGAATAGATTACACAAATTTTTTTATAAAATAAAATAAAAGATGTTCAAAGTTTCCTCAATGATAAAGTAAAGGGGGCGAACATGCGAAAATCGTCGCGAATAGTTCTCCGGCGAACTGTTCGGGACATCACTATTATAGAACATTTCTCCACTGAAGTACCACTGTGATAATTTTTTTAAAATGCACTATTTTGAGGAACTACACTTGAAAATAGGCAATGTGCTTTAGAATATTAAAAAAGTATATATAGCCTCTGAATCATTATCTTTTTTATGCAATTATACTGCTATGACACTTACTATTTTGTCTTTATTATATCAACGTCCTGAGGTGGGAGATGAATGGACATAAAATCTCTGACTAATCTCAGTAAGATCTGCCAGAGCTTTCAACTGCAATAAAAAGAAACACAGTAACAGGTAGCTGCAGGAAAAATGGAGCCACGCAGTAAAGAATATCACATATTATAATTGTCTTACTGCGAGTTGTCGTCACGCTTTGCGGCCCTCGCAAAGGAAGGGCCGCAACTGACGACAACTCGCAGTTTCACCATGGCTCCCATCAGCCCTACAGCAGGCGTGCACGGGTAGCCGGCAAGCGTGCGCGCGCGCGCACACGCGAAGACGTCGCGTGCGCGGGTAGCCGGGCAGACAAGCGTGCGCGCGCGCACGCAAAGACGTCACATAAGCGTGCGCGCGCGCGCATCTAAAGCAATGAGGTGAGGGAGAGAGACACAGGGAAGAGTGACAAGGAGGGGAAAAGCAGGGGAAGAGATACATGAGGGAGGCAGAGGAGGAGGGGAATAGAGACACGAGAGGAGGGGGGAAGAGAGACACAGGGGAAGTGAGATACAGGGGAGGGGAAGAGAGACACAGGGGACAGGGGGAGTGAGATACAGGGGAGGGGAAGAGAGACACAGGGGGGGGGAAGTGAGATACAGGGGAGGGGAAGTGAGATACAGGGGACAGGGGGAGTGAGATACAGGGGAGGGGAAGAGAGACACAGGGGGGGGGGAGTGAGATACAGGGGAGGGGAAGTGAGATACAGGGGAGGGGAAGAGAGACACAGGGAAGGGGGAAGAGAGGCACAGGGGAGCGAGAAGAGGAGGGGGAAGAGAAACACAGGGGAGGGAGAGGAGGGGGAAGAGAGACACAGGGGATGGAGAGGAGGGGAGGAAGAGAAACGGTAGGGGAGGAAGAGACATGGGGGAGGAGACACAGCGGAGGGGGGAAAAGATGAGGGTCAGGGGGTGGAGAGACACAGGGGATGGATGAGGGGGGCAGAGACACAGGGGAGGGAGACGGGGTGAAGAGACACAGGGGAGGGAGAAAGACACAGGAGTGGGAGAGGGGGAAGAGACACAGGGGAGGGAGAGGGGGAAGGAGAAACAAGGAAGGGAGAGGGGGGAAAGAGACACAGGGGAGGGAGAGGGGGGAAAGAGACACAGGGGAGGGAGAGGGGAAAGAGACACAGGGGAGGGAGAGGGGGGGAAGAGACACAGGGGAGGGAGAGGGGAAAGAGACACAGGGGAGGGAGAGGGGGAAGAGACACAGGGGAGGGAGAGGAAGTAGAGGGCGGGAGAGGCTCACAATGAGTTCCAAAGCCACTCATTGCAAGGCCCGAGATGAGCTCTGAAGGAGCTTATCGCAAGGCCAGTAAAGTACAGGGGGGAGAGGTTCGCAATGAGCCTCTCCCGTCAAGTAGAGGGGTAGAGAGGCTCGCAATGAGCGCCGAAGGCGCTCATTGCGAGGCCCGTGATTAGCGCCAAAGGCGCTCATCGCGAGGCCAATAAAGTAGAGGGGGGGAGAGGCTCGCAGTGTGTGACAAACACCATTGCCAGGCTTCAATTTATTGCCGTCATTTTTGACGGGCAAGTCGCTAGTTTGCATATAAAAGCTGCAAAATGTGAAGGTTGTTATTATTATTATTATTGATTGCTTTCTAACAACATTTTGCCTCTATGATTTTCAGTAAAAAAAAAAAGACCATATAGAAAATACGGACCACAGTGGTTCTTTATGGGATAATCCTCCACCTCAAGCTACAAACAGACTAGTAGTCTACGATGGAATTCCACATTAAACAGTCATCTAAATATAGGCTTTTTTTTTAAATGATTTTATACTCCCATCTTATTTTATTTTATGCTTCATAACTACAAAACTACAGCGGCCCTTTATGTTTCTACAGTTTTCTATTTTTGTCTAGGGTGTTATGTTTTTCATTGACACTTGTTTTTATTAGGATTTTTTTAAACTTTTTATATAAAAGCAGGAACTACCTTTTTAGACTTGGTTTTCTGTTTTTTTGATATGGGAACAGGCTGTTACCTTTCACAGCTCAAAGGGATCACATTTGAGGTTCTGCATTTTTTGAATAGTGTAATGCAAAATGCGGCAACTTTTCATCTAGTTTTGGACTTAATTCAGTAGTGTACTTTCTAACGACATAATGATCTCTCTATAATTGTGCCTAATGATACTGCTATGTTTAAAGTATGAGGCTCTCTTACCTCTTTGTTCCTGGATACTTTGATATCTCTCGGTCTTCTCTTTCAGTTGTTGATGATTCAGTAGCTCTAGATCTCATCTATGTACTAAAAGTTTGACAAACTACACCAATTTACTTTTCTCCAGGGCTGAAACATCTGCAAATTTTTCTATATTACAAGTTCAATTTATTGTTCTACCTGCATTTAACTGTCTGTTAGACTGATTATGTCCTAGTGCACTTTTAGCATGACTCACTATGTACAGTAGATATTAGAAGCATTTCTGAAGTTCCAATAAAGAAAAAAAGAATAATGCATTTGAGTTATCAAATGTTTTTTAGCTATCATACACTCATTGTTAATGTGATTGAGCCCTAACAGAGACACATGACTGCACAGCGAATTGCTCAATCGCTGTAGAAGGTTTAATGTTTTTCTTTAAGGATATCCCTCATAGAATAAGAGTAAATCAATCAAAGCAGAGGTATCAACATATTCCACATATCTCTATAAACATGGTTGTTGTGGTTTATATTTATCGTTTCATGCTTGTACATGATTCTCCTGGGACTTTATTTTACATTTTATTTTATTTTATTTTCCTCTCCCATAATCTTTATTTCTCAGACTTCATTTAATGCTTCACATGGAACTTCCTACTTCTGAAAGCACCAAGCAATATTATTTTACCCATCAGGATTATTCTCATTTTATAAAGACACATCAGATAATTAAGCCGCATCTTCTAGAAATCACACTCATTTAGGCCACCTGATAACACATAATAAGGTTGTGAGCAGCTAACATAAGTTATTCAGTGCTTTTGATAGACATCAGCACTGTAGTTGTGCTCTGCATATTATTTAGCTTATTATCAGGAGTAAAATGTCTGGTAGACCAAGGGGTAGGCCAAGGAAGGCCCCACTGGTTGTAGTGACTCACAGACTGAGTAGGCCATGAGGTAGACCTAGGAAAGATGGATCTGCACCCGTGGGTCACAACTCCACCCCCTAGTCACTGACAGGTGATGGGGATCAGGTAATATGTATCTTGCATGTCCTTTAAGAGATTACTCCAAAGTATAAATTATAATATTCCATTACTGAGTTTTTGTCCTGCCTGGTTATCTGCTGCAACCGTAGTGTCCTGCACTGCTGCTTCTGTCCCTGTCTGGCCAGAGCTCTGCCTGTGTCTAGCACTGCTGTTTCTGTTTCTGTCTAGCAGGAGTTCTGTTAGGGTAAATACTAGTTGTGTTAGTGTTCTATTCAGTCTTTTTTCTAATTTATGTGTTCATAACACTTTACTAGTTTTTCACCTTGTATATCTAGAGTACATGAGCATTGGGAAATTGTGTACTATCTTTTATGTATAAAGGATTTCTTCCTATGCATACTGCTCTGCTCTGTTCCACCTATCATCTCCACCTGTGTGCTGGTTCATGCCTTCCAGTTGCAGTGTGCTTCTACAGACCCCAGTTTCCAGTATCTGCTACTGTATACCTGCTTGAAGCATTGCCAGTTTGCTTTCAGTGCTTGACTGTAAGTTCTTGGTTTTACCTCGGTAAGCCATGGCTCTCATGGCTCATTGATTTTAACCCTCTGTTAGACTGATTTTATTTCCTAGGGTGCTTTTTAGCATGGCTCACTAAGTAGATATTAGGAGCATTTATGAAGTTTCAATAATTAATATTATTATTATCGTTTATTTATAACGCGCCAACATATTCCGTAGCGCTGTACATAAGATATGTTCAAGACAAAGATACATACAAATTAACACATAGTAAAACAAGGAGGGCCCTGTCTTTGAGTTTGGAATCCAGTGTCCATGGTGCTTTCCCTAAAACACCTTGTGGGATTGAAACTCGCAGACTTACATCCTAAAGGTATTGTGTGAGGAAAAGGAGGGAGAGAGATTTGAGAGTGTGTTAGGGTGGAAGGTGATACGCTTCTTTAAAGAGATGTGTTTTTAGAGAGGATTTGAATGTTTTGAGGTTGGAGGATAATCTGGTGGAACGAGGCAAGGAGTTCCAGAGAATAGGGGCAGCACGAGAAAAGTCCTGAAGGCGAGAGTGAGAAGAGGTGGCAAGAGTTGTGGAAAGAAGAAGGTCATTAGCAGAGCGAAGAGGGCGTGTGGGGGAGTATTTGGAGATGAGACCAGAAATTTATGGGAGAGTGTTTATGTTGAGGGCTTTGAAAGTTAGGGTCAGGATTTTAAATTTTATTCTGGAGGCTATGGGAAGCCAGTGGAGAGATTGACAGAGAGGTGATGCCGACACTGAACGTTGTGTACGAAAGACGAGTCTAGCAGAGGCATTCATAATGGATTGTAGTGGAGATAGTCGGGTGGTGGGGAGGCCAGCAAGAAGCGAGTTGCAGTAGTCCAGTCGAGAGATGATGAGAGAGTGTATAAGGATTTTAGTTGTGTCTTGTGTAAGAAAGTGGCGAATTCTGGAGATGTTTTTTAGATGGAGAAGACAAAATTTAGTTAGAGATTGTATGTGATGGATGAAGGACAGGGCGGGGTCCAATAGAACCCCAAGACAACGGGCTTGGGAGGAGGTGGTGATGATGTCTTTGTTGACAGTGAGAGAGATGTGAGGAATTGACGCTGTGGGAGAGGGAGGAAAGATTAGGAGTTCAGTTTTAGACATGTTGAGTTTGAGATGGTGGGTGGACATCCAAGAGGATATACTAGAGAGGCAGTTGGAGACATGTGTTAGAAGAGAGGGGGATAGATCTGGTGCTGAGAGGTAGATTTGGGTGTCATCTGCGTAGAGATGATATTGCAGCCCAAAAGAGTTTATAAGGGTACCAAGTGAGGAAGTGTAGATGGAGAAGAGGAGCGGGCCTAGGACAGATCCTTGGGGTACGCCAACAGACAGGGGGTAGGTAGAAGAAGAGGTGTCAGAGAAGGAGATACTGAATGATCGATTTTGTAGGTATGATGAGAACCACGAGAGAGCAGTGTCTCGAATACCGAGGGAGGAGAGGATATGGAGTAGAAGTGGATGGTCAACAGTGTCAAAGGCAGCAGAGAGATCTAGAAGAAGGAGAATAGAAAAGTGAACTTTTGACTTGGCAGTAAGCAGGTCATTGGTGACTTTAGTGAGCGCTGTCTCAGTGGAATGTGGGGGCCGAAAGCCGGATTGGAAGTTGTCAAGAAAGAAGTTAGAGGAGATAAAGCTGGTAAGGCGGGTATAGACGAGCCGCTCGAGCAGTTTGGAAGCCAGAGGAAGTAGAGAAATAGGGCGGTAGTTAGAAGCAATGTCAGAGTCAGATGAGTACTTTTTGAGGATGGGTGTAATTGTGGTGTGTTTTAGACAAGATGGAAACTTGCCGGTAGTTAGGGAAAGGTTGAAAATGTGTGTGAGAGCTGGGATTAGTGTGGTAGAGAGGGGAGGGATGAGCTGAGATGGAATAGGGTCCTGGGGGAAATAATGAAAACATTGAGTTGTCAAATGATTTTGAGCTATCCTGCACTCATAGTTAATATGGTTGTACCCTACCAGAGATATGACTTCACAGCCATTTGCTCAATGTAAAATATTACTTGTACTTTGACAATCAATAACATTTCCTTATTCAGTATCTTTCTAATGTTATAATGCATGTTCTTAATTCTTCATGCACTAAGGCTTCATTGAATACTTTCTTTTTCTCTATCACTTCTTTTGCAGAATCTTCTATGCTTTCTTTGAGGGTCATCATTATATAGTGCTTGCCTGGTCCTTCTAGGACTTCCCACTGAAAATTCTAAGGACTATCAACTGATCTTTCGACTTAATGTTCTGTAATATTAAATAAACACACATAGTAAATCAATATTTACACTCGTAAAATGATGTGTTCTTAAGTTCATCCACTCAAATTGCTCCCTACAATAAGGATGCCGTAAACCTACACTTACTGCTCCTCTGAATGCATGCTGAGGCGTTGCCATAGCATCCTTGTAATACACAGCTGACAATGGTTCACCAGTTTAGAATTTTCTGTCTCTCAACATATTTTTTTAAGAGTCCACTTGTAAAAGTGTTCTTTTATATATGGTATATAACAAGAGCCTTGAATACACTTGTATACTGATGAGTGAAATAGTAAAACAGAATGTGTAGTATTTATGTTTGGACTTAACTTCTCATAAATGGACATAAAGAATAAACACCTCACTTACACATCATTTAGTATTACAATACATGAAACAGTAGATGGGATTTTAGTAACACAATATTAAACTCTTAAAATCAATAAATAAAAGATCTGAGTACCTTTCCAGAGATATAAAATTAGCATGTGTGAAGACATTTACTACAAAGCCATTGGTTAAATATTTGCTTAACAGCTAAGTCTCCCTTTGCTTGACAATTGGATTGCTAGTAATACATTTTTAATGTCTGTAGTTTGTTTGTAAATTATATTATATCTCATTGATTAACTCTGCTTCAATTTATTTTGTATTCCGATAAGATTTAATACCTTTACTTGATTTTATTTGCATTGAGGAACACTATCAAATTATTCAATATAATAATGTTGAACTTTAATAAGAATATTACTTTAATTTCATTAATTTAAATTGTATGTGCTTTTGAGCCAGACTCTCTAGCCAGAGATTTTGATGCAACAGAAATCAGGTCCATTGTGCTGGTAGTACAACAATGTCCCAGTTTATTGACAGTCCATACAGAGTGATATAACTTGATCACATATAGCTGGCCTCATGCTCCATTATTGCTTCATTTGCTTTAAGTTTATAGTTTAAACTTTTTATATATCACATAAATTGGAACTAAAAGAAAAACTGGTGCACATATTTGTTAGGACATCACAGAGATAACTTATAAATGAAATGGTCATATACAGCCTTATTCAATTGTGATTCGGCCAATTGAATAGGGCTCTAAGCACAGAGCATATTTTTTTACAGAAGTTTTTAGTTAATGAAGACCTTGCTTTTGGATAGAAGTTCACTAACTAAAAGCTTCTGTAAAAAAATATGCTTTGTGCTTAAATAGAGCCCTGATCAATTGGCCGAATCAGAATTTAATAAGGCTGATAGCTTGCAACCTTCTCCTGATAAAATCAGCATGACTATTTTATGCGTACTGTAGTACCATGTGTTCTCTTTCAGCTCTACTGCAAAGATAAAACTTCCAACCTTCATGTCTGTTTTCATTGGAATAGGTTGTGGTTCACAATTTCTAGGCTTTGCAGAAACCATTGCCTCCATTCAATTCCAAGTCCGTAATTACAATGCCTGTGGTTGTAAGTCTGTGGGTTAGAAATGTGTTACAATTCTGGCTGTATTCAATTAACTCAAGCCTGCAATTACAGGGCTAAAGCCTACAACTGTAAACCCTGGTTTTGTATGTAACACTTACGGGTGGTGGATCATATGAAGGGTACAGTTAGGCAAGCCCGCAATTGCCGATCAGGTCACAGACCAATTTACCAATAGAAACAGGAGAATGCCAATGAATGCCATGGGGAAGGACTTTAAAAGCTACTGGGAACTGTAAGTCCTTGGCTGTGCTGTAGCTGAGAAAGTCAACACACAGTTCCAGGCATTGGTGGCTTTCTAAGTTTTAAAGAGAGAGAGAGAGAGAGAGAGAAAGAGAGACAGAAGGAGCAGTTTTGTAAGTTTTTTTTTCTCTTTGGACTGCAAAGAAATATTAACACAATTTACAACACACATAGTTACTGATATCACATAATTCACACATATAGATTAATACGTACCCATAGTGTTAGACCACAGCACACCTACACCCCCCATACCCCCACCTATCCCTCTCCCCATACCCATAATATGATACACATAATACACACATTCTTGTTTTAACCCATACTTGTACACGTACACATTATATTGATTTATCCTTATATTTATTCTTTAATTTCCAGGAGGGTAGAGGAGGGAAGGAGAGTAGGAGATGAGAGTGAAGAGAACACAGGAGGAGAGGAGAACACCAGAAGAGGGGAGGAAAGGATGAGAGTGAGGAGAGAAGGAGAGGAGAAGAGGAAAACATCTGTGGCAGAGAGAAGAAAAGTAGAGGTATGGAGAGAGGGAGATGAAAAGGCAAGTCAGGGAGGGGAGGTAGAGGTGTAGGAGAGCAGGAGGAGGGGATGGATGAGCCCCCAGATGTAGGCACATGAAGAATAGGGGCAGAGGGTCAGGGTCCTGATTCCAGGGGAAGAGGTAGTGATGATGAAGGACCGGCCCCAGGGAGAGAACAGGGTGGCCAGGAACCCCAGGCACAGTTGGGAGGGCAAGAGGCTGTGCCAAAGCACAGGGCCCCCAATGTTACCCTTGATGAGATGAGGGTCCTCCTCAGAGAAATCTGTGCCCGCTATAGCATCATACATGGTGGGAGGGAAGTGAGGTCTAGCCAGAAGACACGTGCCTGGAGTGAGGTTGCTACAGCTGTTGCTGCATTGGGGTATGCCAACAGGGATATGCGGTCTGTCAAGCACATATATGATGACAGCTTGATAAAGGTGTAGTGGAAGATGGCAGAGGAGGCCAGAGCAGCCCATGCTCACCACCTAGTATCACAGCATGAGAGAAGACTCTGAGGGAATGCATCAAGCCAGAGGCAGTAGTGGGCCTCCAAGACAGGTGGACACTGGTGTGCTGAGCACCATGCGATGTGAATATCATATACACCATCACACCCTCATATGCACACACAAACATGACATACAATAGCAATACAGCACTGTAAATTCGCTGGTCACGGCTAATGATATATTGGGCTGCAATTACTATTTAAAATCAGTTAGCAAACATATCATAATCAAAATTCACATCAATAAAATGTCTGTCCAATACCTGCAGTAAAAACTGATTCTGATTAACAGTCACCAAATAGATAAAGATTGATTTAACATCCAAAAGAGAGTACATGGGGGCCCATGTCTCCTATTGCATACATAGACTATAACTCACAGGCCAGTGTCCATGTCTGACCCGTATGACTTAGGCAGGGAGCTCTGAAGGTGCTCACTAAGCTGGTGGAGATGAGCTACATAGGCGCTCATCCCTATGATCCCGCACTACTTTGGCAGGACTACAGAACAACAGAAAACTCAAATACACAATTCACAATTCGAGACCCGTAGCACTTAGAAAAAAATGGTGTGAAAAATTATGACCCGTAACAGTTGGAAAATGACACTGCCACCTACAGAAAAAAAATTAAACGGCCGACCCACGCACAACAAAAAAAAAAATAAAATACCCAAAACATCACACACAGCACAGGGAGACAGCCAGGATGTCTGGGAGTGAGGTTCTGCGCGGATTTAAGTCAAATTTGCAGAGTTTCACCACTCGAAAATCGCCTATGCGAGAGAAAAAAATGGCTGCTAAAAAAAAAACGAAAACAAGACTACAACAACCCGAAACACGTAAAACACCGCCAGGCACATATGACTTTTAGCCAGGAACATGCGAGGTACAAAATACACTATTAGGAAGGTTGAATAATGCTTGAGAGTCGCCTAACACATACACACTCGCTGCCATTTTACAATACTACCTTACAACTAATAACATTAACATTCTAAAATGCCGCTTTACACAACTACACAAACGGTTTAGACTTGCGCACACAGCCTATTTACAATGCACAATTGGCACATTGCTGACACTTTCTCCTCAGATCACCAACAGTCCAAATGTACATTGTATGCTGCAAGAAAAACAACATTTATTGTTAGCTCTTCAACATATTCATTCCTGGAAATATTCATTAGAAATAGGTAAAATATATTAATGTATTATTTAATTAATTAATTACTATAAAAAAATATATATAAAAAATAAATGAGCAGAGGAGAGACTCGCTTTGCCAAAGGTGCTAAGAGAAGCAAAATTACACAAGGGAGAGGTTCGCAATGAGCTCAAAAGGCGCTCATTGCAGGCCTTGCGATGAGCGCGAAGGCGCTCAGCATGGGGCTTGCAATGTACACTGAAGGTGCTCAGATAACTAAAAGTACATGAGGGGAGAGGCTCGCAATGAGCGCCGAAGGTACTCAGAGGACTAAAAGCCTTACATTGTGTGGCAAATAGCATTTCCAGCCTTACAATTTTTTTGACCGTAATTTTTTGACGGGCAAGTCGCTAGTAAAGAATAAATTAAACAAAATATTGCGGTATGTGCCAAAGCTATAGTATGAAATGAAACAGTATTGCAATGAAAAATTGTAACTAGTTTAAACTGCAGTGCTCATCTATAAGGGAGAAATTATGGTGAGCTGCAAAATGTTTTAACAAAAGCTGCAGAACAATGGAACTAAGGTACCTTAAGATTAATATAGTATGTATTAAAGTTCAGAAGATGCTACACAAATTAAAATAAAGGAGAGACACATGCTCAAGTTTTTACTAATAGGTAACTAAAATTACTCATGAGTGGTATATGAATACAATAAAGAGACTGGGTTTAAAAAGATAAATCTTTATTACTATCATATAATACAATTCATTATTGGGTATATATAGCTCTTTTAAATACACAAGCAGTTGATACTAAAGGTAAAGGAAGACCAATTAAACCTAGAAAGTGAATTGTGTGAAAACCTGCATAATAACAAGATTGCAACTATAAATACAGATATGTTGCTAACTGGTCATGACGGTTAAAGGAAACTAAATAAAGATTGAAGTTAAAGAAAGTGTTGAATAAGTTCCTACACAAAAGTAAAGTGGTCAATATTGACAGAAAAATAAAGAACATTTGGTGGTATATATAAGAGTTATTTGGTTTTAATTGTAATTTTTAATATTGAGTTTTTATATCACCAAGTGCTGAATAAAGTTAAATATCAAAAGAGTATGTAAATATAATCCTAAAAGGTATACTTCTGAATATCACTGGTGTGTTGCAAATGCTACCCAGGAGGACAGGAGGCTGTATAAAATGTGATCAAATGATGTTCGCCTATAAGTAACACTGTATAATGATATGTTACACCATTACACCAAAATAACAATAATTAGATTAATATAAATCTCATCATTCATCTTGTCTTAATGTGCTAAATGAAACAGATACAATTAATCCTGGGTCATCAGCTTTAATGTCCTTTAAAAAAGGCCATAAATGCCTATCTTGTCTCATATTGCTAAGACGGATGACATGCTAAGCGCATGTGTTATAACTGCTGGGTTTGATTAACATAGTATTGTAGGACTATGCAATTCCACAGGCATGTGTGCTTTTGTAATTGTTAAATGTAACATCAATCATGGTGCTTAGACAAGGATATCTTTGTTTATTTAAGTGTGAGATCATTCTGCAGAGGTGATGTCATTACTATCAGGCCTATATGACAGCCACTGTTTATAGTATGCTCACTGTATCTTAGGGAGTAGAGCCGCACCTCACTGACGAGGCCCATAGAGGCCGAAACGGGTCTGTGGTTTGGTGTTTCTCCAGTTCAGGGTAGAATTGCCTTGTATTTTGGGGCTTGGTCACTCTTTTCAGTGAGACCAGACTGATATACTAAAGGATATTTCTCCCTGTGAAGGACACAAGTGAGCTAAAAGAGGTTGCTCTGAGAGGGGGTTGTTATGTCCATAGACCTAACCAATTAAGCTTAGTTCATTCTCAGATGAGCACCTCTGATTCTGTTGTTTTGTTTATGCAAATTAATCATAGGGGTTAGTCTCCCTAAGGGTGATAGGGGACTCCAGACATGGACCCCTTGCTCACTGTGCCTTAGGGAGTACAACTGCACCTCACTGACGAGGCCCATAGAGGCCAAATTGCACCTGTGGTTTGCTGTTTCTCCTGTTCAGGGTAGAATATCTTGGTATTTCAGGACTGAGTTACTCTTTTGAGTTAGACCAGACTGATATACTACAGGATTTCTCCCTGTGAAGGGCACAAGTGAGCTAAAAGTGGTTGCTCACAGGTTATTATGTCCATAGAACTAACCTGATGAGCAACTCTGATTCTGTTGTTTTATTCACTGTATATAGTATCCTTAAATTATTTGGTACTTCTTGCAGATGAAAAAACTGCCTTAATGGATGTACATTTTAACTAAAATAAAAGAAAAAGAAAAGGTTGATCAATAAATAATTTAAATTACTTCATCACTTCTCAACTGCATTCCTCAGACAACAACTGGTAAAATGTTAATCATAACCATAGGAGTCCACAGATAGGTACAGTATCTCACAAAAGTGAGTATACCCCTCACATTTTTGTAAACATTTTATTATATCTTTTCATGTGACAACACTGAAGAAATTACACTCTGCTACAATGTAAAGAAGTGAGTGTACAGTCTGTATAACAGAGTAAATGTGCTGTCCCCTCAAAATAACTCAACACACAGGCATTAATGTCTAAACCGTTGGCAACAAAATGTAAATGTACAAATTGGGCCCAAAGTGTCAATATTTTGTGTGGCCATCATTATTTTCCAGCACTGCCTTAACCCTTATGGGCATGGAGTTCACCAGAGATTCACAGGTTGCCTCTGGAGTCCTCTTCCACTCCTCCATAATGACATCACAGAGCTGGTGGATATTTGAGACCTTGCACTCCCCCACCTTCCATTTGAGGATGCCCCATAGATGCTCAATAGGGTTTGGGTCCGGTTGCATGCTTGGCCAGTCCATCACCTTTACCTTCTACTTCTTTAGCAAGGCAGTGGTCATCTTGGAGGTGTGTTTGGGGTCATTATCATGTTGAAATACTCCCCTGCGTCCCAGTCTCAGAAGGGAGGGGATCATGCTCTGCTTTAGAATGTCAAAGGACATGTTGGCATTCATGGTTCCCTCAATGAACTGTAGCTCAAAAGTGTTAAAGGCGCTCATTGCAGCCAGCAGTGCCATCACACATGCAAGATGAGCGCCAGAGCTGTTCATCTGCGAGCCTCGCAAAGCGAGGCGAGTCGTTGAAGCACATAGCACGTAACTCCAAAAACACCGAAAACAAGAAAAATAATAATTAAAAAAACACACAGCACAGGGAAAGAGCCAGGAAGCTTTGGGGGTGAGGTTGCAAGAGATTTTGAGTCTTATTTGCCGTTTTTCGTCACTCGAAAATCAGCTAAGCGACAAAAAAAGTCTTGAACAAGATGAAAACGAGGCTCTGCAACACCAAGCATGCAGAACTTAGATAATACACAACAGTGCAAACAGTAACACTTACAGTAACCACACCAGGAACGTAGAACTTTGAAAATACAACCAATGAGGAACAAAAGCCTCACATTGTATGACAACCAGCATTGCCAGCCTTCAAGTTCATTGCAGGCACTAACACTTAACCCAAGGCAGTAAAACATGTATGTGCAAAGTGTACAATATAATGGATGTAACATGGGTTTGCATGTAACAGGTACCCAATGCTTACTATGCGTAGCTGCGATTGTGATGAATGCGTAGCTTGTACAAAAAAAGCTCCCACAGTTGCAAGAAAGACATTTTGCACAGCTACAGATCAGATTAATATAGGGACCCTTGTAAGGAGGGGCACAGCTGTAATTTATAGACCAATATAAGTGTTTTATGGTTATTTGCTCATACTGTACTGCAGTTTTAATTATGTATTCAGAATTTTGAGGAAAATTTCTTGCATTTTGACTATAATCGCTTTAATGGTACATAGAAGTTTGAATTTTTTTTATTCAACTCCCCATGAAGATCATTTTAAAGACCTCTTTTGTTTGTGGTCAGTTATTTAAAATACACTGTTTTGAAGAGCTACACTTAAAAATAGAGAACAAGATTGCTTTTGTAAATAAAAAAGAAAAATACAACCTGAGGAGGGAGAAAACCTTGCATACACACAGCTTCATTCAATTGAGCTTTCAGCCGATCCGGTAGCCCATAAGTGAGGTTGCAAGTTAATTTGCTATTCAATTGGTGTGTGTTTGTGGGCTCCAAACGAGTTAAGAGCTTTAAAAAAATTGTGATGGTTAAACCTGTGACTTACAGCCTCCCAAAGCCTTTGATGTTTCACCGTAAAGGTAAAATAAAATCAATACTGCACGCTAAATAAAGGGGGAAACTGATGATAGACATTAGAATTAATTGTACAACAGTCTCAAGCTCACAAATTGGCAGGAAATTAAATGTATTTTTATGTTTCATTTTGAGGGTTAATTGATCTCAGTAATCAATGATTTAATACATATCGGGCCATTCATATGGACTAGAACTGTATTGGCATCCATTTTTATAATTCTTTATTTTGCGGGTTTGCGAGTCTGATCGCACCCCTGAACCTAATTGATTGATATGTAACCTCCATGTTTTACTGCCGTAATAATCTCTACTGTCTGATTCAAAATGGGAGGTTACGGTCTTGCTTGATTGATCATGCTCCCGCCCTGAACTGCTATGAACCAGTGCATGGTTTACGGTTTTGGCTTTGGGACAGCAGCTTGCAGGCTTGAGCAATTGAAAAGCATCATAATCGGAGATGAACGGGAGCCAGCAACATACCCGCAGAAATATGGCATACAACGATTGAGTTGCGGGCTTGCAATTAAATCGGGCCCACTGTTAGAATCTGCATATTGGGAATGTGCCATCTAAAAATCAGACTTGATAGCAGCCGGACATCATGAGGGCGGTACCGGAAGTGGAATACACACCAGATCGAAGATGAGCTGGTGGTAGGAGAGCTGGTAGGTCATGTATAGCAGACAGCGGTCATCCTGAGTCCATACCAGATCCAAGGCTACAGCTATCATACAGATGCCCTTGAAGCCTCGAGAAGATCTTCCTCAACACAATGCAGCTAAGTTAAGCTTAAAAATAATAAATAATATGTACTCTGTTTATAAGTTTACCCTTCCCATCTCCCTTCTCCCCTTATGCCTTAAAAAAAGTAAAAAGACAAAACCTCAAGGCTACTAGCAGGGATGAAAGTGTGGCTAAAGCCAAAAAGTTTATTAAGCCAAGTTTGGTAAAAAGTCGGAGGACGGAGACAGTCCCCGTGAAGATCCCACGAGAAGACGCGCCAAGGAGAGAGATCCCCGCGAAAGAATCGCGGGAGACAAAGTTTGAACAAATGAACAAACGAACAAGATACAAGGCCTAAAAAGAAAGGTGAGCGATTGCAAGAGGCATATTATGCCCCAGGAATATCAAATTGAAATAAAAAGGCTAAGAAACAACTAGAACCCGCTAGGGAGCTAAATTGGGGTATATAAAAGAAAAGGACAATGGAAATATGTTAAGGCAGAGGGAGTAGAGGAGAAAGGGTTAAGGTAAAACAAATAAGCTTTATGAAAATATGCAAGAGGCAAGAGGCTAAGGGCGAAGATATAGAAAGTACCCTTTCAAGATATTACAAAAGGTGATACAACCAATACAAATTATATAAGACAAGTAAAACAAAAGGACTGTACAAAAAAGTTAAGCGGAGAAGATTAAAACAAGAATCCACAGGATTATTTCCCAAAAATAACAAGATGGCAAACCCCCAAATGCTATGAAAATAAAAAGTAAGGAGAAGAAGACAGGTGCTCCAGAAACAAATCAATTTTTTTCGCCAAAACAAAAAATTAATACACTAGAAATAAACACAATCGGAATCCTCTTTTTTGGAACAATCTGTAAATTCCTCCCCGAAGAAAATAGTACAATCTCCCCTTGAAGATATTGAAAAATCACAAGAGGAACCATTAACATATTTAAAAATGAAAGACCTTCTATATGATTTCCAAGAAAAGATTACCATGGAATTAACAAAACAGATGTTAGAAAACACAAATTCAGTTAAAGAAATAAGTAAAAGAATAAATGAACTGGAAATTAAATGTGATAAATTAATCATGGATAACAATGCATTACTGAAATACACAAACAATTTGGAATATAAAATTGAAGAATTAAATATGAAGATAAATCTTATGGAAGATAGACCAAGGAAAAGAATATAAGAATAAGGGGAATAAATGAAAATATACTGGAAAAAGATCTAACAGGATACATTAAAGATCTATTTAATAATTGCCTGGTATTTCGGGGCTGGTTCACTCTTTTGAGTTGGACCAGACTGATATACTACAGGATATTTCTCCCTGTGAAGGGCACAAGTGAGCTAAAAGAGGTTGCTCTCAGAGTAGCTTATCATGGCTATAGAACTAACCTATTAAGGTTAGTTCGTTCTCTGATGAGCACCTCTGACTTTGTTATGTTGTATATGCAAATTACCTTTAGGGTTTAGTCTCCCTAAAGGTAATAGGGGACTCCAGACGTGGACCCCTTGCTCACTGTGCCTTAGGGAGTTAAGCTGCACCTCACTGACGAGGCCCATAAAGGCCGAAACGTGTCTGGGGTTTGCTGTTTCTCCTGTTCAGGGTAGAGTTGCCTGGTATTTCGGGGCTGGTTCACTCTTTTGAGTTGGACCAGACTGATATACTACAGGATATTTCTCCCTGTGAAGGGCACAAGTGAGCTAAAAGAGGTTGCTCTCAGAGTAGCTTATCATGGCTATAGAACTAACCTATTAAGGTTAGTTCGTTCTCTGATGAGCACCTCTGACTTTGTTATGTTGTAATAATTTAACACCCCAAACTTCTAAAGATGACACTAAAATAGAAAATATCCACAGGATTCCCCTCCCTAGAGGACTAGACAAAAATATACCTAGAGATATTATAGTCAATCTTCAATCCCTTTTTTTTAGAGATGCAATAATCAAAGCTAATTCCATAAAAAGACCGATGGATGCTCCATATGATAAAATAAAAATATTTCCGGATCTGTCTAAATATACTCTGAACAAAAGAAGAGAATATATGGCAATAACACAAAGCTTAAGGAAAGTAGAAATTAAATACAGATGGAAATATCCCACGGGACTATATATAATGAAAGACGATATATGGAACAAAATAGACTCTGTTAAAGAAACACTGTTGTTGCTACAAAAATGGAACATAGAAGTGGATTTTTCTACCCTTCCTAAAATTCATACAGAATTAAACTTAAAGAACCCTGAATGGGTCGTAAAATAATAGAGGTCAAGGAAGAGAGGAAAAGACCCCATAAGAAATTTGGACTGTATATTGATGCATTTACTACTGTTTTTTTAATATATCCCCCTTTTTGGCTGGTTTACATACATAATATGTTTAGTAGTGATGGTTATAGTATACAGGGAAAGGATATAAACATCCTCCAAGAGATTACCTATATTATGATGGCGAAATATAAGCACTTTATTTGTATGCACTTTATAGAAATATAGAAGCTAAAAAATAGAATATGAAGCACCTTAAATACACAAACGAGTAAAAATTGAAGATTGGCCCCATAAGAAATTTGGACTGTATATTGAGGGATTTATTACTGTTTTTTAATATATCTCCCGGTTGGGTTGGTTCACACATATAATATGATTAGTAGCGATGGTTATAGTATACAGGGGAAAGGATATAAACATCCCCTAAGAGATTACCTATATTATGGTGGCGAAATATAAGCACTTTATTTATATGAACTTTATAGAGATATAGAAATTTAAAAATAGAATATGAAGCACCTTAAATACACAAAGGAGTAAAAACTGAAGATTGGATAGTGGTACTAGTGGTACATAATAAGGTTGTAGAAAGAATAATAATATGAATTTTGAGAATTTAGAATGAATTATTAGTACCTCATAAAATCGAGATTACCGCTAGTATAAAAAGATAGTTATGTTGTAAATTTTTTGAGGGAACACGGATTCAATGGGGGGAAAATTAAGCACTTTATAGATATGCACTTTATAGATATATAGAAATATTTAAATAGATTATTAAACACTTTAAAACTATAAAGTAATAAGATCTTAAGATTAGATAATTAGCACGCTATGGAAATATAATATTTTTTTTCCTTTTATATTTATGTTTGTATATTGGAAGCTATCTGTAACGAAGGGAGTCCATATCATTCCTCTGGGAGTAAAGGAGGAAAAGAGAAAGAAAAACAGAAAAAAGGGGGTATTTGAAAATATTACTATTAGGATTACTGCTAACAGTAAAGTCATAGGGCCTCATTCTATTAGTGGCCGCAGCCGTTGCGGGGCCGCAAGGACCGGCCGCAAGCTATTCTGCTATTCTATTCCCTTACGGCCGGAGGCTCCGGCAGGCTTGCGGCCGGTGCCTTGCTATCTCTTGCGGCCGCTCGCGCCGGAGGAAATCCTTTGATCTAAAACGGCCGCAAGAGTTTTGCAATTCAATTCCTCCGGGAAACCTCTCTGCAAGGCTAAAAGCGAGCCGCAGCTTACTTGCAGGAAAGAGGTCTCGCTAGCACCAATTAAGCACATAAAATAGCTCAAATAAAGCCATCCTGCACTTTGAGAAGATAATAAAGGGATTTTAGGTGTTAGAAAAAATAGCACATAATTATCCTGTACTCAAATCCGTAAATTTTTTTATTTTTAATATCCGTAAAATATCCATGTTAAAAGTCCAGAGTACTTGGAGCACCTCAGACACACCCACGCCGCAGCCGGAAAAGAAACAGTTAATTTGAACTCGGGTTTGGGCAGATGTGCAAGCTTGAGAGTGGGTTCCTTTTAATCCTCATGTCCCCCAATATGATCCCTAGCATTTACAGAGCTGTACAGTGCAGGCTTGAATTTATTTTTGAGTTTTTATATTTCACAGCTTACGGCCGGTTCCAAGATATGCGGCCGGCCGTAAGATGAGATCCTTGCGGGGCCGTATAATAGAATCGCGAGTTAACTGAACCCCCGCAAGGAATCGCAGCCTTACGGCCGATTTACAGCCGATAATAGAATGAGGCCCTTAGTCAGAGTTGACTACAATATCTAGAGTAAATGGTATAGACCTCCTCTCGGATATAGCTATATAGGGGGAAATTTAGGTATTTTGTTATCCTATGGTAAAAGGTTAAATGGGTAATCTATAAAAATTTAAATCACTTTACTTGGTTAAAGTCCCGACAGAAATTAATTAAAGAAGAAAAGTAAAGGTACATATTTTTGGAGAGATATGAGGGGGATGATGATGGAGGAGTTAGGATGGTTGGGTCTAGTCCAGGGATGAAAGGAAAAGAGAAACAATAAATAATAAAAAAAATATATATATATAAATACAGTGTTAGCTGAATATAATACTAAACATATTCAAAAAATCAATATATATAATTGAGGGTTGGTATCATATAAAATATAACATAGGGAAATATCTCGGTTCATGAGGCTAAGGAAATATTTCCCTATTTTTCATACTCCCCTATAGAGCTGTAGATGGGCAAAAGATCGAGGGGTAAACAAGAGCACGTGGAAATTAAAATTAATATAAAAAGTTATAATAATTAAGAATGGAAAATAATAGGGAAATAAGAATACATGATCTCCCAACTAATAAACTAGTAAGTTTTTTAAAACTCCTAGCATTTTCTAAAATTGGCATAATAGCCCTAAAAAATAATATAATAAAGGAGGGTAAAAATATAAAAATAAGTAAACTTGGACTTATTTTAAGTCCAAAGAAGAACATGTCCAAGGTCTGTAAGAAAGTACGAATGAATGAATTTCCCAGGGGTACAGTTTATACAGGTACAATTAATGGCGAGAGGCACGATAGAATTAGATATATTAAAAAGAGACCAAAAAAAAAAAGATACAAAAGATGAAGGTAAATGCAATAATTGTAAATAATGGTTAAAATAATAACTCATAATGTCAATGGACTAAATTCACCATCTAAAAGGAAAATAGCTTATAATAATTATAAAAAAAATAAAGCAGATATTCTCCTACTACAAGAGACACATTGGGGTAAAGACACCTTAAGATAGGTAAACAATAAAAACTATAATATTAAAACAGATTCAACATATAATAAAAGATCTAGAGGAGTATCAATTCTTTTTAGTAATAATATAGAAGTCCATGAGGAAGCTAAAATTATTGATCCCTTAGGAAGATATATAATATGGTTTGGCACAATAAATGGAGTAAATATGACAATAGCCAATATATATCTCCCAAATGTAAAACAAATGAGATATTTCAAAAAGATACTGAAAGAAATAAAAAAAATCAGAAAGGGACAATTAATAGTTGGAGGGGATTTTAATATGGTGTTGGATCCGGTAAAAGACAGAATAGGAACAATAAAAAAAAATTCCAAAAATCAGATTAAAAAGACTTCTAAAGATTTTGAAAAAATAACATCTAATGATGACCTTTTTGATGCATGGAGATTATTACATCCATATGAGAGGGAATATACATTTTTTTCAAATCGTTTTAACTCCTACTCAAGACTAGACTATTTTCTAACAGATATACACACAATAAGACAGATTAAGGATATAGAAATACATACTGCTACATGGTCAGATCATTCAATGGTATGTATTAATTTAAAAGAAGAAAAGATAAGTTAAAATTAAAAAAAATGGAAGCTAGACCCGATCCTATTTAAGAATGAACATATTCTGAAATTCCTAAAAAAAGAAACAAAGGAATTTTTTTAAATTAACAAAAATACGGTAGACTCACCCTCCATGCTCTGGTGTGCATATAAATCAGTTATAAGAGGTCAAATGATTTCACGGATGGCGGCGATGCATGGGGAAAGGTGGAAACCCTTGAGATTACTGTATATAGAATTGGAGAAACAACTTTGTAGGTCCAATGGAAAGCTAATTAGATTACAAGGACCAGCTTATAAAAGAAAATGCATTCTGCAGTAATTAATAATTGGTTATAAAAATACAAATGTAAAACCTGTACCAATACAAAATATTACTTTTCAAATTACAGATATCAAATGACAGACACTGACAACTTATTTCCTTGCTTTCCCACTGTTGTTCTCTGTATGTATGTGAAAGTGATGACCTGCAGATGCCTGGCACATCACAGTGCACACAGGAAGATGCCAAAACCAGCTTCACACATGTGCTCCAAACATCCTGCAAGCTCACAGCAAGCAAAAAATATTTAATTTGTATTAAAGGTGAGCTGTGATTAATGTGTCTTTTTTAGGCTCATGGAATTAGAATTTCATATGAAGAGGTACAATAACTTTTCTATAACCTTATAAAAAAAATAATCAAAAACATAATTAAATGTAATTATTGAAATATAAGCTAAAAAACAGCAATAAAAACAACAGGGGATTTAATAACTCAAGTGGCTGTGTTGAAGTAAGAGGAGTTGTGATCTCAAATTTATCTCACAGGAGATGTACATCTAGGCAGCTTGAGAGGCTTAGTAAATCCCCCCAATATCTTAAATATCCCCAGCAACTAGTCATCTTTAAGGAGATAAAAATGACTAATTTGTGAAACCATAGCAATTTACAGAAGATAATTAACAGCCTTATTAAATTGAGATTCAGCAAATTTAAAGGGGCTCTATATAAGCACACAGCATTTTTTTTTACAGAAAATTTTAGTTAGTGAAGACCTTGCTTTTGGATAGAAGTTCACTAACTAAAAACGTCTTTAAAAAATATATGCTCTGCGCTTAAATAGAGCCCTTTTAAATTTGCCGAATCGCAAATTTAATAAGGCTGTAAATGTCTACAAGTAGTTACACAGGGGGATATAGACTGTTCTCTAAATGATGGTTTTAGAAGACATGCCAAATAAACTAACACCATGTATTGCAGTTTGAACTAAGTTTAATTTTGGAAATGCAGGCTATGCATCTCGCTTAATAATAAGTTACATTGATTCATTATAATTATTTCATGTATTGTAGGTGTTGCAAACTGCATCAAACTGAAATTATTTTGCTGTTGTTATTAAAATGTGTGTTATTATAAAATCAATAGTACATTACGTTGATGTCTGGGATGAGTAATATTGGCATAAAGAGCTCATTTGTTCAGTAAGGCCTCACTATGCAGCAATTACCCATCTGTCAATATTAAAAGAGACAAAAAAACATCTCAAACTTTGCTGTACTAGAAAGCAGCAAATATGACGGTTGCTTGGAGGGAACAGGAGAACTGTTTGTTAATCAGATATGAGAAGTTTGAGAAATTATTATTTACTTGTGTTTTTGTACATCTGTCTTTCCTTATTATTGTCTTTTTGTTGTTATGTATTTGAATACATATATTGTGTATGAATGTATAAAGTATATGAATAAGTAGATAGATAGATAGATAGATAGATAGATAGATAGATAGATAGATAGATAGATTGATTGATTGATAATAAGTGTTTATGGAAGAATACAGTAAGAAATAAGTGTCGCTTACTGGCAATAGTATTCTTACAAATTATTTTTAATTTATGAAACACAAAATAATGAGTGCATTGATATTTTAAACTAGTGATAATGTACATGACTGACAAGCAATGTTAACTAAATGTAGTAGTGTTTTGACTATTATATTGTGGTACTGTGTTAGCCAAAGAAACAATTTTTTGTAACACATTTTTCTGAGCTTTGCAGACAGCACCACATACAGGGCCTCATTCAATTGCGATTTGGTCAATTGAATAGGGCTCTAAATAAGCACATAGCATATATTTTTTAAAGAAGTTTTTAGTTAGTGAAAACCTTGCTTTTGGATAGATGCTTACGAACTAAAAACATCTTTAAAAAATATATGTTATATGCTTATTTAAAACCCTATTCAATTGGCTGAATCGCATTTGAATGAGGCCCACAGTATTTTGTTTTTACGCAGAAATCCTGCATCCAAGCTTCCACCTTATCACTCCACCCAACTCTCTCTTTTCCATTCTTGACAATGTTGTCAAAAAGATTACATTATGAAGCTGTTTTGAAACAAAGCCTATTTAATATAAAACATATAATACTCAACTCCTCAGCTGTCTATAACTAAGGATAAAACGTGAACTAATTTTAAGTTGGATCTCATAAAATATAGAAAAATAAAAAAATAAACATACTGTTAACCTTTTAACTGTAGAGAACTGGTCCACCAGGCAGCATTACATACCTGTGTGCAGGTGGCAAGTGAATGATAGTTTAAATTAATGAAATTTTAATTTGAAATCTAGAAAATAACTTTCAGTAGGTGTGGTGGACAAGTGTATTAGAACATTTAAAGTTGTTAGTATGTTATGTACAGTTGTGCTCAAAAGTTTGCATACCCTAGCAGAAATTGGGAAATTTTGGCATTTAGTTTGAAAATATGACTGATCAAGCAAAATTATTGTCTTTTATTGAAGGATAGTGATCATATGAAGCTATTTATTTTTACATAGTTGTTTGGCTCCTTTTTAAATCATAATGATAACAGAAATCAGCCAAATGGCCCTGATCAAGTTTGCATACCCTTGAATGTTTGGCCTTGTTACAGACACACAAGGTAAAATGGTAATTAAATGTTAATTTCCCACACCTGTGGCTTTTTAAATTAATATTAGTGTCTGTGTATAAATAGTCAATGAGTTTGTTAGCTCTCACGTGGATGCACTGCGCCGGCTAGATACTGAGCCATGGGGAGCAGAAAAGAACTGTCAAAAGATCAGCGTAACAAGGTAATGGAACTTATAAAGATGGAAAAGGATATAAATAGATATCCAAAGCCTTGAAAGTGTCAGTCAGTACTGTTCAATCACTTATTAAGAAGTGGGAAAGTTGGGGATCTCTTGATACCAAGCCAAGGTCAGGTAGACCAAGAAAGATTTCAGCCACAACTACCAGAAGAATTGTTCGGAATACAAAGAAAACCCCACAGATAACATCAGGAGAAATACAGGCTGCTCTGGGTAAGGTCATGTGGTTATTTAAAGGAGCACAATACAACGATACTTGTACAAAAATTAGCTGCTTGTTCGAGTTGCCAGAAAGAAGCTGCACCAATGCCACAAAAAATGCCCGGTCACAATATGCCTGACAACATCTTGACATGCCTCACAGCTTCTGTCCCACTGTAATTTGGTGTGACAAGACCAAAATAGAGCTTTATGATCACAACCATAAGTGGTATGTTTGAAGTTTGGGAAATAAAACACAAAATGTAATGTTAATGCTATGTTTCCTGTATGTGTAATTGTGTCCAGTCAATAAGGGGTTAAGTTGGGAAGGGTTATATAATATCTGTGTCTGTTAGAGATTTCACATTCATAGAATACTGCTTGATGCTGCAAGTACTGGTAATGATTATAACCTGATGTACATATGTTTTGTAGTTTTATCCAAGTTAGTAAAGTTATATATATTATTCTTCACTATATACCATTGTCTCTTTGTGGACTGCTTAACCAACATGGAGAGGGGTCAACAAGGCCTATCGTGAAAAGAATACCATCCCCACTGTGAATCATGGTGGTGGCTCACTGATGTTTTTTTTTGGGGGGGGGGGGGTGAGCTCTAAAGGCACAGGGAATCTTGTGAAAATTGATGGCATGATGAATGCAGCATGTTATCAGAAAGTACTAGCAGACCATTGGCATTCTTCTGCATGAAGGCTGCACATGGGACGCTCTTGGACTTTCCAGCATTACAATGACCCTAAGCACAAGGCCAAGTTGACCCTCCAGTGGTTACAGTAGAAAAAGATGAAAGTTGTGGAGTGGCCATCACAGTCTCCTTACCTTAATATTATTGAGCCAGTCTGGGGAGAGCTCAAATGTGCAGTGTATGCAAGACAACCAAAGACTTTGCATGACCTGGAGGCATATTGCCAAGACGAATGGGCAGCTATACCACCTGAAAGAATTAGGGGCCTCATGGACAACTATTGCAAAAGACTGCAAGCTGTCACTGATGCTAAAGGGGGCAATTCACAGTATTAAAAAAAAGGGTATGAAAACTTTTGAACAGGGTCAAGTCATTTTTTGCTTTGTTGCCATGTTTTGTTTTATGATTTTGCCATTCTGTTATAACCTACTATTGAATATGAATCCCATAAGAAATAAAAGAAATGTGCTTTGCCTGCTTTACTCATGTTTTCTTTAAAAATGGTACATATGTTACCATTTCGACAAGGGTATGCAAACTTTTGAGCATAACTGTATGTACTCTTGCACTCTGGAGAGCTATTATGATTTGTAATGGTGGCAGCAATCACATTTATTCAGCATCTGTCTCTATCTCTCTCCTCTCTTTTGACTCTGTATGGGCAGAATTGTGTCCATGATCTATCACTGTCATTCACCTGACGTAGCATGCAAACGTTATTGAAAAAGAGAATGAAAAGAAAAAGGTAATTTTGTAGCGCACTCTTGAACAAGGGTACTAAATAGAAATGTCAATAACTTTATTTTTATCCTTTAAAAGTCATATTGAGTAATCTGTGCTATATTTTTTTTAAATAAATCACAATTGATACAATTTGTGTTGTACACATATATAGTAAAAATGTCCATGTTATTCAACTGCTCTCACCTCTATTGAGGTTTAAAAAAATGACCCCTGTAATTTTCCTATAATTAAGAGTAATTCTTTAGTATTTCTGGTGTGAAATATAACATACATTGTTGATTTTTTTTGGACTGGTTATATTTCTTGGTCTCTGGATTAATCCTTAATCTATTAAATGAGTTTTGGCTTGAAGGTTTAAGTGTGCTTTTAGAGCGATGTGGATATGTCAGAGGTGCGATCTGACATTGCATCAATGTGAATTTAATACATAATCTCAAAAACATATTTTTATTGATTACACTTGTTTTATGTATATTTTAGATACACAGCAATGTATCTATTTCATTGTATGTATTATCATGTTACTATGGCAACAGAGATAATAATATCGCTAGCTAAATAGTTAAAACTTAGATATTCTCTCAATATTATATTCTGTTGTTTTTAATAAATATATTGTGAAAATACACTTTTTAAATAAAATAAGATTATTAAACTCTGAGGTGTTTATTTCAAGATCCATGGGTCTGATATGGATTGCTTCAGTGTACTAAATCTATTATCTCTGATTGATTTAGTTACCCTCAAGGCTTTACAATAATGCACTCACTTTTATGATGTAATTTCTTGGGAGGAGTTATAACTTATAAATAGGTACACATTTTATGCGCTTCTCACGTTTGACAAAGCTCTGATGAGCAAAACGCTTTGGGTTTAAAATCTTAAATACATGGAGCCTCATTCAATTGAGGCATCAGGAGATCCGGGCTTCCGTAATAGAGGCCGTAACTTATTTTTCTATTTATTTGGCGTCTTTTTGCAGGTTCCGATCGGGTTACAGGCTTCGGCCTCTGATTCCTTGCGATGGTTAACATTGCAAGTTAAGGTTCCTCCAAGCCTTTGATCTTTCACAACTGAAAGAGTTACGATCGCCAAAATCTCAAATCACTATTCAATTGCTCTGAGTCCACCCTGCCATGGCTGCAAATGGGAACAGTCGGACCACAAGTTATGATTTTCGCAAAGGGCTTAAAAACATGTCCAGAGCACTGTAAATGCAAATAGAAAATCAATACTGCACTGTAAATAATCGGGAAAGCAATGAAAAACATTAGAATGAATTGCACAACAATCTCAAGCACACAAATCGGCAATCAAAAAAACATTTAATTTTATGTTTCAATTAAGGGTTTTATCGATCTCGGGAATCAATGAGTTAATACATATTAGGCCACCCACATGGACTAGAACAGTATCGCATTCATTTTTATTATTTCGTACATTGCGGGTTTGCAGGTCCGATTGTGTATCGGACCCTGAATCGCAACTTAATTGACTTGTCACCTCCATGTTTTACTGACGTAATCATGACGGCCTCCGTTTCTATAGGCTGTTTCTAACTTGGGAGTTGCGGCCTCGCTTAATTATTCCTGATCACGCCCCGAAATTGCATGGTTTATGGTTTCGGCTTTCGGTCCATAACTTGCTGACTTGATCAACTGAATAGCACCGTAAATAAAAGACACTGTGGGCCATAGCAGACCGGCAGACATACTCCCTATCTTGTAAGATTTATAATTCTCAGACTTACAATCTTAAGGGATAAATACAACAAAAGGTGAAGTAATAAATGAAAGAAACAAGAGCTTGGAAAGTAATTGAAGAAAGAGGAGTGGGTTAATTAGTGATTAGGTTTGTGGGTGTATCAGTTGTGTAAAACGGAGGTGATAGTGTTAAATCTGCATTATACATTAACACAAATCATAGGTGAGTGGGTGTAGTAGGAGGGAGGGCAAGTTATATGTGGTCAAATGCTGAAGAAGGGTGGTGCTTTGTGAAGCTCTAGATTTGGAGGCAAAAGAAAAAGGGTAAATAGAAAAAACACAGTTGGAAAGTGAATTGATAGAATGGATGGTATCAGGCCCGGGGTCTATGGTTGAATCTCTACAGAAATGGTTGCTCAGTCCTGGTGGTAAATGGTGATAAATGCAACTGAGAAAACATAGTTGGAAATTAAATCTGCAGAATAAATGTTATCAGGCCCAGTGTCTATGGTTAAATTTCTGCAAAAATGGCAGCTCAGTTCTGGTGGTAAATGCAACTGAGTAATGACGAAATTTAATCTGCGGAATGGATGGAATAATAAACTATAAGCTAATTTTTGGGTAATGGTGTCACCGGCATCATTACTTTTAGATGATTTTGAACAACTATCTGATTTAAGAGGACTTAGATGACTATTTGTGCAATTAATTAAAGGAACTACAAATAGAGTGGCCCAAATCTATTGGTTATGTTAACCAAGTCAAAGTCTCAGAAATTAGTATTTTTAATATAATGGCTGACTTGAAAGCACAAAATGAAAGGGGTTTATGTATATGAGTGGGTGTTTTTTTTAGCTGCAGCACAACTGTAGAGATGACTGAGCTTACAGCTCAGTGTCTTCAGTGGCAGGCTGCATGAGGACTATAGTGTATCAAGGCTGAGGTTAATAGCCCTGGTCCGTGGTCCCCAATTAAGAGGATGATTTGAGCATTTGATATTGGAATGGGTACATAGCCTGAGCAAAGAAAGCACCCACAGTTGCGGTGGAGCATGTTTGTGAGTCTACGTATAATATTGGAATGGGACTCATAGTCCATTATATGAAAAGTGAAGAATTGTAGTTTAATTTAACTACTACATTTTATACCCGACAGTACAAAGATAAGACACTGATTTAATCAGTTGTAAGAGTTTTAAAAATAAATGATCTCATATTTTTATATTTAAAATGTTAGGAATGGCAAATGATTAAGTAACAGCAGGCACAGTAATAGAGATGTGATAACTTCATAAGTTGACCTGAAATTGTCCTCTAAGCCTGCCGAGGAATTTTTCAAATTGGGTTTGGAGTCTGTCCAAGAATATTATATTTTGAATAGAGCTATTATCCCAAATACAGAATTTGTCTAACAACTTGAATCTCTGGCACAACATAATTTTTCGGGGAAGGCACATATTTCTAATAGGAAATGTATGATAGACTCAGCACATATTTACCCACTGAAAGTGATTGAGATACCAGACAAATAGAGGAATATTGCAGAATTCATAGATCAACAGCTTTCGGTTCTCTCCAAAATACTTAAAGGACCACTGCAGTTCAAGAAAAAAAGGCTCTTATCTGTTAAGTGTGTACCAAATTAACAAAATTAGAAGCTGTGTAAGCTATTGTATTACGAAGGCTGACTAATTACCACTAATTACCACTATTAACAACGAGTTACCTGTTTGTCCACATCTTTGCATAACCCTTTCAGCACAAAATGATCAGAGTGACAGTTCACAGCCCAATGAATTTATGTACACCTTATATTATACATCCTTTACAAAGTCACAATACTGTTCTTCTTTTTACCTAATAAAGGTAAATGGGATTTCCTATTCATTCTGATGACTTTAGGGTTCATGTATACATGTGGTTTTGCCGCCTGTTCATCTTATGATTTTGTGGTTAGAGATTTCCTGGTATAGCAGTTACTTCATAGCTTTAAGTGTTACTTTTAGGTCAAGCAAAAATATGTAATCATATATTTCAGGTATATTCTATGTCAACCATAAATATAAAAAATATATTTTGGTATAATCTGAATTGTTGAAGAAAATGTATACGAGTACAGGAATCCATTTTTTGTTTTACATCATTTCCTCAGGGCTGGATCATAAGGTTTTGTATTTTGGCAATTACTGAGGGAGAACCTTTGTTAAGATAACTGGATAAGATTAGAATTGACACCACATCACATCCCTTCACTGGCCTAGAGGCAGAAACAGCTCTCCAGAAAGGAAGTGCCCCTCTTACACACAGAACTTCTACCTACATATCATAGATTTTTTCCAGTAACCATCAGAATCATACACATTTTTTTTGTTAATTAAAAACTAGCTTGATACCTTTTTTCTGCTTAATTATGATTTTACTCAGATGCAAATGTTTCAAAGAAATATATTTGTTTTTCGCTGAACAGTAGTCCTTGTTATTGTGGCCCATCACTCCTCACTGTGAAAGAGAAAGTAATTAGAAGTGAGGGAGGGCCTTTTCATGTAACTCATACTTAAAGTATACAACTACAAGCATAATTATCTAACATTTCCACTCACTTTCAACTAATAAAATAATAAATTACACAAAAAGGCCACAAGAACATAAAAATAAAAAAAATTCTACTGCAAAATGGTTAATTGCCTCTAAATGGCACCAGCCTATCGCCCCTAACTGGAACGAACTTAAGGCCATAATCCGTAACAATAGGGCTCTGGAAAATGGATTCCAAAAGCTTGGGGCGATCAAAACTCAAGTTATAAGATGGAGAAGTTGATCCATTATAAAAGATGTGGCTACGAATGTTCCAGACCACAACTTGGGAGGGACCAGATGCAATGTTCAAGATGTTTTTATTATGTATTGTTATATATTTGTTATATGTTTGTCAAACAGATAAGAATACTACTACTGGATATATTTGTGAGTAACAAAATTGTTGATATTTGTATAAAACCCAAGGAAAAAAAAAATCTAACACTTTCACCCAAAATTTTCAATAATAACAATTTTTAATTATATTTATCTATATGTACAATACACATGTATGCAATAACTGCAACTATTTATGTCACTTTATTAATTGTGACTTTTTAGGTTTTAATGCTTACTTAGCCTTATATATATCTTGGTGATAAAAATAATAAGTATGAAACCTTAACATGAATCTTATTTATTTTCAGTACACCAAGCCACACCAAGAAGCCGAAGAATGTTTTCATTCTACCCAAACAGTAGCGAAGTGCAGCCTTTAATGTATAGAAGACTACTCCAATATCAAAGACCTAGATTTGACTTTTCAAGAATAATAAACAAAAATAAAAATATGTGATAATATTGAATAACACTTGTCCAAAAAGTTTACATTTAGGAGATCGAAAATATTTATGTGAACTATTGAACATTTCACATGTTTATGACACTTACTTGTGTATACTTTAAAAATAAATTATCTTTTTTATTTGTATTTCAAAGAATATATTTCCTATTTTTTCATTTAGCAAGTTTAATTCTTCACTGTATTTTATCAAAGATGGTTAATGTAAACTGTATGTCATTCTCTATGATTTGCCATAAACAATAACTATTGCAAGAATGAAACAAAGTGGAAAAAAGAAAAGAAAATCTCAGAGTCTACAATTTGAGAATACAGTTTGACCAAGAATTCTACTGCTTAATTCGATGCAGACCTGCATTTCCAATATGCTTTTATAAAGAGCTAGACTTTGTACTGAACCAATTGTTTTAGAGAGTAAACAAAATATAGCATATAATATATCAACCATTACATGTGTTACTAATGGACTCATTGCCATGTTTCCGTTGTAGACACAGAGAACGTTTGTGCCTTCAAAGACCCTTTCCGCCTATCAAGCATATCAGCAAAAATTAAAATGGTGTCCTCACTGCATCATAACTGAATACAATACTTAATAAAGTACACTGTGTTTGTTTATACTTTCTAAAATCAGTTTGCCTCTTATCAAGTTTGGGTCCTTAGAAAAACATGTTGAAAATATGGAACTATATATTTATAATTTCAGCTATCGCATGGGTCATTCTTTATCCTGTAAAATCTGTTCTGTTTCACAAACTGCCAGCAATCAGGCCAGCACTGCTGTCATCAATATGTGTGAGTGTTTGTTGCTGTAAGCTATTGTAACCCTTAAATTAATCAAATCATATATTGTTTATATCACTTATTTTTTTGTTTTCAATTTTTACTCTTGAAAAATTCAAAGGGCTTGCATGCAGTGTTAAGAGAAATTTGTTTATTGAATATAATTATATAAATTGTTGGTATATAACCTGTCCATTTTTCTTAAGATGAAAAAAACATAATTATTTCATTGAAATACAGCAAGTTCCTTAAGAAAATGGAAAAAAATAATATTAGATCCGCTCCCCTCTTAAAATGTCCAACACTCGATTAAATGAATCGCACACAAAGCACAAAATATATAGAAGGTTGTGGAAGAGGAACAGTTGTTGGCCAGTTGATGAAAATAGAGACAAGAGGTTAACAGGGAAACCCATTTCATGAGTTAACAGTTAAAATAGAAAAGGTTAAAATATGGAGTGGGATGATATAGAAAACATGGGGATAGGGAAAAGTTAATGCAGAGAGGGGGGAGATAAAATGCATAAAGAGAGAGCTAGAGCTGGAATGACAACATAGAAAGTGGAAATACTTGTTGTTTTGTTGAACCTTGCTTTCCTGATGCCCTATGTGCCAACCTTGATGCCCTTTTAGAAAATTCCACACAGGAATTGAGAAGTTCTCCAAGAGTTCTGCAACATTTCCCGGCATCTCACCCATTCTCTATATAATTATAACTTTTCTGTTGCACCTATGTTCATGGTTAGAATTCAATAATTATAAATGCCAACATATCAAAACATAGGTAACAGACTTGAGAATTCATATTTGAGTGTCTAAACTATATCATAAAAATAAAACATTGTTGCTAAAGAGAACTTTCAGTTGTGTCAACTTCTCATCATTCTTTTTCTATATCAGATTGTTGACGGGTTGGGCTGGAGAAGGCAGCCCCATGGGGCCCCTACACTACAGAAAAAAATTAAATGCAAAAAAAAACATTACACAGCACTGACCCCCCCCCCCCCCCATCTACTAGAAGAGGGCCCGGGTGCCCTGCAGCACTGGTAGATCCACCCCTGTCTATTAGACCCAGAGCTCTAGCTCATAAATTTAGTCTGACCAGCAACTGAAAAAATATCATGTTTCTGCCAAAGAGCTTTTTCAAACCCTTATTAGTACCTTAAAAGCATGGGAAGACATGGAAAGACATCAGTCTCAAACATGCAAAAATAGGCAAATATTTTTTTTTTTTAATGTTATTTTGGATTAATATTGATCCCGGGACTAAAGGGGTTAATACATATAATGAAACCCACATTGACTAATGCATTTTATAGAGTGCTAGATTGCTTGATTGTATATTACTTTTTGTCACTAATTAATTTCCTTGCCTTCAATTGCAGATTACGTGTAACTTCCATGTTTTACTGATGTCATGATGATGGTCTCAATTACTATTGGCTGTGTCTGAAAAGTAAATTACACGCTTGCTTAAAGATTGTCAGATCATATGAGCATGCCCCCTGAAATAAAAAAAATAAAAAACACCTGCAGACAAAAATACAGGTTCAAGACTTTTGCGAACAGCTTAAAGAATATAGCCCATAATTTGGAAAAAAACATCTTTGTTAAGTATGCAACAAACTAACATTTTTTAGCAGCTGTATAAGCATGGGCATATATATCTGTCTGCAGTACTTCCTGTGGAATGCCGAGGTGTGGAAGGACAGGACAGGATTGGATGTCTAATTAGAGATTGTGCTAAGCTTTTTAAACTGGATTAGTGTTTAGGCCATTCGGAGAACTATGGGTTTTACAATAGGCTGGGCATAACACGCCTCAACACACTAAACACCCCATTCACGATAACTGGCTTCATACAGACATTGAGCTAGTTGTTGTGGGGGAGAAGTCCTCTAGTAAATCTGATGGATGAACCAAAAAGCAGGATCACAGATTATGGTGGGCTAGTGTACACACAGTTGATGCCTATGTAAATTCCCCATTCCCCTATAAGTGAGGACCAACAGATAAGATCTCAGGGATTGGCAATGGTCCTAGGACTGACTGTTTGCAGGTCTTGAAACCATTGCAATGTGCTGAAGGTTGCTTAGCCAACAGTCTCCCTTGCCCAAAACATCATACCTTTCAACTGATATTTTATCAATGAGTGTTTGTATTATCTTGTTTACCAAGATATTCTTGTAACGTCACAACATAAGGTGAGGAAATTGCCTGGTATTTCAGGGCTGGGTCACTCTTTTGAGTGAGACCAGACTCATATACTACAGGATATTTCTCCCTGTAAAGGGCACGAGAGAGCTAAAATAGGTTGCTCTCTGAGTAGGTACCCAGACCAATAGGACAAACCTACTTAGGTTTTGTCCGTTCTCAGATTGAGCACCTTTTATTTCATTGTTGTGTATGCAAAGGGTGATAGGGGGATCCAGACGTGGACTCCTTGCTCACTGGGCCTTAGGGAGTAAAGCAGCATCTCACTGACGAGGCCCACAGAGGCTGGAACGCGTCTGGGGTTTGCTGTTTCTCCTGTTCAGGGTAGAATTACCTGGTATTTTGGGGCTGGGTCCCTCTAGATTGTAAGTAGCGAGTTTTCAGTCTTGCAGGGTGCTTTGGGAAAAAGCACTTTCTACAAAGACTCTAAGCTAAAAACAGGGCCCTCCATTTTTCACTTGTTAATATTGTATTTTTCCCTGTTCTCTCCCCTTGTACAGCGCTACGGAATATGTCGGCGCGTTACAAATAAACGATAATGATAATAATAATAGTGAGTGAGACCAGACTTATATACTACAGAATATTTCTCCCTGTGAAGCTTACAAGTGCTCTAAAAGAGGTTGCTCTCTGAGTAGATACCAGACCTATAGGACAAACCTACTTTAGGTATTGTCCATTCTCAGATTGAGCACCTCTTATTTTGTTGTTGTGTAACATTACACCATACAATATATTTTAATGTAAACTGTGAGCCACCTCATAAACTGAAGTGGGGATTATTTTGCCACCTACTGAATTGACAGAAAGAACTTCAGCTTTCTGCACTTAAATCACTTAGAAAACAATAATTAGAAACCACAAACATTGTGGTACTCAAATGGTTCTACACTTGCAAAATTATTTTAATATGTTGAATTCAGATTTAAATGGCAGATGTTTTTGTATTTTTCCCATATTTTTCAAATGTTTTTTAAAACAAAATACATTGATTGACAAATATGTTTTAGAAAGTGGATTATTTCCTTTAAAAGAACATTAGAAAATGCAAATTAAATTGTAAGACATTATTTGAGTGTTAATAGCCTGGCAATCTCTTATGTAGCAAATTGATCCAAATTAGTCTAAGGAGCCAGTGAACTGTATATGGAAATCATTGGTTGTAAATGCATTCAATAATATACTGCAAGTCATTTGATTTTCATGTTCCCACTATCATTCGTTTGTAACATATTAGTTATTGGAATTCATTGCCTGCGCTTTAAACTGTATTGTAATATGTAAACACAATATTGGGAAAACCTTAGAGCAAATTGAAATATCACAAACATTTAATTTGCTGCTTCAAAGCATGACATTGAATAATTTAGTAAAATACATGATTTATAGTTTGTAAAATATATACTCCTGTGCTGTATAAAAACAAGTGGAACAATATTTTTACAGCATTAAACATTTACATAATACTGATGAAATTGTAGATACTTAACACTGAAATGGTAGAACACATTTTGTACCAAAGATTCTTTTATATAACTTATATTAAATTTTTAAGCAAACATCCTTTTTAATAAACTAAAGTTTAAGAGTTGTATTATATATTGCACCTGTGTGGAATTGAGTTACTTTGGACTAACTCATGTTATTATTTAGATTTTACAGGTTACACAAATATAATACATTATTGCAAATCAAAATTTACATTGAAATTACAAGTGTTCCCACAAGTCTTAGGTTTTCTTTGAAGGTGTATGTGAATAACTATGATATACAAAAAGGGGTGTAAATAAATAAACAACCACTGTTTTGCTGAATGATTATAACATGGAACAGTTATTTAATTATTCATACACACCCTCTTATAAATTTCTCACTATTATAAATCTTCTCTAAATATATAGTTTTTATTCTGTATTACAATTTCTCTGCATATGGATTTTGCTTTCAAAATACATATACAAAGAGATGTTTATTTGCAATTTCTATGGTTTCATATACCCACAAAGTGGTGTGATATAATGAGTTTTAGAAACAAATAGATTTAGCAGTTTCAGTTTAAGTAACAATTAATAAATATCTAAAATGCCACCAGGACCTGAAGGCTGCCTCTAACCCCATTCATCAGTAACTTTTCCTGTCTCTGAATTAGAGGGACATGAAAAATGTCCCAAACATAGCATCACTAATAAGTAGTTTTTGTGAATTCTATCACATATATAGTAGTTGTTGGTGTTTGTCACGCTTAGGAATGTTGGTCACACAATGTTAAATTGTCATGCATGCACGCTGAAGGTGCTTTGCGCAATGAGATGCCGCTCATCGCAAGACCCCTAGGGCCTTCCTTCCCACACTGACGGGCTCGCGCCTGCTTAATGATCGTCAAAGCCGCTCATTGCAGGGCCCGCGGGCCGCAACTGGGGACATGCGAGGGGCTAACACAATCAGCCTCCTGTGCTGCAATACCCACCTCTGCCCTCAGATGTCACTGCTGCGGCTCATCACCAGTTTCCTTTCTCACTCCCCTTTGCCTGGAAACCACAGGAAGCCTAAGGCCTGCAGGGTTCCAGGAACCCGCTCCGGTGTGAGATCACCTGACTCTGGGAGAGACCGGTCCCTGCGGGGCAATGGGAGAGGGTGAGGGGGAAAGAAAACACAAGGGAGGGAGAGGAGGGGGAAAGAAGACTCAAGGGAGGGAGAGGAGGGGGGAAGAAGACAAAAGGGAGAGAGAGGAGGGGGGAAAGCAGACACAAGGGAGGGAGAGGAGGGGGAATGAAGACACAATGGAGGGAGAGGAGGGGGGGAGGAGACACAAGGGAGAAATAGGAGGGGAAATGAGACACAAGGGAGGAAGAGGAGTGAGGAAAGGAGACACAAGGGAGAGAGACGAGGGGGAAATGAAACACAAGGTGGGGAATGAGACACAAGGGAGGGAAAGGAAAGGGAAATGAGACACAAGGGAGAGGGAGGAGGGGGAAAGAAGAGACAAAGGAGGGATAGAGGGGGAAAGGAGACACAAGGGAGAGAGAGGAGGGGGAAAGAAGACACAACAGAGGGAGAGGAGGGGGAAAGAAGCTGAGCAGGTACAGAAGGGAGGGGGAAGGAGACAAAAGGGAGGGAGAGGAGGGGAAAAGGAGACACAAGGGATGGAGGAGGAATGAGACACAAGGGAGGGAGAGGTGGGGGAAAAGGAAACACAAGGGAGGAAGTAGAGAGGGGAGAGACTCTCACTGAGTGCCGAAGGAGCTCAGTGTGGAGCTCGCAATCAGCTCCAAAGGTGCTCACTTTGGATGGCAAACAACATTGCCAGGCTTAAAATTTTATTTCTGTCATTTTTGACAGGCAAGTAGCTAGTTAAAACATATTTAGCAGATAACAGTATGGAACTTACTGTTCTATATACACTAATCAGCCTCACTGGTGGGTCAGCATGATATTTATTACTGACAAATGATTCTTTAATTGGTATTACATTCCAATAGTTGGTGTTTGTAAAATATAGTTTTTAATGATACAAGACCTTTTCTATGTCCATTTAAAAGTGACAACCTCAGTAATGTAAAGTTGGTGAACCTCACAGACAGCATATATCTGGCATTGTTAACAATAAAGCATTGAAGTAAGATCATGAGACCCTGTGCTTAGTATAACTATGCTTGAGGCATTACTATGTAAGGATACCCTTTCACTCCTAGGTCTCCATTCCATGGCTACTCTATGTATTTCTGAATGAAAAATACAGTTGCCTTAGTAGAGATTACCCTCCTAACCCATCACCTAAAAACTAGGCTGTTGTTATGTTTACCTGCATCCTGTTCATATGGTTCATGTACTCACGTGTACATATTTCACATTTCTCATATATCGCATATTCTAATTGATTTCTCTAAAAAAATGTACTTTCTGGACTTGCAAAGAAGTTTTGTTGCATAACTTATTTTACTGCCACATGTGCTATACCTGAAGGTCTAGTGATATTCAAAGTACTGATCTCCCAATTACATATCTAGTTCTCAGCAGCGCGGGCTTGCCAAAAACTGTTGGTAACTAGTGATGTCGCAAACATAAAATTTTCGGTTCGCGAACCGCCGCAAATGTTCGCGCCATAGACCTCAATGGGCAGGCAGACTCTTTCTGTCCACAATAGTGATGGGAAAGTTGTTTCAACGCGACTAACACCTGGACTGTGGCATGCCGGAGGGGGATCCATGGCAAAACTCCCATGGAAAATTACATAGTTGATGCAGAGTCTGGTTTTAAGCCATAAAGGGCATAAATTACCTAACATTCCTAAATTGTTTGGAATAACGTGCTTTAAAACATCAGGTATGATGTTGTCTCGATCAGGTAGTGTAAGGGTTAGGCCCGTTTCACAGTGACAGACCAAACTCCCCGTTTAACGCACCGCAAACAACGCAAACAGTCCATTTGCACAACCGCAAACTCCCTATTTGCACAAGGTTGGATACCAAGCTAGCCATGTCCTGTTCCTTGTCCTCACTGATGTCATTGAAGGTCTCTTCCTCCACCCAGGCACCAAGGGTCCCCGAAAGGTGACAACAAGCCCCCTGGGACGCCTGCTTTGTTTGGTCTTCCACCTCCTCAAACCACCTTCCTCCTCTGACTCCTCTTCTTCAGACTCCTCTCACTGCATTGCCTCTCTCTGCATTATTATAAGGTGTGTTAAGTAGTACTACTCTTATCAGTTTAATACCGGTTACAGCACCTATCAGGAGGCGTGTATAAGGCCTGGATTTTTAGAACCGGGAGATGGAAAAAGATGCTTGGTTGGTCGTATCACTTCAATTTTGGGGCACGGCACGTACAATCAAAAGTGTCAACATATAGGAGTGGGGTGTTTGTAAGTACTACTCTTATAAGTTTAATACTTGTTACGTCACCTATCAGGGCACGTGTATAAGGCCTGGATTTTTGGGACCGGGAGATGGAAAAAGATGCTTGGTTGGTCGTATCACTTTGTGACATTAGCTTCTTACGCTCAAACATTTCCTTTACAGGCACCTGACTATGGGCAGATGAGTAGGAACTGCTCAAGGCGAGAGACGGAGTGGCGGATGGTTGAGAGGGGGAAAGGAGGACAGCAGTGGTTGATGTGGCTGATGATGCTGGACCAGGAGGAGGATGGCGGCTTTGAGTTTGTGTGCTGCTTGTACTCATGTGTTGGTCTGGAGTCACCCAAACATTAGGTCTCAACCTGTAGAGAATAAGGGAACCAGGCTACTCTAGACCTCATTCATCATTACAGGTTTTGACAGATTAGTACTATGCGTGCATGCTACTGTGACAACAGATATAAGTGGCACTGTGCACTTGCAGAAGAGTAGACGCTGTAGGCCTGACACAGACGCTTGCAGACAAGTAACTGCTATTCAATGTATTACAGTCAAAATTGTATTCTTTGTTTAAATGTGCACTACTGACTGTTACACCAGATATGAGTGGTGGCACTGACTGGGCAAGTGGGCACAGTATACGATGTGAGCCTAAGACACACACGCTGGCAGGCAGGCAAATGAAATTAGATTACACAGAAAAATAGTGTTGTTTTTTTTAAAATGTAGAGTGCTGGTACACCACTAGATTGGATTGGTTGAACTTGGCACAGTACTTGTAAGCCTGACGCACACAGGCTAGGGGTCAGGCAAATGAACTTAGATTGGCGGTCAGGCAAATGAACTTAGATTTAAGAAAATAAAATTATTGTTTTTTTAAATGTAGACTGCTGGTACCCCAACTAGATTGGATTGGTTGAACTTGGCACAATACTTGTAAGCCTGACACACACACTGGCTAGCGGTCAGGCAAATGAACATAGATTGGCAGTCAGGCAAATGAACTTAGATTTAAGAAAATAAAATTATTGTTTTTTTTAAATGTAGACTGCTGGTACCCCAACTAGATTGGATTGGTTGAACTTGTCACAGTAATTATAATCCTGACACACACACTGTCTAGTGGTCAGGCAAATGAACTTAGATTGGCGGTCAGGCAAATTGACTTAGATTTAAGAAAATATATATTTTTTTTTTTAAAGTAGACAACTAGTAAACAAGATTGTATTGGTTACACTGTGCACACACAGTATAAGCTGTGAGCCTGACACACACACTTGCTAGCAGGGGCTAGCAGGGAGACAGGCAAATTAAGTTAGATTAGACAGAAAAAAAAAAAAAAAAAGATGTTATAGCCCTAAAAATGGCTTTTTGGGGTGCTATGTTTACAGCAGAGATCTGATGAGTCCTTCAGCACTGCACTGGACACTGAATAAACTTGCCTAGCTATTGATTTCCCTATTCAATCAGCATCACCTACACTCTCCCTCCTCTCAGTAAGACTGCAAGTTAGTTATGATTCCAAAATGGCTGCTGTCCATGAGGTAGAAGGGTCTGGAAGGCAGGGTATGATGCTGATTGGCTGGCATGTGTCTGCTGACTGTGAGGTGCAGGGTCAAAGTTTGCTCACATATGTTCTCAGTTGGCCGCGAACGCGAATATGCTATGTTCGCCGGGAACAGTTCGCCGGCGAACTATTCCCGACATCTCTATTGGTAACGCAACGTTAAAATTGCGGGCTTGCATAGCAAGCCCTCAGCAACTGTGGCTGCTACCGCGGACCTCTCGCTGGTGGATTTGAGTGCCATAGGCGCTCATCCCTACGACCCCATACGACTTAGACAGGAAGCACCGAAGGCGCTCACTGTGCTGGTGGAGATGAGCGCTGTAGGCACTCATCCATACGACCCCGTACGACTTACGCATCATCCGTACGACCCACAGGACTAAACATGAACACAAATCTCAATTATACACTTTACAATGCCAGCCCCATAGGACTTAGAATAAATCGCATTCAAACATTCATCCCTACAAATCGCACCACATATACATAATCCCTGCGACCCGTCACACTACAGATGAACACGAAGCTCCATTTTACAATTTCCACTCCGTGACCCGTAGGTGTTTGAAAAAAATAGCATAAAAAAAATAAAAAATATCATATAATATTGAGAAAAATAACATTATTCATGGACCGAAAAAAATTAAATATATTATTTATCTATAGTAAGATAGAAATCATATATAAATGATTCAAATTCATAAAATAATAATTTAAGAAAAAATACATAGAAGAGAAGATTTCAAACACAGATAAATGTTTGGGCTAAAATGTTGCCCATTTACAAACATAATCTATGCTCTTAGCAAAAGAAATTCCCTTTCATATTTGCACTGCATTTCAACATTTGCATATTTCTATAATTTCCAACAGACTCTCCATCCAAAGTGTCACTGAATAATTTGCAGCACTGCACGGTGTAACACAGCCTGTAAACTCTCCAGAGATTTACAGAAAAAAGATTACACCAACAGGTAACCTACAGCAATACAGTTGCTTAGCAAAAATACTGTGCTGTTAGTGAAAAAAAAACATTACTTGAACATTTCCATTTATGCTTCTCATTTCAACAGACACTGCCTGAAGACTGTCGAAGGAACATTGGCAGCAGGGGACCCTCTGTCATTTATACAGAAGAAATTCAACACAACAAGTAAAGTATAACAAGAACAAAAAAAGAAAAATAATCTATGCTGTTTGGTGTGCGCCAATCTCAAAACTTACTGCAATCTAACTAACCCTCTAAGCCTATCCCCATAACCTAAACCCCTAATGCCAACAGTGCTGCACGAAACAGGTTAGCCCAGCAAATTTTAGTCAAATAAAGAAAATGGAAGGATTTATCCTATTTGGTGAGCGCCAATGGGGAAAAGCACTGCAATATAACTAAACCTCAAGAATAACACCATCATGCAAACAGTGCCACACAACAAACAAAATATGACAACAAAGGCTGTAACACATATAAAATACAAGCATCAATCCTCTTTAATGTGCACCAATGTCAAAATAGACTGTAGTTTAATTAATCCTCTAAGCATAAAACCTACTGCAGCCTAACTAACCCTGTACGCCTATCCACCTTACCTGAACCCATAATGCCAACAGTGGTGCACATGAAACAGGATAGAACAGCACATTTTTAACATATAAACAAAATGGAAGGATTATTTCTGTTTGGTGTCCGCCAATGTGGAATACCACTGCAATATAACTAAATCTTAAAAATAACAGCATAATGCAAACAGTGACACACACCAAACAAGATACCACAAACAATGCTGTTAACACATACAAAATGGAAGCATCAATACTGTTTGCTGTGCGCCAATGTCAAAATGCACTGTAGTGTAACTAATCCTATAAGCCTAAACCCATAAACATAAGACCATAACGACAACACTGCCATCCAACAAATAGGATAACACAAGAAATGCTTACTCATACAAAATGGAAGAATACATCCTGTTTGGTGTGCCCCAATGTCCAAACGCAGTGCAATATAACTAACCCTCTAAGCCTAACACAATAACCCCAAGTACAAAATGGCACACTGGTGCACACAAATCACAACACCACAAACAATTCTAAGAACATATACACCATAGAGAGACGTATCATCTTTTCTGTGCACCTTTTATCAAATGCAATGCAACAAAATTAACACTAAACAGGATAGCAGAAGAAATAAGGAAAATAAAGAAAAAAAAAACACAAATACAAATATAATGTATTATTTATATTTACAGATTACTATGGCGAATAACAAAAATAAAGAGGAACAGAAAAGACAGCAAACTCGAGAACATGTACAAAGAGAGAAAGATCGACAGACGCCGGAGGAAAAGGAAATTCAACGAGAAAAAGAACGTGAGAGAATCGCAAGCAAGCGGCTTAGAAAGTAACATCCAAGCCAAAAAAGGCAACCAAAAAACAAAAACATCTAGAAAATGTATCGGAACAATCTGATAAGAATTATAATGTTGATTTAGACAGATTGATATATCTTCTCGCAATTGTCCTTTAACTAAATCTTTAACAGTAGAGGTTTATAATTGTGGTATGATGAATATTGTCTGTCAGTTTTGTGGGACTTCTCATTTCAAACTAGAAAGACTCAGAGATGGCGGGTTTATTAGTTCCTGTCAAAAAGGCAAGGTAAGACTTCCAGAAAGCCAACAAATACCAACATATTTTCAAAGCATTATGACTTAGCCTTCTTTCCCTAACTACAACAAGTTCAAATTAAACATAAGATCCTATAATAGTGCCATATCTTTTGCATCTATGGGTGCAACATTAGCTGCTAATGTGCCAGGACATGGCCCTTACTGCTTCAAAGTACAAGGACAAATTTACCATTGTACTTCTCATTTACATCCAGAGGAAGGGGAGCAAAGAAAATTTGCTCACCTATATGTCCTAGATACTATGGAAGCTGTTGAACAACGTATGCAGCTTCCAGAAAATTAAAAATGCTTACCAATTGTTTTTATAGAGCTTGATAAAATTATGGCCCATACACTCAAGCTTATAAAAAAATGTGAGAAGTAGAAAAGGAACAACAAATTCATGCACAAATTCATCAATTACCAATCCCAAAAGTCAATATGGTTCTTAAAAGAGATTCCAATACTGATAAATGCTGTTATAACTTGCCAACATCAAATGAGGTTGCAATGGTCTTTCAAAATGACGAGGTAGAACCACCATTTCAGAGAGATATTAGAATATATCCCAGAAATGAGGAACAGCCTTTCATTAATATTAGTATCTTAAGTAATAATTTGGATCCAATGACATATCCCGTGGGGAAGCACGTTGGCAACCCAAATTAACCCTTGAGAGTTACCCAAATTCAAAAGTGCTTGTGAGAAATAATATTTACATGTTTGAATTTAAAGTGGCTAAAACTGGATTCAATCCCATCTTATGTGGCGGAAAACTTACACATCAATGGATCATTAATTCATATTTGCAAGTTGAGGCAAACAAGTTCAAATATCAACAAGATAAACTACGTGTAGAACAGTATTCTGGACTGATGGATTATGTCGCTGAGGTGGCTACAACCAGAGAGCTGCCAGCTGACAAAGCCATCATTTTACATTCTTATTTCCAAGAATCTCATCGCAATATGCGAGAAAGATACAATGATGCTATGGCTATTGTAACTAAATATGGCAAACCAGATGTATTTATTACATTTACATGTAATTTACAATGTCCAGAGATTGTACAGAATCTGCTAATTGGACAAACTGCTTCCGATAGACCCGATTTAGTGGCAAGAGTCTTTAAAATCAAATTAACTGAATTAATACGTGACATAACCATAACTCAGTTATTTGGCAAATGTCTGGCTTATGTTTATACCATAGAATTTCAAAGAAGAAGCCTTCCACATGCACATATTCTACAATCCTTCAAGAGAAAGATACATCGGATACTGGTGATAAAGTGAATTCAGTGATTATTGCTGAACTACCAGATCCAGAAATACATGGTAGACTATATGAGATTGTAACTCATCTTATGATTCATGAACCATGTGGAGATATTAATCCACAGTCACCATGCATGGAAAATAAGAAATGTACTAAAGAATTTCCAAAAGATTATAGAGACAAAACTTATTCTAATTGTGATGGCTATCCATTATATAGAAGAAGGGAAGGACAAATTGCCATTATTCGTGGATCCACCATTATTCGTGGATCCACCCAGCTACTGTAGTGGTCAAAAGTGCAGAAAATCACGAACAAAGTGAGTTATTACATGATGAACTTGCATCTCATGTAGATGCATGCTATGTAAGTACGCCAGAAGCAATGTGGTGTATTCTCAAATTTGAAATGCATGATCGCTCACATGCAGTATATTGATTGGCTGTACATTTGCCACAAAGACATTTAGTGTATTTCCATGTTGGAAATGAAACAAATGCTTTGGCATTGTGAGCACTGGCAAACTACACTAACTGCGTGGTTTTAATTAAATTGTACTGACTTGGAGGCAAGGGAATTGTTATATATTGACATTCCATACCGTTATGTTTTTGTTAATGGATTATGGCGAAAACGAAAAAGTCGTGGAAATAAAATAATCCCAAGAATTTACACAGAGACCTTGAACATCTTCTAAATGTTCATGGTGCACAAAGTTTTGAACAGTTAAGAACTGTTAATGACATAGTTTATGAATCATTTAATTTAGCTGCGCGACACAGAAACTTCCTAGCCGATGATACAGAATGGGAAAGATGTCTAGAAGAAGCAGCACTGTGTCAAATGCCACGGCAGATGAGCGAAAAATTTGCATTCATTTGTATCTTCACAAATGCTCCAAATGCATTAGCATTGTGGAACAAATTTAAAACAAATATGTCTGAAGACTTTTGGCAATGATACAATGAGCCTATTGCACAATTAAAAGCATTAATTAAAATTCAAGAGGTCTTTTTATCTCATGGATTAAGTTGTGCAAGTTTTAATCTGCCAGTTCCAGGTCTCATAGATGACATAAACTTTGAAGACACCCAGCTTCAAAGAGAAAGAACAGAAGAAAGACTTACAACTTTACATACATTACAATTGCAAGCATTTAATGCAATCAAAAATGCCCTAGATGATGAGATGCTCAAAGAGCGTTATTTCTATCTAGATGGACCTGGCGGATCAGGAAAAACGTATCTGTATAATTTATTAATGAGTCTTGTTCGAGCACAAGGTCAAATAGCACTGCCATTTGCAACCACTGGAATTGCCGCACTTTTGTTAGAAGGTGGAAGAACTGTGCATAGTGGATTTAAACTGGAAACATCAGTGTCGGATATTCAAATGACATCATTGCAAGCAAAAAAAAAGTTAAAAAAGTAAAATAATTATAATAGATGAAGCTACAATAATGTCATGCCATGACTGTTTGCCACGTGAAGTCATGGATAATGATTTGCCATTTGGTGCAAAGGTAATATTGTTAGGTGGAGATTTTAGACAAACATTACCTGTCGTTGTACATGGAAATCAAACCAACATTGTCAAAACATGTATAAAGTCAAGTACACTATGGAATCTATTTACCCATCTTCAATTACAATTTTTGATTGGCTGATTAACATTGGAGAAGGAAAAACAGAGCGACTACAAAATTTACCAGATGATACCGTGCAAATTCCAGCTCATATGATTTGCAAACAGGATCTCATATCAGCTATGTTCCAATATACAATAAATATCGAGGACTATGCAGAGCATGCCAACAAAGTAATACTAACATGCAAAAATAAGGATGGGATACTCCTCAATAAAGAAATATTTGAAAAAATAAATGCACCACAAAAAAATTATCATAGTGCTGAGTCTGTACTTGGTGATGGCAAATAAAGTCAGACAAACTTTTCAACTGAATTCATTAACTCATTAACTCTCTCTGGAATGCCACAACATATTTTGCAGCTAAAGAAAGATGCAATTGTCATGTTACTGCAAAATATGAACCCCCAAAAAAGGCCTATGTAATGGAACCAGATTAATTGTTCAAGAATTAAAGGACCATTTCATACATACTGAAATTCGAACAGGTAAATGAGAGAGAGTTTTCATACCAAGAATAGAAGTGAAAGTAGCCTACCTTTTGTACTTCAAATGAGACAATTTCCCATCATCATGGCATTTGCGATGACCATTAATAAATCACAATGACAAACGTTCAAATCTGTGGGTATATTTTTAGAAGAACCAGTATTTGCACATGGCCAGCTGTATGTTGCATTCTCAAGATGCAATACTTTAGAGGCTATTAAAGTTTACATTGAAAACAACCAAAGTCAAGGTGATTTATTAGATGATGGCCACATTTTTACAAAAAACATTGTCTACTATGAGGTACTCTAACTTAAATTTAAAAACATATAACAATACAAGACATGGCAAACAATAACAACAAAAAAATATTTCACCTCATCAACAATTTCACAAGAAAAAAATAATAAATAGAGCACAGTGGTTTTATTTTGAGGACAAACTTTTATGTCACTCTGGCTCTTTTTAGAGGACCACTATTTTAATAATAAACTCTATAAAATGGCAAAAACATAGAGAACAGTGGTTTTACTTCAAGGACAAAATTAGATATCTCTGGGACTCTTTTAAGAGGACCACTATTTCACATAGGAAACTCTAGGTGCCATTTTCCAACAATACTTTCATCTCAAGAACAAATTTACACCAATTTTTTTTTTTTATAGAGAACAGTGGTTTGATTTCAAGGACACAATTTTATGTCAGTCAGACTCTTTTTAGAGGACCACTATTTCCAGAAGAAACTCTATAAAATGTCAAAAACCATAGACAACAGTGGTTATAGCAGGCGGACGAACTTTTATGTCTGGCGGTCTCTTTTTAGAGCACCACTATTTCACATAGGAAACTCTATGTGCCATTTTCAAAAATTACAACAACAACAACAAAATGTCAACCATCAAAAATCAACAACGACAAAATAAGATATTGACATTTTATGGAAGTGGCCTTTTAGCATGATTAGCCCCACAAAACACTTTGCTTGCATTTTATAAAAATTACAGTTGAAATGTTACTTCATTAAGTTACTGTTTATAATATTACTATTTTTGGAAAACAGTGTGCTAAGTTGTTTTTTATTGCATATATTTTAAAGTTCATGTTTAGAGGAGGAGGAGCTTTTGTTGTACAATTTAAATGTATAATTCAATGGAGAATATTAATCCAGGAAGTAATCCGATTGCCAGGTAATGGGGTCAGGAAGGAATTCATTTTCCCCCCCTTTGATACAATTGGCTAAGTTTCAATGCAGTTTTTTACTGTTTGCCTTCCTCTGGATTCAATACCTATTTAGTTTATTATTATTATTATTATTATTGTCTTTATTTATATCGCGCCAACATATTCCGTAGCGCTGTACAGGGGTTTAGTACATGGCAAAAAACAAACTTAACACCTTATAAAGAATGGAGGGCCCTGTTTTTGAGCATATAATCAAATGCACATAGTGCTTGTTTACAAGACACTGACACACAATTGAAAACTCGCAAACTTACAATCTAAGGGTTTAGGTGTGATACAAGAGGGTGACAAATGCTAGATGGTGGTGTGAAAACAATTTGTTCAGTCAATTGGAGGGGTCTGTGTGTTGTACTGTAGAGTATGGGTGGGAGTGTTATTAAGCTGTGGAGTGTGCAGTTGTAATTATAAAGGCTGAAGGTGATATGATTTTTTAAATAGGTGTGTTTTAAGTAGTTTTTTAAAGGTTTTGGGGCAGGAAGATAATCTAATGGAGCGAGGCAAGGAGTTCCAAATAGTAGGGGCAGCACGAGAAAAGTCTTGAAGATGGGAGTGAGAGGAGGTGATGAGAGAGTAGGAAAGAAGAAGGTCGTTAGCAGAAAGAAGGGGGCGGTTGGGAGAGTATTTTGAAACAAGAGCAGAGATATAAGGGGGTGCATTGTTGTTGAGGGCTTTATGTGTTAGGGTCAAGATTTTAAATGTGATTCGGGAAGCTATGGGAAGCCAGTGGAGTGATTGACAGAGAGGAGCTGCAGACACTGATCGTTTGGTATTGAAGATGAGTCTAGCGGAGGCGTTCATTATGGATTGGAGGGGAGACAGACAAGAGATGGGTAGGCCAGCAAGGAGTGAATTGCAGTAGTCGAGTCGAGATATGATGAGAGAGTGTATTAGAATTTTAGCTGTGTCTTGTGTAAGATAATGACGAATTTTGGAGATGTTTTTTAGGTGAAACTGGCAAGATTTTGTTATCGATTGGATGTGAGGAATTAAAGAGAGGGCGGGATCCAGTAGAACCCCAAGACAACGGGCCTGGGAGGTGGGAGTGATGATGGTGTTGTCAACAGTGAGAGATATTTGAGGAGTGGAAGCTGTAGTAGAGGGTGGAAAGATTAGGAGTTCAGTCTTAGACATGTTGAGTTTGAGTTGAAGAGTAGACATTCAGGAGGATACGCAGTTGGAAACATGAGCTAGAAGAGAGGGGGATAGATCGGGAGCAGAGAGGTAGATTTGAGAATCATCTGCATAGAGATGATACTAAAATCCAAAGGATTTTATGGGGGGGCCAAGGGAGGAGGTGTAGATGGAGAAGAGGAGGGGGCCTAGGACAGAACCTTGGGGAACGCCAACAGACAGAGGGAGAGGTGAAGAAGAGGTGCCAGAGAAGGAGACGCTAAATGTACGATCTTTTAGATAGGATGTGAACCATGAAAGAGCTGTGGATGCCAAATGAGCGGAAAGTTTGGATTAGAAGAGGGTTGTCAACTGTGTCAAAGGCAGCAGAGAGATCCAGGAGAATTAGAATAGAGAAGTGACCCTTTGATTTGGCAGTTAGCAAGTCATTGGTGACTTTTGTGAGGGCTGTTTCTGTTGAGTGTTGGGCACGGAAACCAGATTGGAAGGGGTCAAGAAGGGAATTGGAAGAAATAAATTGAGTGAGGCGATTGAGTGAGGAGTTTACCAGTTGTTAATCTACAAGTTGCATGTTACAAAACATTATGTCATGTTTACAATACTCATTAATACAATGATGACCTGTTCTTACATTACATTTTTACTACTATTAAAAAAGATGATTTACCAGTTGGTCACCTACAAGTTGCATGTTAAAAAAGATGGTTTACCAGTTGGTCACCTACAAGTTGCATGTTAAAAAAATAAACATGTTTAATATAATAATTGTTCTTCTTTATAGATAAGAAAAAGGTTAAAAGTGTCAACTTCTCATATTACGTGAAAAACAGAATTCAAAACACACACATTTAATTGCCGTAATTTTTTGACGGGCAAGTCGCTAGTATATGGATAATTCTGTGATTAAGGTGTCTGCTACATTATCTTCCTAGACTTTGATTTTTAAGTGATTTAATTTTATATAATCAACAGTTAATTTTTTACAATTGAATACAATAATCTGATGTAAATAGTTAACATACAGCCCCATTAAATTTGAAGCCCGTAGCGACATCAGCACACCCGCAAAGGCTGTAGGCTTGAAATTCGGCAGCATTACAGAGCTACTAAATGGAGCCATGCTTGCGAATGTTGGATGTGCAGCCGTCAACATGATCAATTAGTCAAACCCGTAGTTACAGGTTTAGACGGAGCCACTGGCAAATGAGATCGTCATCATTACTTCATTGAAAAATGGAGGTTAGATTTAAAAAACTTACAGTTTTCAAGTACAAGTTTCGATCGGACCTGTATTCCAGAAATAATGCAATATTAATAAATCAGTTAATATTATATTCTAGTCCATGCGAGTTCCATTATATGTATTAACACATTGATTGCTGGGATCGATAATAAAAGTATTTTATATTGCAGATTTGCGAGCTTGAGAATGTTGTGCTATTAATTTGAATACCTAACATCACTTTCCCTTTCATTGAAAATACAGTATTGTGTTTATATTTGCATTTACAGTACTACGGATAGGACTTTAAACCCCTTGCGGGTACATGTTGGCTATTTGGCTCCATTTGCGGTTTACTGATTTGAACACGAGTGGATTCATAGCAATTAAATAGTGATTTTCGAACGTAACAGTTACGGGCTTGACAAATCAAAGGATTTGCGGCCACGGAGTTCAAATTTCGACATCCTGTAGAGTTTTTTTGTCCTTAACCCTCAAGTAGATTGTGGGTAGCTTTGAGAGGCCAATTTAATAGCTCTAAGTCTTGCGGGCTACATTACGGGCTACAGTTTTACACGTTCAGGAAATTTAATAGGGCTAATAATCTTTTGCATTTATCACACATCATCACCTCTCTTCCACCTTTGAACTAATTTAACATACCATCCCTCCTCCCACAAACGTAATCACTAACTAACCCTATACTCACTAATCAATTATTTGCCAAGCGCTTGCTCTTCCTTTAAATTATGTCACCTTTTGTTTTATGTATCTCTTTAGAATGTAAGTTTGCAAGTTTCCAATCTTGTAAAGTGCTTTGAAGAAAAACACCACGTATGTAAGATTTTAAATTCAAAGACAGGACTTTCTGCAAACTGCAAACTGCATCACTTGAGGGTCCGCATTTGCGGAAGGTGGAGGCTCTAGCATCAGATGCAATGAGCCGAAAAGGCTCATTGCAGGCCCCTCGCTTCACGAGGTGGAGGCTCTACGGCACCTCAAACACCCACACAAGCGGCACTTTACCAAAAATACGATCCGCAGGACTTACAACGGAAAATTTACGGACAAAAATACGAGACATTACGACCTCGCAAAAATACGACCTTAATGGCCGAACCGCGCACCCCTGAAAACATTAAAAACAGAATAAATACACACAAAAAATACATAAAAAGCTTACCCACAGCAAGGGAGGAGGCACCCAGGACCTCTGCAAGTGAAGTTACACCTCAATTTAAGTCCAATATATGGAGTAAAGCGATTAATCAGGTTTGAGATCAAATGTTCTTTATGGCAAGCAATATTTTTGATTTTCCATTGCAGCCTGACCTTTGGGTAAAGCTAATACACGGATCAATAGATAACTAGCCATGCTCTTGCTCAAAACTTATAACAAAAATGTACTTAGAAAACATTGGAAAGAGATAGTCCCATCTCAAAATAACATCTTGAACAAAATATATATTATATGCAATGGCTGAATGCAGTGACAGAAGAAATGTTTGTATTTTTATTTGTATAGAACCATTAATATGGACAGTGCTTTTACCAATGGATTACATAGTTTCTGCCTTGAAAGGTGTATAATCTATTTATATGGGGAAAAGACACATAAAGACACATCATGGTAAAGGGGTATGTGCAATTGTAAAGGAGGATGCTATCAAGTATCTCCAAGATAAATAATTATGGTTGTTGACTGAAAGTATCTTTAAAGAAGTGATTTTGAAACACAACCTCAAAATGTAATCTCAATCTCAGAGAACTGTAATCCATGTGAATCATAACAGCTAAGTCAAAGATACCAAAGCACACTATAACAAAGGAAAAGTATATCATCCACCTGGGGAGATATCCTGGAGTGGTGGGTGCTGCGAGGTGCAAGATAAAAGTCAAGTTCCAAACATGGAGCCTCATTCAACTGAGGCTTTCTGGAGATCCGGGCTCAGAAATGGAGCCCGTAAGTTATTTTGGTATTCAATTGGCAACCTTTTGCGTGCTCTGATCGAGTTACAGGCTCCGGGCTGCGGTTCATTGCGATGGTTGAAATCGCAAGTTAATGTCCCTCCAAGCCTTTGATCTTTCACTTTCGCATGAGTTGTGAACGCTAAAATCGCAAACAGATATTCAATTGCTCCAATTCCCGCTCACTAACCACTCCGTCAAGGTAGGTCTCGCAAAGGGCTTAATGATATGTTAAATGACATCATATTTATGGCTTTATCAATATTGCATTATATCTGGAATGTGGGTCTGATCGTAACTCATAATTCAAGTCCGTAGGACTTCAATGAAAAATGGAGGTTGGATTTCAAAGTCATATGGGCTTGAACCACGAGTCACGATCGGACCCACATTCCATTGGCTGTTTCTAACCGCGAGTTACGGCCTTGCGTCAGCGATCGTATTCAAGCTCACAAATGCTACTTTCGATAGCATGGTTTGCGATGGGCGCTATCGGGTCGGGACTTGCAAACCCAACCAATTGAACCGCACCATAAGTTGCGACCGCTGCAGGCTCGCAGCAGGCCAGCAGACATACTGCCTACTCTGATGGAGTTGCAGCCTTGCAATTGAATCAGGCTCATGATGTTGAGAGGATACTAATGTGTTTGTACTTGTATGTTATTTTTAAAAGAAACAGGAAAAAGTACAGATCAATGGTAGTAAACAATGTCATTATTGTTATGCAAAATATGTTTTGTAACTAGAAGAAATGCAGTTTATCACACAGATAGTCCACTATCAGCCTCATTCAATTAGGGGCCACAACTTGACCGCAAGTAGCCAATTTCCTGCAATTGAGTTGTGTGCTCACGTTGTTTTACTTATACTCTGCTATTCAATTGCCGGTCGCGAGAATCGGAAATCATGCTCTCGACAGTAGCATTTGCGGGCTTGAACATGATCGCGAACGCAAGCCCGGAACTAGTGGTTCAAGCCCCAAAAATCGGAGCCCTTTAAAACCACATATAAAATATATACAACACTGTAAATGACGGGAAACACAATGGGTGACATTAGAATTAAAAGCACAACATTCTGAAGCTCGCACATCTCCAAAATACAATTCTTTATTTCATGTTTAATTTCCATCCTAAGTCCTACAGGCTTGAATTACCTCCTAGCCTGTAACTCGTTATTTAAGCACGTAGGAATTTGGAGCTTGGAGGTTGAAACCCGTAGGAATTTGGACAAAAATTAAACATGAAATAAAGTAAAGTATTTTGTCGATGATGTTGTGCTTTTAATTCTAATGTCACCCATTGTGTTCCCCTGTATTCATTTTAGATTTGCTTTTAAAGTGCTCCGATGTGTCATTAAGCCCTTTGCGAGACCTCCTTGGTACCAGTAACCTGTGGTTCGATTTTTGCCATTTGCGGGCTTGACAGAGTGGTTAGCGCGGGAAAATCTGAGCAATTGAATAGCAATTTGCAATTTTAGTGATCGTAACTTTAGCGTCCGTGAAAGATCAATGGCTTTGAAGGAAGTAACTTGCGACTTAAAACATTGCTAGAAATCTCAGCTCGCAGCACGTAACTCGATCGGAGCCCTCAAACGGAAGGCAATTGAATAGCAAAATAACTTGCGACCTCCACGTGCGAGCCCGGATCGCAAAATCACAGCAATTGAATGAAGCTGTATAAGATGAAAGTATACTAGCAAAATATACTGTTGATGTACTGTTATATATAATTATATATATATATATATATATATATATATATAAATAATGTTTGATTAAAATGTGACTCCATGGTCCTGATAATAAAACATTAAGACATGAAGAATATATCCAGTATAGCAGCTAAACTATTTAATTTAAAGAGCAGCAGGGTAGCAGGGTGACCATGTAGTTTTAAAAGAGTGTTTGATACTCAGTTGAGCTAATCCTGTACTATCTCAATTGACAATTAATATGTAAAGCCTCAAAGGCTAATACTAAGCTCAGGTTTAGGTAATAGCAAACACTAAGTGTTAGAAAGGGCAAATATGTGAATGGCTGATATGCTTCTTGAATGCAAATACTTTCATTTGATCTTACATTCAACACATGGAGCTGTGTGTTAACGTTATGGACTTTTGAATAATGTATGTCATTTAATAGACTTTCCTTTTGATTTTTTTAATAGTTAAATGAGGTCAGCTGTGAAATCAAGTTTTTTTGTGTTTTGTTTTGACACACAACTCTTTCTAGGTAATGTTATTTGCATAAATGCAGCATTGATCAATTCGGTATATATAGGTTAATAACTGTTTTACCTGTAAAAAATATCAATAATCTTCATAAAATTTAAAACACTTTTTCCACAACTTAAGTGGACCTTTTATATGGGAAAAATGTATATATTTATATTTATATATATATATTGTGATCAGGATGGCCGCGTATAGCGCTGGTTTCTAAAATAAAGGGCTGACACTGACTTCAAATGCAGCAAATTGGTTTATTTGCAAAACGGAAATTAACAGTTGAAGCAGTAGCTCTGCTTAAAATAACGAAACATAAATAACTTTGTCTCTGCGAGGTGGGAGAATGCCACCTTGTGGCCAGGTATACCCAAACAGTCCTTTAACTTGGGAACTGCCCCCCCCCCCCCCTTGTGGCCAGCTTGTCAACAGTCTTTTAAGCTTGGGAGACTGGTGAGAGTGCCACCTAGTGGCCAGGAAACAACAGTCTCTTATCTTGTTGAAAATGCCAGCTTGTGGCTAGGAAACAAATAGTCCCTTTGACTCGTGATAGTGCCACCTGGTGGCCAGGAAACAAATATTCCCTTTTACTTGGGAGACTGCCGTCTTTACTTCATACCATAGGGTGGGGTTCTGGCCCGCCCTACTCTCCAGATACCCCAACCTCCAGGGACCCTTAGCACCGTCCTATGGTGAAGGCTACAAATCTGTTTAACGACACAGACTTCTCCCTGGGGTTATCAGACTCTGCAATGGTACCTTTACATCCAGGAGCTCCACAATTAGCATGCAGGGCTGGCTTTGCTCCAACAGCAGCTAATCCTTGATATCTGTGTGAGCAAACTTTCACACAAGCTTCTCTTATAGCAGTCCACCCAGCTGACAATGTTCTCTTGCAAGCTGCAACTCCCAGACTCCTCACTAGCATAGACCTTGTCTCTTTTAGGCTACTCTGCCTGGGAATCCTCCTCAGTCTGTCATTCACTTACTGGGTGCTTTTGTAGCTTCACCTCCTGACGGTGTAGGTGCTCTGACCGCTCTGTTAGTCCAACGACTTCAAGACACCACACACTTCTTTCTGTAGTCCAGTACTCGCATTCCCTGGTAAATCTGGGTTCACAAAGCACACTGCAATTCCACACAGGAATCAGTCTCCACTCTCTGTGGCTTGCTTCTTGCCAGCAGCACACAACGTGCACAGAGCCTAGCCGGCCACACCCCCCTCTCTAGGTCTGCTTTCAGCCTTTTAAAGGGTAGTTGCTCCAATTAGGAGTTCTTCAGAAGTTTAACTCCTTCACTTCTGACACGAACTCCATACTCCACTTGCTTGTCATACTTCAAAGGAGCAAACGATCACAATATATATATATATATATATATATATATTTATATATATATATATATATATATATATATATATATGCAAAACATTTTGATACAAGTTACTTTCAGCCTTATTAAATTGTGGTTCGGCATATTTAAAAGGGCTCTATTAAAGCACATATTTTTTTACAGAAGTTTTTAGTTAGTGAAGACCTTGCTTTTCGATATAAGTTCACTAAATAAAAGCTTCTGTAAAAAAATATGCTGTGTGCTTATATAGAGCCCTATTCAATTGGCCGAATCACAATTTAATAAGGCTGTTTATTTCTACAGCTCTGTGGAACGTTTGCCTTATATAAAATAGAACTGTGTTTTTGTAAGATTTTTTTTAAGGGGTGAATATTGATTTCATGTCACTTTTCTTAGTTGTTACAGTCAACTCAGCATTCTTATAAAAGAACACATTTACACAGCCAGATGGAGCATAAATACATTTGCTATTAAATGTGAAACGCAGGTGCGCAGGGACCAAATCAGAAAACAAAATCACAAAATGTTTTAAAATGATGAGATAAAAAATGCAAATTAATCAAAATAATCTTGCGCAAATGTGTGGTTTATAATTACATAATCTTGCAAGTTTGACGTGGCAACATTTTGCAAAACTCACTTGATAAGTATTTACAAGTGGAACACTTCAAACAAATCTCCTATTACCTTTGATTAAAATTCCCTTTGAACTTGTGAATACAATAGTGACACCCATAACTTTAAAAGTAATAGACACAATATGCAAACAAAATATATAATACAATTGTATTTATCATCTCTCTCTCTCTCTCTCTCTCTCTCTCTCTCTCTCTCTATATATATATATATATATATATATATATATATATATATATATATATTATCCTTCCTTGGTACCCTAATACATTCTTTTGGATTTCAAAAACATCTATATGCAGATAACACCCAAATCTACTTCTCTGTACTTCACCCATACCCTTTAGGCTGAAAATTTGCAAGTTTTATATTTGATTGGGTTCTTTAGAGGAATCACATTGTTTGCTTGATTTTAAACTGAATTACAGGGCCCTCCCGGCTTTTGTAATCTGTTAAAATTGTTTTTGACTTGTGTCTACCTCGTTAAGAGTTACAGAATATGGCGGTGCGTTAAAAATAAAGGATAATAAATAATAATAGATAAAAAAAAACTCCTGCAAGAGCAGAAAAATACCTTATGAGAACACTTACAAGACACTTAAGGAGCTACAAGTGTCCCAGTACCTGAAAAAATTGGCTAAAAAATAATTTTTCAGGACTCTAATAAAAACAAATGATACAAACACATCCTAAAGCACAAAAATATCTTGTATAATGGTCAACCCACTATACTGATTGTTTTGGGTGCACAGTTTATAGGGAGGTGTAGGTAGCAGGGGATGCATGTGGTGGGTATGTAGTATGTGTTATGTCATAGTGGTGTGCGTGTTGTATTTGATCAAGTCGTATATATAGCTCGGGTATGTGCTGGGGTGGGGGATGGGGGGATGTGTTAGAGTAGGATGGGTATTAGGTAGATTGGATAAAAATTAGGTAAGGCTTGTGAAATGTGTTATAAAGTTGAATACTATACAGATATGTAGACTATATTAATGACTTACTAGTAAATTTACATGTAAAAAAAATATTGAAACAAATGACAAAACTCCTAATCTATCTAAGCCAAGCTCCTACTTTCTCTCACAAAAATAACTGTCCTCCGTGCCTGGATTACCTTGCGAAGCACAGTTAATCTAAGAGCGTGAAACACAAGATGACAAAAATGTACTGATGTTCTATCACTTACTGTAGTTGCCATTTTATATTATGTATGTATTATGTATGTGATGTTCAGCATTTCTACTTTGCAATGCCTTGGTTTGTGTATCACTTTCAATTTCTAGCACAGCCCCTGAATTAACCCTTATGGATACTTTTAAAAGATTCTATTTCTTTTCATGAAAATACTTAAATATTCATTAGAGATAAAATAAAGCACTTGGCAAATTAAATTGTTACAACACTGGGTACAATATTAAACTGGACAATTAACTGAATATGATTGAGACAGATAACATGCCTATTTTTCAAATGCATTTACAATTTTAATCATGAATAATAAATGTAACATATAATTATTATTTAAGCAAAAAGAATAAAAATACTTTTGATGGATTACAGTTTAATAAATAATACCCCTATCCCTTATCAGAAGCAGCAAGGGTTTGCCAATGGTTTCCCAACTTGTACAGTCATATGCATCCAAAACAATATTGTAAGAAGGACAGATGAACTGTAATAATGCATATAAAAACAATGTGACAGTATAAATGTATGTAGCGTATGTCAGAGCGTTAAATCACATTTAAAATAACTCCAATATTTAGTAAGGTGTTACTAACATCAAACCTAGTGACAAGTCTTAAGTTTCCCCTGTGATATCACATTCAAAACAATGGATGCTACATATCCCCAAATAAGGTGATGCCCTTTAAGCAATAAATCGGTTTGTATATTTAGATACAGGTTTACTCTTTGTCAATGATTTTGTTTTTAAATGCATCTAATCACACATTTGAATGGCACATGTACTGAATGAATACATTACTGTTTCACTTATATTTTAAAATAGACTGAAGCAACACTTTAGAGGTGGTATCCCACTTTTCAATCCTAACACATTTTTGGTCAGATTTTCACTGGCATTTAGCATTAAATACTTTACTGTGCAAAAACAAATTCAATAAACCACATTTTAATAAAACTGCCTCCCAACAGTTTGATTTTCTAACACATTATCTTATTTACATGGAAAGTTCATTCAAATACATCACATTTATTGTTAACCTGTATAATGATGAACTTTACTGCCTTGGTAAACAAGCCTATTTATTTGATATAGAGAGGTTAAAACCAGTCAGAAACTGGATACCTGGGTCCAGGGTAAGAAGACGCAGTAATGTTGGTTAATAGAATGAGGGCAACCACTATTATGAACAGTCATAAATACAATTTTGCAGTCAGGGATACCGCAACCACACTACACACGTTTTATTTATTTTTTAAATATGAATTAATATATATCCATAAGGTAAATATTTAAACTTAAAATAAAAATAAGGGAAACATTTATTAAATAGGAGATGCTCAGGGAAAATAAATATTAGAGCTATATTTGGAAGACATTATAAATGATCACATGGTGTGAAAGAGCACATGATTGTTTGTTGAAATAATCTATAGTTTTTATTAATACTAGTAACAGCTAAAAAACATCTACATTTTTAAATATTTATATACTGCCCACTCGCTGTTGCTTTAGTAAGAAGCAGGGTATGTGCCGCAGAGCCTACCTCAGGGGTGCCGCGCAGCATGTGAGGCTCTATGGGGAAAGACTGTGATTCATGGCACAGCTTACCCCTGGACTTCGTTACACTTCTTCACTGATTAGTAATAAGATATCATGAAGTAACTTAAGCACAATATAGAAATACCATTATGAATATAACACGGAAATACTATTAATTTGTGTTGTTATATATATTAAGTACCATCGGTCAATATTGTGCTTAATTTGGATACCATTGCATTTAACATGGGAGGCAGATATGAGATGTACTGTAGGTGGGAGAGCAGTTTTGCTTTTTAGGCATTATTATGATTAGGAAAGTACAGTAAGCAAAGGGGCTTATATCAAGAAAATAAGAATTGTACCCAGGGACAATAAATTAAAATCTAGCCAAATATAAGGGTTTACGGTTTCAGGGACATATTAGTGTGCATTCTATACTGAATTAATTAAAATATTTTTTAGATCTTATCAATATTAGCATAACTTATGAGATACATTGAATTATGCTTGGCACATTTGCACTTTTTTAAAATAATTATTACTTGGTTTTTCATTATTGTAAGTTGTTATTGGATGACAACTAGAAAACGCACAATTTTGGTTAAGTAGATTAGGCTTTAATCATTTTACCATTTTATTGTTTAATTCAGTCTGCTGATGTTGATTCAGGGTAACTAAATGAATAGTTATAGACTTTAATTTGCACACAGTTTTTATGTAATAATGTTTACAATAATTGAGCCAAGATTAGAATAACTAGGGGAACCTTATGGGAAATAAAATGCTTAACCACAAACATTTATTGAGTGGTATTTTGAGCTGAGTAATGATGACTATGAAGTAAAGTCTTCCCTTTGTTACAAATAAAAGCACTTTGAAAAGCACTTCCAAGAGAACATTCTTTGCCTTATGTCTTTTAACTTTATGGTAGGAATGACAAACAATTATGTATTCGTTTTGTATTGTGGTAAGACTAATATTTTGTGAAATAACCCTAATAGAATTTTATAATTATTTCAAAATGGTAATTACTAATGCATGGCAAAATAAAGACATAATAATAGCTCAGCATTGTTCTGTGAACTGCGGCTGTGCTAGTGGCACATAGTCAGTCTGAACAAGTGTTATAGATCACGCTACAATTTTAGTTTATTTCACTCCTCATCTTATTCTGTGTTTGTCTGCAGAATCCCATGTTTTATATCTTGACAGTGCATTAAATATTGGTTAACCTTTAATGAAAAGTGTTCTGCCTCTTCCCAGCATGAAGATGTTTATTATAATCTTTTTAGCCTGTCTGAAAAATTGTCCCTTTAGACACATTATTGCCAAAGGGCTAATGACAGATAGCTTGGTGGATTAGATTTCCATGATAAATCTGATCATGGCATCTACTAGATTTGAAGGTTGGAAAGAGAAATAGTGATTTTTCCAAAGGTGACAAGTCAAAATATAAGTAGAAGATGAATGAAATTGGCCAATACTCATTGATTTATACTTCACAATTGACCTTCCATGTAAAAATGTCCTGGCAAATATTCTAGCTAATATAGTATACTCAACTGGTTGCATGTGAAAACACAATTTACAATATTGTCTGTTATTTGGAAGCATGGAGATCAACACAATTACTAAATAATTAGTAATTAATAAGTATAGTTATTACTTAAGTTTCTTTACCCAAAACTAAAATTCAACTTTATTTATAAAACCATTAAAACTGACATGGCAAGTGCAACAATCAGCTAATTCCTTAGAATGTCTTTCTAAATAAGTACTGGCCAAAATGTTGATCTCTGGGTCCAGGTTGCTTGCTCATAATTATGAAACCCCTGAAAGCCTAGTGCAATGCTTGAGCCAGAGGCTGTTCCTGTATGATGAGTTTCATCTTCACAGAAGTACAGTGCAGGGATTGTTATCAGAAAATGCTTGTTTTCACTGAAAATAAAGATGCAATACCCAGAGCACCATAACCCTAGCCATATGCTTTCTACTCATGTAAACTCTACAATTATACTTTGATCAAGTCTCATAGAATAAAAAAAAAGCAATTTTTTTAAATCCCTAAACCATGCCTTATTCTTGTACAATGTTGTTGTTCCTCCTACAAATATTTGTGATAGTGGCTGGCTATGTGTACTGCTGTCAGCTAGTTAAAACTGTTAAAGATACAGCACGTGAATAAATAGCCTCAGAAATCATGTAAGTCCATTAGAATGTGCAAACATAGCCTATATATACCTTATATACTCGAGTATAAACCGACCCGAGTATAAGCCGAGGCACCTATTTTACCACAAAATACTGGGTAAAATGAGTGACTCGAGTATAAGCCAAGGGTGGGAAATGTGCTGCCCCCTGTGTCCCCCCTCTCTCTCCCGTGTCTCTTCTCCCCTCTCCCTTCCCTGTGTCTCTTCCCCCCTCCCTTATCACCCTCCTCAGCCCCCCTCCTCATTCTCAAACCTCCCTCCTCAACCTTACTCCTCATCCTCAACCTCCCTCCTCAACCTCAACCTTCCTCCATAACCTCAACCTCCCTCCTCAACCTCCCTTTTCATCCTCAACCTCCCTCCTCATCCTCAACCACCTCCTCAACCTCCCTCCTCATCCTCAACCTCCCTCCTCATCCTCAACCCCCTCCTCATCCTCCCTCCTCAACCCCCCTCAACCTCACTCCTCAACCCCTCCATCCTCATCCTCCCCCCTCAACCCCCCATCCTCATCCTCCCCCCTTCAACCCCCATCCTCATCCTCAACCCCCCCATCCTCAACAACCTCCTAACCCCGCCTCAACCTCAACCCCCCTCCTCAACATCAACCCCCTCCTCAACCAGGCACCCGGTATATGCTAATGACGCGGCGCGCATGCGACGTCACATGCGCGCCGGGGTCAAGACGGAGCAGAGGCCGGAGAAGAAGCAGGTAAGTGAGGGGGAGGTATTTAGAGGGGAGAAAGTGAGGAGGGGGTTGAGGAGGGGGTTGATGAGGAGGAGGGGGGTTGAGGATGAGGAGGGGGGAGGGAAAGAGACACAGGGGGGTAGAGAGACACGGGGTGTTAGAGAGACACGGGGGGGTTAGAGAGACATGGGGGGTTAGAGAGACAGGGGGGTAGAGAGACAAGGGGGGGGGCTTTTTAGCCTTAGAAAAGGGCTGAAAAACTCTTATACTCGATATGTTTGACTCATCACATATATAATGGAACACCACATATTATCAATATCACACCTTCACATAAAATATTGCAATGTCCAGGGGAACATAGGCCACAGTACACGAGAGGATAATACCAATCAAACCACACATGGACTACTACAGATGCTATAAAACACAGCCTATTAAAGACACATCCCAAATAATACTCGGCAACAGTAGTGATCCTCTCCACAGCACAGTACTGACAGAGATCATCTACGGTGCTGTTGTGCTCTCACTAATAATTTAATAAGTAAGGATATGCATATGATTATTAGGTTAAATAAAACAAGCAGTAAATGAATACAGCTATGCAGATGATTATTAAATTAAATAAAACCAATACATCACAAGTAGAATCCACAATGTAAGCTTCATCCTATGTACGGAAGCTGGAGGCCCCTTTTTCAGCCCGTCTCAGGAGACTCGATTGTAACTGGGAAAATTCCTATGCAGTGCGTCCACTCGTAAGTAAGGGTTTAGAGACAAACTGGAAAAGTCCCCTGCTTTAATAGTATGTAAAAGACATCTTACATAACATATTTTTACACAAGCTCTATTCTTGGTAAACAACACGAACACTAATTCTTTCTAAGGAACATTTCCCAAGCCAGGGACATTGGCCAGGTGCCCCTTTATTTTAAACATTCTATGGAATCCTCCTGAGAACACCTTACCCAGAACATTCTTAACACATAACAAACACATGAATCATCTCTCATACTTTATCCCAATCATATCACTATGGTACTGTCGGTGAGACCATCAACATTAGTAAGTGAATGACATCACTGTAGTAAAGGTGAAGGCATGTGTGTTGATTAAGAATTTAAACACCATACCACAGTTCATAATACATTGTTCTCTGAACTAATTGAAATCATCTCAAGCCGCCTCTGAGTTCCATAAGCACAAGGTGCTAAGTGTGATGACCAGACCTGAGCAGATGACAAGGTAAGACTTGATAGGTCAATTGAAACCATATCTAAAACGGAAAGGGAAGTTGGGGCATGCTTAAATACATTTCTACTATAATATAGTAATAGGTGAGGTGGTGTCAGCCAAAACATTTTTTAAAAGCTTGGTTAATTAATATTAAACACATTTATTTTGTGCTTTAAGGAAAGCATATGAAGTATTTTCATCGTTAAAATATAATAACATTATTTTAGCGCTTTAATCATTTCATTACTTGGCTCACAATATGAATGGGTGTAGAGAATACACTTTTTTGAATGATATTAAGTTATACATAGTACAATAGGTCCTCAAAAAATTACATAAAGAAGTATTAATACAATCGTATTATATGCTTATGAAGTGTGTGGAAAATGAACCAATTTCTTGAGCCCAAAAAATATTAAACTATGAATTAAGAAATTAAAATATTTTTAGTTCCTTCTGTGTGCTGTTCGACTGCTGTGTCTGTAAAAGTGAATAAACGTAATGTCTGCAATTATTCTGAAAGCATTAGCTCTGGGACACATAATGCATTTAAATTACATTTCCTGTGATTTGCAATCAGTCATATTTTAAATAAAATTAAATGTAATTAAAGAAGATGTGCTTTTTGAAATGACTATGCATGAAAAATTCATAATAATGGAGTGCAGCATTTAGAAAACACAATTCCTATTGAACAATGTGGTACAATGTGACTTACGTTTCAATAATGTGAAAATCACAGTTTAAATACCGGTGTCTTATTCAATAAGTGATGTATATAAATTTAACTACGTTAAATTAAATGTGTAAAATATTTTTGAGAAGTAATTTGCTACCATTTTTTAATGCAGCTGTTGCAAATTGTATTAAAATCATATATATAGTTGTCAGTTTGGGTAACGCTTACGATGCTGGTCACACTTTGCGAGTCTTGCGAAGTGAAGCGAGCCACTGACCACACAGGATTTAGTCTGCAATGCGTGCTGAAGGCGCACATTGCACTGCGAGCCTCGCAAAGCGAGCAGTTGAGGCACGCTGGACTTAGTCTGCAAATTGCACTACCAGGAGAGCAGTTGAGGACCACAGGACCTATGCCGCAAGGCGCTCATTGCACTGCGAGCCTCGCGAAGTGAGGCGAGCAGTTGATGCACGCGGGACTTAGCCTGCAATGAGCGCTCGTTGCACTGCGAGCCTCGTGAAGCGAGGTAAGCAGTTGAGGCACGCAAGACTTACGACCCGTACGACTTACGACTAAAGCCCATACATGCACTGTGTGCCTCGCAAAATTACGACGTTAACAAACGAACCACGGAACTGAAAAGACATGAAAAAAACAACAAATATGCCTCAAATTAACTTACACACACACACCACAGTGGGAGAGGCAGGGAGCCTGTGAGTCAGGTTGCAAGTTAATTTGAGGCATATTTGCTGTTTTTGCTGAAAAAACGCAAAAAATCTAAAATGAGGCCCAAGGACGTAAAAGTAGCCCAAAGGATGGAAACAATAGCCTAAGCAGTAACACTTAACGAAAGCTAGTGACACTTAATCCAAGACACTGACATTTAACACAAGGCAGTAACACTTAACCCAAGCCACTAACACTTAACCCAAGGCAGTAACACAACCCAAGATAGTAACACTCAAGTGCAAGGCCTATAAACTACACAGGGCAGAGGCTTGCAATGAGTGCCGAAGGCACTCATTGCGGGCTACGCAATGAGCGCCATAGGTGCTCAGAGGGACCATAGCCTCGCATTGTGTGGCAAACAGCCTTACAATTTTACTCCTGTCATTTTTGATGGGCAATTTCCTAGTATTATATAATTTAGGGTGCAGTGAAATTAGTTTCTTAATTACAAAAGATCTCCATGACAACACGTGGCAGTGCTAATGACAAATAATGTAGAATATGTTAATAGTTACATCTTGTCTGTTGATGCCATAATGAAATACTGACTGATAATCTGCATATATATTATCATCTACCTGTTTTAGAACATCTTACACCTTGAGACTCTCTAATGTATGTGTGTACAATCATGAGGGTCAGGGAGTATGATTTTGTGTTTTATTGTGTGTGTAATTATGAATGGGTTTTCAGAAAAGAAAGTGGTATCAGTGCACATTCTTATTCAATGAGTATATACAGTATAATAATATAAATACAAATCATACAAATAATAATTTGTATACTTGCATCTCTTTTAATCACATATATAGTTGTGAGCATACGAGCCGTTTCTCACACTTGCGGGCTGTGAAGGGAGGTGAGGGTCGCAGTTGCAAAGCGAGGGTCGCATTTGCTGGCAAGGAGCGCCGACAGCAACTGCGACCTTTGCAAAATTTACGTGGTAATGAAAACAAAATACAAGACACGTTACAACCCATTACGACCTCGCAAAAATCGTCTGCAACACGTGCATATCAAAACATGAAAAATACAACAAATATACACAACAAATACATAAAATGCTTACTTGCAGTAAGAGGAAGCATCCAGGACCTCGAAAACTAAAGTTACACCTCAATTTAAGTCAAATTAAAAGAGTTTAGACATAAAAAATTTGATAGGATCAGATTAGTGAGTTATAATGTATTCTGATGTGTGTATATATTATATCTGGGTACCAAGATATAATGAGAGAAAATAATGCACAGAAGTCATCAGAGTGCCATCAGAATAATCTATGAGTTTAATTTTGGGCAGGGAGCCCATTATATAGCATAAAACACATCATAGCTAATAGCATAGTTCAAAATAGGGTTAAATACACATTTGCAAGCAAGTGTCTTTTTCTGTCTAACTCAGCGAAACAATCCTTATCTAATAACGGCTTCCTATAGATATTTGCATTCAGCAGTTGCGAGACAAAGAAAGGAAAAGGAAATAGATTGTAAAGGAATATTTACCTAAACATTTCTAGACAACCTTCTTGAACATTCTAGTAAGATACAAGGAAAAAACAAGCTGATATACTTTTATAATCATGATATTCTTAGCCAATAAACTCACAATGAAGAAATTAAATACCTAACAAAAATTCTCTAAGCGAGAGAAAAAATGGTCGCTGAAAAAAACGAAAATGAGGCTACAGCAGTCTAAAGACGCAAAACACCACCAAACACCTATGTATTTGCCGAAAGCCTGTGCAACCCTAAAAACATTATAAACACAACAAATACAAACAACAAACATATAAAAAGTTTACTCACAGGAAGGGGGGGCACCGAGGACCTCTGCAAGTGAAGTTATACCTCCATTTAACCACAAATTTCAGAGTTTAGAGACCCGAAAATCACCTAAGCGAGAGAAAAAATGGCCGCCGAACAAAACCAAAACGTGGCTAAAGGTCCCTATACATGCAAAACACTACCATAAACACGCAAAACACAACCAATAGCTACGGATATTCCAAAAAAGCCCACCAAACAGCTACGGATATTCCAAAAAACTCGCACGCCAAAGAAAACGAATATTCAGAAAAACTTGCACGACATAGAAAACGAACGACGCTACATCAGCCACATTATATACACCAAACACCCTTAGCTCACTTACAATTTAATTGCCGTCATTTTTTGACGGGCAATTCACTAGTATAGTAATATTATTAACTTACATCAAATTCTCATTCACAACTGACATTTTACATACAAATATTGGCTGGGTTTTATAAACCTCATAGCCATTTTTATGCTCACCTTAATATAAACACATTATCAAACCATGTTAACTGAATTGATTTAGACTGAGCTTTTAATTGCTCATTAAAAAATGCTTATTCGTGAACATTGTCAGGAAACGATCAACAGGTTATCTCAATTATACACCAGAACTGAAATCACCCTTGACAATGTGATATATCTCAGGACTTCTAATCGGCTCATTTTTGTGCTAATTCTTTAACATATTTGATCACTAGAAATATAGAAAGAGGAATAACATAAAAAAAGTAAAAAGTTTTTTGAAAATAAAAAAAAATAAAAGTTCATATTTTAAAGTTAGACAATTTAGAAGTTTGTACAGGTGCTACGTTACAGATAGAATGGTAAATAAATGGAAAAGCCTTATAGTATGGACAAATACAGTAAAGAAATATAAGCTCCCCATGGGATTTATTAGGAGCATAAAAATGGCAGAGTAGATCTATCTGTTGTTTCTATGTGTGTTCTAAATGGACGTTTTACCAGAAATGTGGATAATAGTATTTTCTGGCATCAATATCAATATCAATATCAATACTTGACCGAACACAACTGAAAGTTTGAAGAGACATTGTAATTATAAGCCCAGCATCTGGGGGGCCAGAAAAATAGCTGTGTTTTGAACAACACAGACACTTGTACGTTGTGCAAATTCAGGGCTTGATTACATGGCTCTCACAGGAAATTGTACAAGTAAAAACCCCAGGTAAAAACCTGCATAGCAATTGCATGCCTGTCATAAGATGCCCTTATGTTTAAGCCCTTTTAATTAACTGATATGAGTGAACTGTTCCCTGCTGTTGTTGTTTACCTAATGTGCTATTACATGGTCCTCATAAAGATTAAGGGCTAAGATTTTGTGTGAGTCTAAATCGTACATGTAAAATCAACCTTGCATAATAGCAACTACACTCCTTACAAGAACATTTAGTTGATAATTAACAATCACCATGTGCAGAGGGGAGAAGCCTTAAAAGAGTTGCTTGATTCCAATACACAATAAAATAAGAGGCATACACATCACAAGGTCTAACAATAGCCATACAATTGCTTGCAGCATTAAAATTGCCATGAAACTAATGGTGAAATTACAATGTTCAAAATGACACCACCAAGGGTTAACTATAAGAGCATGGATCAAATCATGACCATAAATGACATCAGGAAGCTGAAGTCCAAAGTCACAAAAAAACCTGGTTGCTTAACCCCATCAATATCCTCCAACTGAAGCCAAAACAGTTCAAACAGGTCCAATAAGGGGACATTTGGTTTACTGCTTGCATGATTTTAGTGGTGCCCTACAGGACTCCCCATAATCATAGCCTGTGGCTATACACACAATACTGGAAGAATCACAGCAGTGGGGCCATTTAGTTTTTCACTTCAAAGTACAAATCACATACAAATCAATGACTTAACCACCTACACCTTCTTTCTCCATGCAGAATTCTCATGAGGCCAAAGTAGAGGAGAGCTCAGCTGACATGGGCTATGGCTCTTGCAATAATATACATTACACCTGATAAAGTAAGAAATGTTACTGTGAAATATAAAGGTGTGTCCCTTGGTGTTTAAACTGAACTCACATGTTATGTCTTGATCTTATGAATCTATTCTAAACTTTAAGGAATCCTTTGGTTGTCTTATAAATGCTGGCTAAAAATAGTTAGCTGGAGCTTGATGAAAGAAACCTTTACCAAACTTTTACTATGCATTTAAATATTGAATCACTGTTTTTTAATGATGCCCAGGTTACATAAATACGAGATCTCTCACCAACTGAACAATATATTGTGTCTGAGTGGAGTCACCCAGGGTAAAGGGTTGTCTAAATTGCACAATGATAGTGGTTGTTAACTAAAGTGTTTGTACATTACAAACAGCTCAGTTTACACCCCCCCCCCCCCCCTGCTATAGATGTGCGTTTCACAGAGTATTTTTATTTTGATGATTTCCCTTGGCTGGGTTCACTCCATTTACTCCAGACACCTGTATTCTGATTGATGATGACTGACTTTACAAACCATATAAGATAATAAATTTATATGTGCACATGTTGATTCTCCATAACATGTACATGGCTAGTAATGCATGCTTGTCGCTCTACACATATATGTTTGCCATTGCGCATATCATGGTTATTTTTACAGCACTTATTTATACTCTTTCTATTTTATAAACTACTTAACCTGTCATACATGTACCCATCTTCAGTTCAGTTGTGATGTGTATTCTTCAACTATTATCATACAGTAATTCCTCATGTTGAATATTATATTGTAACTTATTCACCTAGCCTGCATCCATATCACTGTGATCCTTCCTTAAAGCACAAGGTCATATCTGACTCCCTGTTCTGCTAACACTCTTTGCCTTTCCTCCCTCTATAATGATCCTGTGCTACCACGTTCTGTTTATTGACTGGGAAAATACAATACATCTGCTGAGTCTAATGAATGTTTACAATGTCATTTAAACTATATGTATACTGTGAAAGTATTAATATACCCTCTTGAAATAATTGCACAGACAAATCGGTTATCATGTTTTAGTTAAAGATTTGTTAAATACAAATAACAAGTATACCAAAGTATCAAGACCGTGCATACACTTTTTCAGTTAACGGTGTAGGTGCTGGGGGTGTCTGAAGAGCAGTCTCCTGAGAGCCCTGGCCCACGGCTGAACTACCAGGTGGTGGAGCAATCTGTGGAAAGGAGGAGGTACAGGGGTTGCATTGGATTGGTGTAGCTGAGGGTAAGAACACTTCCTCCTCCAGCAAGTTGATGAGTTCCTGGGCACTACGAATTGGATGGTAGCATAAAAAAAAAGTAATACATATATATACCTCAGGAATGATATTATACTAAGCTTCCCCCCATCCCATCTTTCCCCATCCTCTTTTCCTTTCTTTTTCGTTTCTATATTTTGTTTCTTTTCTTTTAATTAGTACTGGCATAACATGACATATTAAATTGTAATTTATGCAACAAAAAAAAAAAATATTGGGAAAAGTAGACACAAGATTTTTCTGATTTGAATACAATATATGTTGTTCTTGTACTGTACATCTAACTCTGTTATAACTTTTATTCCTATTAATAAAAAAATATTAAAAAAGAAAGAAAAAGGGAGAACTGATGTACATTAAGATATGGAGAGGAACTTTCAGAGCATTAAAGATAGAGAGAAAACAGTGAAGAAAAAGGATAGTGGAGACGGAGAAGATAAGACTGAGAGCAAATAAAAGAGAGAGAAGTATAGACATTGTAAACAAGAGAGAAAGTAGAGAAGAGAAAAGAGTGGAAAAAAAGCAAGAGAAGCAACGGTTTGAGAGAAAGGAGGAAGGTGGGAGAAGGACACAGAATAGTAAAATAGAGGAAGAAATATAGAAAATAGACAAAATAGAAGTGAAAGCACAAAGAAGTAAAAAGGAGAGGCAAAATTAAGCAGAGAAGATAAGAGGGAGAGAGGAGACAGAAGAAAAGAAAGGAAGAGGGAGAAAAATAGAGAGGAAAATAGTACAGAGAATACATGGAAATAAGACAAGAAGATAAAACAAAAATGACGAGGAAAAGGCAGGAAAAAATAGAGTTAAATAACTGAAGAATGGAATAGAATATGTTAAGAGAACATATGAGAATTGGAGAGAGCAGAGAGAGAGATGATCCTGGACAGAGAGAAAGGAGCATGAAACAAGACAGCAAGAGAGGAGGAAAAGAAAAGGGGAAAGGCAAACGTAAGATGGGGAGAGAGGAAAGGGATAGGAAACATGAAATAGAAGAGAAGAGGACAGTGCAAGTAATGGAAACAGAAAGAGAACGGAGTAAGAGAGAATACATGGAGAAAAGAGATGGGGCCAAAAGGGATCAGGAAAGGAAAAGCAGGAGAGAGACAGAAAACGGGAGAGGCAGAGAGAGAGAGGGGAAGAGAAGGAAATGAGACAGAGGTAGAAATGAGAAAACTTGTAGAGAGAAGAAAGAACAGAATGAGTGAGAAACAAAGTGGAAGACAAAAGAGGAAGGAAAGAGAAGAGGGGGGAGAGACAAGAGGGTGAGGGAAGACAAGAGGGGTGTAAGAAGAGACATGAGGGGAGGGGATAGAGACAAGAGGGGAGGGGGAAGTGAAAAGAAGGCGGGGGAAGGCATGTCATGGCAGATGTCAGATAAGTTGCGGTCCAGTGGAGAAGGAAACTGAAACCCATTCAAGTAACGTTGCTAAGATAAATTTATGGGGAAAAGAGAAAGTGAGAGACAAGAGGGGAAGGGAAGAGAAAAGGGGAGGGGGAACAGACAAGAGGAGATGGGGGAAGAGACAAGAGTGTGGAAGAGATAAGAGGGGGATAGAGACAAGAGTGGGAAGAGACAACAGGGAGGTGGGAAGAAACAAGAGAGTAGGGGAGAGGCAAGAGGCGGGGGGAATATACAAAGGGGAGGGGTGAAGAGACAAGACTGGGAAGAGACAAGAGATAGACTGGAGGTTGAAATAAAGGTTAGAGAGAGGCAGAAGTGGGGGAGAGAGACAGAGGTGGGAATTGAAAGATGGGTTTGGGACAAGCAAAGGGTGGAGAGAGGAAAAGAGGCAGACAGGAGTGTGTAGAAAAAGATAGAGGAGAAGAAAAAGACAAAAAAACCTGAGTTACTCACCAAGCTATGCATCTCTTACAGCTCCAGTGTGCTGACAGCAAGGAGAGGGGTGAGAGAGGCAGAACCAGCACAGAGAGAAGGACAGGGGCAAGACCAGAAGAGGTAAGAGACACAGTGGTAAAGAAAAAAACAGAATAACATTTGGGGGAGGGAAAATATTTAACCCTATCTCCCTTATCATAAAATATGGGGGGGGGGGGGGTTGTCCACCTCATCCCCTGGTACTTACACCCCTGTGTGTAATCTAAAAATCTTATCTTGTATTATTATGTCCGTTTCATTATATAACATCAAGGGTAACACAAAACCCAGTACGCAGAGGGTTAATGCATATCAGGAAATGATGCTGCATAGGAACAAATGTTCTGTCTATATATAATAATACTATAGTATAGTTAATGTGACACACAAAATAATATATAAACACAAAATATTTTTTTTCATATTGAATATATAAATACAAAAATACAATTATCACATGTATTTAATTTCAAATAATATAAGCAATTTACATATAATATATTTTATATACAAAAATAATGGTTCCTTGCCGCAGTTATAGCACTGGTTTTAAGTCATTATAATAATGAATAGCGACTTGCCCGTCAAAAAATAACGGTCAATAAAATGTTAAAGCTGGGAATACTGTTTGCTACACAATGTGAGACTCTGACACTTTTTGTTATGTATAAAGAAGTACAACAATTATAATATATTTTTTTATTTTGTTGACAGTCAACTTGTATTTCAACAACTGGTAAACGATCATTTTTTAAGCCTATTAAACTTTTTAATCGTCATGTATGCAGGAATAATGTAGCAATGGATGAAGTTTGTATGAATAAATTGTTGTAAACCATTACATACCGTATATACTCGCGTATAAGCAGACCCGAGTATAAGCCAAGGCACCTATTTTACCACAAAATACTGGAAAATCGTAATGACTCGAGTATAAGCCGAGGGTGCTGCCCCCTGTGACCCTATTGCGCCCTCTGTGTCTCCCTCTTGTGCGCCCTGTGTGCCCCTTTCTTGTGTACCCCTCTCTCTCCCCTGTGTCTCTTCCCCCTCTTCCTTCCCTGTGTCTCTCCCCCTCTCCCTACCCTGTGTCTCTTCCCCCTCTCCCTTCCCTGTGTATCTTTCCCTCCCCCTCCCTTCCCTGTGTCTCTTTCCTTCCCCTCCCTTATGACCCTCCTCAACCCCCTCCTCAACCCCCCTCCTCATCCTCCATCCTCATCCTCCCTCCTCAACCTCCCTCCTCAACCCCCCTCCTAAACCCCCCTCCCTCCTCAACCCCTTTCCTCAACCCCCCTCCTCATCCTCAACCCCCTCCTCAACCCTCCTCCTCAACCTCCCTCAACCTCCCTCCTCAACACCCCTCCTCAACCCCCCTCCTCATCCTCAACCTCCCTCCTCAACCCCCCTCCTCAACCTCCCTCCTCAACCCCCCTCATCAACCTTAACCCCCTTCCTCAACATCAACCCCCATCCTCATCCTCAAACCCCCATCCTCATCCTCAACTGCCCCATCCTCATTCTTACCCCATCCTTATTCTCAACCCCCCAGCCTCAACCACCCTCCTCATCATAAAGCTCCCTCCTCAACCCCCTTCCTCATCCTCAACCTCCCTCCTCAACCCCCTCCTCAACTCCCCTCCTCAACCCCCTCCTCAACCTCCCTCCTCAACCCACCTACTCAACCTCAACCCCCCTCCGTAACCCTAACACCCCATCCTCATACTCAACCCCCCCATCCTCAACCCCCTCATCCTCAAACCGCTCCTCATCCTCAAACCCCCCCATACTCAACCCCCCATCCTCAACCACACTCCTAATCCCCACTCCTCATCCTAAACCCCCTCCTCATCCTAAACCCCCCTCCTCATTCTCAACCTCCCTCCTCAACCACCCTCCTCATCCTAAACCCCCTCCTCACTTTTCCCCCTTTAATTACCACCCCATCTCTCCTTTTCCCCTCACTTACCTTCCATCTGTAGCTGCTCCTCCGCGCTCCTTCCGTCTGCGTCGGGACTCGGCATATGCTAATGATGTGATGTCACATGCGCGTCACGTCATTAGCATTGGCCGGGTAAAGACGCAGCCGGAAGGTCACGCGGAGGAACAGCTGCAGATGGAAGGTAAGTGAGGGGAAAGGGAGAGGGGGGGGTAATTAGAGGGGTAAAGTGACGAGGGGGGTTTAGGATGAGGAGGGGGGTTTAGGATGAGGATGGGAGGTTGAGGATGGGGGGTTGAGGATGAGGATGGGTGGTTGATGATAAGGATGGGGGGGTTGAGGATGGGGAGTTTGAGGATGAGGATTGGGGGGTTGAGGATGAGGATGGGGTGGTGAGGATGATAAGGGAGGGGGAGGGAAAGAGCTACGGGGGGAAAGAGAGACACGGGGGAAAGAGAGACATGAGGGGGAAAGAGAGACACGGGGGTGGTGACTCGAGTATAAGCCGAGGGGGCCCTTTTCAGCCTCAAAAAAAGGGCTGAAAAACTCGGCTTATACTCGAGTATATACAGTAAATGCTTTGCAACACGCAAGTAATATTTGAAACATTAGTGAAGCATTTTTATTCACAATACTAACATTTTTAAATCTGAGGTATGGATGAGTAACATAACATTAGTTCAACTTTATATCAGTGAGTATATTAAACCATTACATAATGATTTGTAACATGCAACTTTTATTTAAAGTTAAACCACATAGGTATTGAATCCAGAGGAAGGCAAACAGTAAAAAAAACCATTGAAACTTAGCCAATTGTATCAAAGAAGAGAAAAACGTAATTCCTTCCTGACCCCATTAACTGGTGATTGGATTACTCCCTGGATCAATGCTCTGTATTTAATAATACATTTAATTTTTACAACAAATGATCATCCTCCAACTAACATGAACCCTTAATTACATACAATGAAACAACTTTTGTGACCTTTGAAAAAAACTATTTTAACATTACAAGCATGAAGTTAATGTATTAACATTTAAATAGTAATAGTAATAAAATGCAACATAACTTTTTTTCGGGGGCCAATTCTGGCAAAAGGCCACTTCCAAGACATTCCAATACTTTTTGTTTTTGCATGTCCAAGTGGTTCCCTTAAAAAGAGCCCAGTAGACTTTTAATTTTGTCTATGGGATATAACCACTGTTTATTCTTGTTGTTTCTTTTCCAACTTAAAAGTTTTTCCTTGGGATTTATTTATTGTCATGGCAAATGCCATGAGAACTGGAAATTGTCGCCTTTGAAGGACAAAAGGCAAACCACTCTCACTTGGAGCCAAATCAATTCTTCGTATAAAAACTTGTTCACCTTTATGGGTACCAGTCATTATTTCTGCATTTATGAAAGGATCTTTTAAATCCTGCACAATTAATTTGGTCCCATTACTAAGTCCTTTTTTGGATTCATATTTCTCAATAGCATGACAATTGCCCCTTTTTACAAATGCAAAACATGTTGTGGCATTTCAGATGGTGTTAAAGAATTGATAAATTCTATACTAAAGTTAGATTCACTGTCTTTATCGTCATCCAAAACTGAATTTGCACTGTAATAATTTTTTTGGGGTGCGTTGATGAATTTAACATTTTTGTTATTTATATTCTAGGCATCTATATTTTTGGATGTTAATATGACTTTGTTTGCAATGTCTGAGTAATCGTCGTTATTGAGAGTGTTTAGAAAGATTTCCGATATGAGTGATTCCTTGCAAACCATTTGTGATGGAATTTCGACAGTATCATCCCGTAAATTAGTTATTTGTGGATGTTTCCTTCTCCAATTTGAATGAGCCAATCATTGAATTCATTTCGGTCTTCGGATATCATATTTAATTTTAATTTCAGGTGTAAATATTTTCCACAGTTTACTTGCCTTGATACATGTTCCAGTGATGTCAGTCCTATTTCCATGTGGCACAACAGATAATGTTTGCCTAAAATCTCCTCCTAAGAACATCACCTTTTCACCAAATGGCAAATTATTATCCATCACTTCTTTTAATAATCTATCAATACATTGCAAGGCATGACATGACATCATTGTTGCCACATCTATGATAATTAATTTACTTTATTTTTATTTTTTTGCTTGTAAAGAATTCAGTCGAATATCTGACACTGATGTTTCCAAATATGAGAACTGTCAGTTTAAATCCACTATGCACAATCATCAAAGCTGATGTCATCTATAAGTCCTGGATCAGGCAAATTAAAACTTGCACAGTTTAATCCATGAGCAAGAAATATTTCTTGAATTTCCATTAACGCTTTTAAGAGTGCAATAGGCTCATTGCAACGTTTCAAGAAGTCTTCACACATGTTTAATTTAAATGTTTCCCACAAAGCAAATGCATCAGGTACATTGCAAAAGATGTAAATGAATGCAAATTGTTCTCTCATTTGCTTTGGCATTTGACATAGTGATGCTTCTTCCACACACCTCTCCCATTCTGTATCATCTGCTATGAACTTTTGATGTCTTGCAGCTAATAGGAAAGTATCATAAACTATGTTATTCACTGTGCGTAAATGTTCATACCTTTGTGCACCGGGAACATGTAAAATAAATCATTTTAAACTGAAACTTTTAATGTCTCTTGGACTGACGGTAAAATTTGTGGTATAATTTTATGAGTATTTATTTTTCGCTGTCGCCATTGGCCATTTACAAATACATAGTGATATGGAATCTCAATGTATAAACATTGTCTGGCCTCAGTGTCCTGGCAGTTTAATTGAAACCAAGCAGTAAGTGTTGTTTCTTGAGGTTCACTTTGGGCTAAGGCATTTCTTTCATTGCCTGCAGTAAAGCAAACAAACTGACTTTGTGACAAATGTACAGCTAATCGATACACAGCATGTTACCGATCATGCATCTCAAATTTCAAAAGACGCCATATTGCTTCTGGAGCACTGACATAGCGAGCATCTAAATAATTAGAAAGTTCGTCATGTACAGTAAAATTGGATTTTCCTTTTCGTTTTGTGCACCTTGCACAACAACAGTTGCTGCATCATATCCTTTATAAATATATTTATACACATAATTGATGGATTTAATACAAGTGCAAGCTTCCACATTTATGTGTGCATTGTACTTCATCAGCAAATGTGGATTGTATGGAACTACACATCTATTATCAACCTTTTGTCCACGGATAATAGCTGTTTGTCCTTCTCTTCTTTTATACAAAGGGTATCCATCACAGTTTGCTTTTTAAATATTTTTGGGAACTCTTTTGTACAGTTTTTTATTTTCTATACATGGTGAGTTTGGACTGATATCTCCACATGGCCCACGAATCATTATGTGTGTTACAATCTCATAAAGTTTTTAATATTTTCTGGATGTAGCAATTCAGCAGTAATTGCTTAAACCCCTCTCTCTGCAGTATTCAATTTATCTTTTTCCTGCAGGATTAAAATTATGTGTGCATGTGGCAGGCCCCTTTTTTTAAATTCAATGGTATAAACAAAAGCCACACATTTTCCAAATAACTGTGCTTTAGTTATATTATGTATTAATGAATTGAGTTTTATTTTGAAAACTCTTGCCACTAAATCTGGTCGGTCAGAAGTATTTTGTCCCAGATTCAAATTTTCCTTGATCTCTGGCCATTGTGGATTACATGTGAAAGTAATGAATAAATCTGGTTTTCCAAATGTTGTGACAATAGCCATGCCATCATTACATCTTTCTCGCATATTGCGAGGAAATCCTTGGAAAGTGGATGCAAAATGATTGCTCTTCCAGCTGGAATGTCTCTGTTGATAGCCAATTCAGTGACATAATCCATCAATCCCCAATTGCTTCGACTTGTAGATAGGAATCAATAATCCATTGTTGTGTGAGTTTGCTCCCACATAAAATAGGATTAAAATGATCCCGAATAGCAGTTTGTGACACTTTATATTCCAGCATAGAAATATTGCTTCTTACACGAACTTTACTATTGGGATAACTTTGCAATTGTAATTTTGGTTCCCATCCTGGCCCACCATTTGGAAAGAAAATGGGATATGTCATTGGATCCAAATTACAACTTAATATATTTATGTTTATAAAAGTTGTTCTTCATTGCGTGGATATATTCTAATATCCCGCTGAAACCGTGGTTCACCATCTTCATTCTTAAAGACCATGGCAACCTCATTTACTGTTGGTAAATTATAGCATCTTTGATCAGTATTGCAATCTCTTTTCAAAGCCATATTTACTCTTGGCATTGGCAATTGATGTATTTGAGCATGTTGCTGTGGTTCTTTTTCAACCTGTGCTAATTGTTTGTATGCTTGACTGTATGGGTTGTTGGCCATAATTTTATCCAGCTGTTCAAAGACTATGCGCAAACACTGTTTATTTTCAGGAAGTGTCATCTGTTGTTCAACAGCTTCCATTGTATCAAAAACATATAACTATGCAAATTTCCTTTGCTCTCCTTTTTATGGGTGTAAATGTGAAGTGCGGTAGTAAATTTGTTCTTGAACTCTAAAACAATATGGACCATGTCCTGGGACATTCTCTGATAATGTAGCACCCATAAATGGTTTTTAAATGGTTATAATTTGGAAATGTTGGATCGCTATTAATACTTTGTAAGTAATCTGGAAATGTGTGTCTTTGTGGAAGTCTTACCTTTCCTTTCTGACAGTAACTAATGAAATCTCCATCAGTTGGTCTTTCCTTTATAAAAATAGAGGCCCCACAAAACTGACAAACCACTTCGAGTAATCTACAATAATGAGTGTCTAATGTTAGTGCAGTAATGAAAGCAGTATCCCGAGCTTCCTCAACATAGATATCACTACAACTTTCTATATCTACATTGGTGTCATGTGTATGAACATTGGTGTCATAAGGCAATATTGGATCATTAGGCAATGTTTCACAGACATTTTTTTTGTTTACTTTTTCTTTTCTTTGAAGCTCCAACACACTCACTTTGTTCTTTCTTACTCATTTTTCTTTTATTTAAAAATCTCTGTCGGTCTTCTTCTATTAAGCTTTGGAAAGTCTTGGGGGACTGTACATCTCTCCACCTTTGCTTAATTTCCCTTGCCGCTCTTCTTTTGCATTCAATCATGTCTTCTACGTTGTTCCCCATTGTAATCTGTAATTGTAAATACAGGTGTAAGATGTTTTTTTTTTTTTTATATTGTACATACTGTTTTCCCCTGCTCTCAATGTAAAACCTAAATAGCATTATTGAAAGATTGCAATGATTTGAAAAGCATTTGGAATTTTTGTATGTTTTCCCAAAGAAGGGCAAACCCAAAGAGCTACGAGGAAAGTATAGATTGTGGTTAAAATAATGTTCAATTTTGTTATTTAATTAATTAATTAATCAATGTAGTTATGAGGTTTAATTTATGTTCTTTAAAAGTTAATTAGGTAAGCATATATGTATGCATACTTTTTTAAAATTATTATTGAATAATTAAATATTAAGGGACTCGTTCATTTGCAATTTGTGCAATGGAATAGGGGACTATATAAACACATAGCATATTTTTGTTCCTGAAGTTTTGAGTTTGTGAAGACTTTGGTTTTGGATAGATGTTCAGTAACTAAAAGTTATGTAAAAAAAATAATCTATGTCCTTATATAGAGCCCTGGTCTCTATAAAATTATTTAAATAATGATTATTAAGACAAATTAATATGCTTTACCTATTTTAATTAATATTCAGCAATTAGTATCCTGAAGAGCTAACAATCTCTTTGGATTTTCTGGCAGCAGAAAATGTCCACTCAGACTGTCATTACCTGACCCGAGGCGGGAATTAACGGCTCGCCTCGCTGTGAGAGGCTCGCTGGTGATGAGCTAAGTCCTACGCGCCACACAAGACGTGACAATGTCTCGTAGTTTGATAATTTACAGATGTGGGCTGAGTGCCCTAATGTGGGGGAGCTAAAGATTACCATAAACGTGTAATGAAGGGAAAAAAACTCTTGAAACTATTGATAATATGGGGGTATGTAGATTATATGTTTAAAAATATGGATAAATATGGATCAATCTACCACTCTGCTCTACTGACATCTCCTGCTCCCCGATATAAATAAAGCCTAAGCCTCTGCTCTTAAGATGTGGGTTAGCTTACACAGTACAGCACAGTCAACTTTTGAGTGGGAAACATGTAACCTCATATACGTCATGTTGCAATTTTTCTTGATATTTTTATAACTTGACTGGCGCTGCTTTGAAATAAAAAGTACATCTGTGTTCACATTTGAATGTCTAAAGCAAGTTAAAAAACCTGCTTCCAGCTTAGAGTTGCGAGAAAAACAGTTATTACACTGCATTCTGGCAAGTTGAGCTGGGACACACAAATGTGCCCACAAATGCCTCGCTCTTCATTCCGTAGCCATTAACATTGCTTCTTTTAAGCTTATGCATGCTGTATTACACAGCTTTAATGCAAAGCCAAGGTTGGAATAAACACAGGCTGAGTATCTAATCCATATACAGCTGTTTCAAGCTTACTGGCTATCATCAGCATGGAGCGGGATCTCAGCCTGTGTTGTGGAAATTATGAGTAGGCAGTACTGTATATAATTCCTGGCTTGTGTATAATCCAACCCTAACTTTCTCAAAGCTGTTTGATACAGCGGATATATGCTTAAGGAAAGCCATGTTTGGATTGCCATATGGATTGCAAGAACAAAGCATTTCCTTGCCAAGGTTCTCAGAATGCAGTGTAATAACTGTTTTTCTCTGAATTCTGGGCTTGAAACAAGTTTTTTAACTTGTGTTAGACACTCAAATATGAACACAAATGTACTATTTATATACTGTACTACTGGACGGTGGAGGGCTTCTATCGCTCTTTTGCCTACCATATCACATATATAGTTGTCGTAATTGCGGGGTTGCCCGAGGTTGTTGGTAATGCAATTGTGAAGCTAGGCAAGCCATTAGGGGCTGTAACCGTAGGACTTATGCTCGCAAACGGCGCAGGAATTAAAATTGCAGATCTTTAACGGCTGAACTACCGAACTGACAAGACCACCAAAAAACCTCAAATATGCCTCCAATTAACTAACACACTCACACATAGCACAGGGGGAGAGCGATGGGGCCTGTGAGTGAGGTTGCAAGTTAATTTGAGGCACCTTTGGTGTTTTTGCACGATCGAAAATCGCAAGAAAAAAATGGCTGCCTAAAAAACATAACTCAACAAAACGAGACCGTACAACGAGGCAGAAGGAATTAAAACGAGGCAGAAGGACGTAAAAAGGAGCTCTAACCAGTAACACTTGACGCAAGGCAGTAACCCTTAATCCAAGCCAGTACCATTTAACCCAAGCCAGTAACACTTAAGCCAAGGCAGTAAAATTTAACCCAAGGCAGTAACACAACCCAAGGCAGAAACACTCATTGTGATGCCCCTAAACTTCACGGGGGGAAGCGAGCCACGCAATGAGCGCCTTTGAGGTGATCATTGCAAAACAGGAAGGTTGCGGGTCGCAATGAGCACCAAAGGTGCTCAGAGAGGCCATAGCCTCGCATTGTGTGGCAAACAGCATTTCCAGGCTTACAATTTTATTGCAGTAATTTTTGATGGGCAAGTCGCTAGTATTAAATAATTGTTGTGGTGAACTATCTACTCAAAATATCCACTACACAAGCTAAGGATCCGGCCCCACACTGATGATAGGCAGTAACCTTGAAACTGCTTTACTTGGGTGGGATTCCTGGCTTGTGTATAATCCAATCCTAGCTTTGCTCAAAGCTGTTTGATACAGTGGACATATGCTTAAGGGAAGCCATGTTTCATATGGTTATGGATTGCAAGAGCGAAGCCTTTGTCGGAACATTTGCATGTCCCTGACAAGGTTCCCAGAGTGCAGTGTAATAACTGTATTTCTTGGAATTCTGGGCATGAAACAAGTTTTTTTTAACTTGTTTTAGACATTTAAATGTAATCACAAAAGCACAATTTATTATTTATGTATATACATATATATATATATATATATATATATATATATATATATACTATATGCACATATACATTTACATATGTGGGGGCCACTGGAGGGCCTTGGGTCCCACAGGGGGACGCAGGTGCCACAGAGGACCCGCAAAGGGCCACAGGAGACCACAGGGACTGCTGGAGGTCCACAGGGGCCACTGGAGGTCTGCAAGGCCTGTGGGAGGTCCACGGGTGAACCTCAGAGGCCAGGGGCCTTGGTGCCTTGCATCGGTTGCACCGCCAGTAACTCCAGCTCTGGTCAGCAAAATAATATATTTGTTACTATTACTGTGATCTTTGTCAAAATTCAGTTGTAGTAAATCAGTTCATATCTGAGTTTGACAATGATTGATGAATCTGTAATATACAGGTACACTGAATTTCACCACTATGCGTAGTTAAAATGTTTGAATCACTCTGTTACGCCCTTTCTTCCTTCCTTCCTTTGTTCCTGCTATCCATCTTCAAAGCAGATTTCTGTAGATTGTCTTAAGCTTATAACTCCCTACTATAAATCATGGCACCTGAGTCCAGTACACCTAAATGTATAATGATTTACATTATATACTAGCGAATTGCCCGTCAAAAAATGACGGCAATGAAATTGTAAGGTAGCTAATGCTGTTTGGTGTATAATAATGAAATATATAACACATTAATAAATGAATATACTTTACCTATTTTGAAGCATTGTGATGAAGAGCTGGCAATCTGTTTTGATGTTGCTGCAGCATTAGTGGTGTGGAGCTGCTGTGTAAGCGTGATGAATGTGTGCAGTGTAATACTGTGCGTGCGTGAGACCAAACCGTTAGCATAGTGGTGTACTTGTGGGTAATGTGTAATGGCGGGTAATGTGTGGTATTCGTCTTAGCGGAATATCCGTAGGTCGTTTGTGGTGTTTTGCGTGTTTCTTGTGGTGTTTTGCGTGTTTACAGTGCTGTCGCCTCGTTTTCGTTTTGTTCTGTGGCCATTTTTTCTCTTGCTTAGCGAATTTTGTAGTGTTCAAACTGTCTCGTATGTTGTTTGCGTTGCGAGGTAAAGTTTGCGAGGGTTGTAGTTGGTGTGGCGTGTTTTTTGCGCCTTTGGTGCTCCATGCCAGCAACTGAGGCCCTCACCCGCAGCCCTCAGTACGCGAGTGCCGCAGGCTCGCTGCAAGGGCCGCGGGCTCGCTATGCGAGCCCGCAATTGTGAGCAACGGCTCTGGCAGGCCCGCCTGCTCACAACTATATATGTGATAGTTTTATTATACAAAGAGTGTGTATTTGTATCAATGCAGTGTTTTCATAAAAAATCATATATCTGTAAAGAAAAGAGGAGAGAGGGGGGGGGAGAGGAGTGGGGAGGGGGGGAGAGAGGAGAGAAGGAGAATGAGCGGTGAGGGGGATGAGAATGAGAGGAAGGAGAAGGGGGGAGAGAGGAGAGAAGGAGAATGAGAGGGGAGGAGAATGAGAGGGGGAGAGAATGAGAGGGGGAGAGAAGGAGAGGGGGAGAGAAGGAGAGGGGGGGGAGAGAAGGAGAGGGGAGGGGGAGAGAAGGAGAGGGGGAGAGAAGGAGAGGGGAGGGGGAGAGAAGGAGAGGGGGAGAGAAGGAGAGGGGAGGGGGAGAGAAGGAGAGGGGGAGAGAAGGAGAGGGGAGGGGGAGAGAAGGAGAGGGGGAGAGAAGGAGAGGGGAGGGGGAGAGAAGGAGAGGGGGAGAGGAGAGGGAGGGGGAGAGGGGAGGGGGAGAGGGGAGGGGGAGAGAAGGGGAGGGGGAGAGGGGAGGGGGAGAGAAGGAGAGGGAAGGGGAAGGAGAGTGGAGGGTAGCGGGGGAGGGGGAGAGAGAGAGCGAGAAGGGGATGGGGGAGCGAGAAGGAGAGGGGAGGGAGAGCGAGAAGGAGAGGGGAGGGAGAGCGAGAAGGAGAGGGGAGGGAGAGCGAGAAGGAGAGGGGAGGGAGAGCGAGAAGGAGAGGGGAGGAAAAGGGGGAGAGAAGGGGAGGAGAGGGGGCAGAGAAGGGGGGAGAGAAGGAGAATGAGAGGGGAGGGGGATGAGAATCAGAGGGGTAGAGAAGAAGAGGGGAGGGGGGGAGAGAAGGAGAATGAGAGGGGAGGGGGATGAGAATTGGAGGGGAGAGAAGGAGATGGGAGGCGGAGAGAAGGAGATGGGAGGCGGAGAGAAGGAGAGGGGAGGGGGAGAGAAGGAGAGGGGAGGGGGAGAGAAGGAAAGGGGGATGAGAATGAGAGGGGGAGAGAAGGGGAGGGGGGGAGAGAAGGAGAATGAGAGGGGAGGGGGATGAGAAGGAGAATGAGAGGGGAGGGGGAGAGGAGAGGGGAGGGGGAGAGAAGGAGAGGGGAGGGGGAGAGAAGGAGAGGGGAGGGGGAGAGAAGGAGAGGGGAGGGGGAGAGAAGGAGAGGGGAGGGGGAGAGGGGAGAAGGGGAAGGAGAGTGGAGGTAGTGGGGGAGGGGGAGAGAGAGCGAGAAGGAAAGGGGAGGGAGAGCGAGAAGGGGATGGGGGAGCGAGAAGGAGAGGGGAGGGAGAGCGAGAAGGAGAGGGGAGGGAGAGCGAGAAGGAGAGGGGAGGGAGAGCGAGAAGGAGAGGGGAGAGAAGGGGAGGAAAAGGGGTGAGAGAAGGGGAGGAGAAGGGGCAGAAAAGGGGGGAGAGAAGGAGAATAAGAGTGGAGGGGGATGAGAATTAGAGGGGGAGAGAAGGAGAATGAGAGGGGAGGGTGATGAGAATGGGAGGGGAGGGGGAGAGAAGGAGAGGGGAGGGGGAGAGAAGGAGAGGGGAGGGGGAGAGAAGGAGAGAGGAGGGGGAGGGAGAGGAGAGAGGAGGGAGAGGAGAGAAGGTGGAGGGGGAGGGAAGGGGAAGGAGAGTGGAGGTAGCGGGGGAGGGGGAGAGAGAGCGAGAAGGAGAGGGGAGGGAGAGCGAGAAGGAGAGGGGAGGGAGAGCGAGAAGGAGAGGGGAGGGAGAGCGAGAAGGAGAGGGGAGGGAGAGCGAGAAGGAGAGGGGAGGGAGAGCGAGAAGGAGAGGGGGGGAGAGCGAGAAGGAGAGGGGAGAAGGGGGGCGAGAAGGAGAGGGGAGAAGGGGGGAGAGAAGGGGAGGAGAAGGGGCAGAGAAGTGGAGGAGAGGGGGCAAAGAAGGGGAGGAGAGGGGGGAAGAGAAGGGAAGGAGAGAAGGGGAGGGGGGAGTGGGAGGGGAAGAGAGAAGGGGAGGGAGGGGGAATGAGAAGGGGAGGGAGTGGGAATGAGAAGGGGAGAAGAGGGGGGAGAGAAGGGGAGGAGAGGGGGGTGAGAAGGGGAGGAGAGGGTGGGAGAGAAGGGGAGGAGAGGGTGGGAGAGAAGGGTAGGAGAGAAGGGGAGGAGAGGGTGGGAGAGAAGGGGAGGAGAGTGGGGAGAGAAGAAGAGGGAGGGGGAGTGAGAGAGAAGGAGAGGAGAGAAGGGGAAGAGAGGGGGGAGAGAAGGGGCAGAGAGGGGGCAGAGAAGGGGAGGAGAGGGGGGAGGAGAGAAGGGGAGGGGGGAGTGGGAGGGAGAGGAGAAGAGAGAAGGGGAGGTAGTGGGAATGAGAAGGGGAGGGAGGGGGAATGAGAAGGGGAGGGAGGGGGAGGGGGAGGAGAGGGTGCAGAGAAGGGGAGGGAGGGGGAATGAGAAGGGGAGGGAGGGAGGGGGAATGAGAAGGGGAGGGAGGGAGGGGGAATGAGAAGGGGAGGGAGGGGGGGGTAGGGGGAACAAAGGGGGAGAGAATGGGAGGAGAGGGGGCAGAGAAAGGGAGGAGAGGGGGGAGAGAAGGGGGGGAGAGAAGGGGAGGAGAGGGTGGGAGAGAATGGGAGGAGAGTGGGGAGAGAAGAAGAGGGAGGGGGAGTGAGAGAGAAGGAGAGGAGAAGAAAAGGGGGGAGAGAAGGGGAAGAGAGGGGGCAGAGAAGGGAAGGAGAGGGGGGAGGAGAGAAGGGGAGGGGGGAGTGGGAGGGAGAGGAGAAGAGAGAAGGGGAGGTAGGGGGAATGAGAAGGGGAGGGAGGGGGAATGAGAAGGGGAGGGAGGGGATAGGGGAACAAAGGGGGAGAGAAGGGGAGGAGAGAAGGGGAGGGGGGAGTGGGAGGGAGAGGAGAAGAGAGAAGGGGAGGTAGGGGGAATGAGAAGGGGAGGGAGGGGGAATGAGAAGGGGAGGGAGGGGATAGGGGGAACAAAGGGGGAGAGAAGGGGAGGAGAGGGGGCAGAGAAGGGGAGGGATGGGGAATGAGAAGGGGAGGGAGGGGGAATGAGAAGGGGAGGGAGGGGGAATGAGAAGGGGAGGGAGGGGGAATGAGAAGGGGAGGGAGGGGGGATGGAAGGGGAGGGAGGGGGAATGAGAAGGGGAGGGAGGGGGAATGAGAAGGGGAGGGAGGGAGGGGGAATGAGAAGGGGAGGGAGGGAGGGGGAATGAGAAGGGGAGGGAGGGAGGGGGAATGAGAAGGGGAGGGAGGGAGAGGGAATGAGAAGGGGAGGGGGGGAGGGGGAATGAGAAGGGGAGGGGGGGATAGGGGGAACAAAGGGGGAGAGAAGGGGAGGAGAGGGGGCAGAGAAAGGGAGGAGAGGGGGCAGAGAAGGGGAGGAGAGGGGGGAGAGAAGGGGAGGAGAGGGGGGAGAGAAGAAGAGGGAGGGGGAGTGAGGGGAGGGAGAGAGAAGGAGAGGAGAAGAAAAGGGGGGGAGAAGGGGAGGAGAGAAGGGGAAGAGAGAAGGGGAAGAGAGGGGGGAGAGAAGGAGCAGAGAGGGGGAGAAGGAGTGTGGAGGTTGGTAGAAGGAGTGTGGGGGGAGATAGATGGGATAGAGGAGTGGGAGAAGATAGGGGAGATATGAGTTGGGTTAGGAGGATTTAAGGTAAAAAGAGAAGAGGTGAGAGGGGTAAAAGTCAGAAAGGGAGAGGGGTAAAAGTCAGAAAGGGAGAGGGTAGTGTGAGGAGAGTGGGCCAAGATTTAGGGTGAGAGACACAGGCAGGGCTATCGCCAGTGCAGCCCTTTATCTCCTGGGGGCCCCAGTCTCAGCCTCCCCCTAGGCCATATCTCGACAGCTCTCGGTCCCCTGACCTCCTCCCCCATCCTGAGGGCGTCCCGCCTGCTGCCTGTATTCCACAGTGCAAACAGGACCCCTGGGGGAGGAGCCAGGCTCAGAGGGAGGCACACACACACACCAGGGATGGAAGGAAGGTCAGACACATACACAGGGAACGGAAGCACACTCACACAACTTTGCGAGGGCCTCAGTTGCTGGCGAAGGCGCTCCATGCCTGCAACTGAGGCCCTCGCTATGCGAGGGCCGCGGGCTCGCGCTGCCGCGGCTCGCGCAAAGGGCGTCAGTTGGCATGAAGACATCATCACATCACATCACATATATAGTTGTGAGCGTACGGGCCGTTGCGGGCCCGCAAGCGTGAGCAACGGCCCGTACGCTCACAACTATATATGTGATTTGGTTTTGATGAGTCCAAAACATTGAAAGATCAATTTTAGATATTGCGAAAAACTTACAAATGTGTTCTGAATCTGGTTTGTGATACCTGGCAATCACAAATCAGTGTCATGCTAAGGTGGCATATGTCTTGAATTGCAACTCTGAATTGTCAAAAACCACAAAGTCAAAAATGTAGACTGTATTGGGTAGGAATACTGTGTTTTTGACAGTGACTTTATGCTCTGATAGTTAGAAATAAGAGCCACTGTCAGAGATAAAAGAGCTCTGAGTGTGATACAGAACTGATGTTTAACATGGCAACAGTATGTGCTAACTGCAATTTCATATTGCTCTGTCTATTTATTACATTTCTTGTTTGTTGCCATTAACTGTAACAGGTTTTGAGATGATATGGATAAACCACATTTAAAATTGAGCATGTAAACAGTACCCACAAAATGTACATTACAATTTATATGTAAAAATACATGATAAAAAAGGCAATACATAATAACATTTTATATTATCAAACCATTGAAAAATCAAAGTGAAAAAGTTATAACCCATACTGCAAAGCATTGTCCTTTTATTCTTTTGACAGTTTATAAATGTGTTTGTGCTTTCTCCAAAGTAACTGTAAAACATTTCTTAAAAAAAATATATAGCAGCTGAAAGGTACAGTGCATTGTAACAACACAAGAATACAGCTCCTTTCTTCTACACCTAAGGTTAGCAATGCAGTTCAAGTAATATTAGTCTGGTTATTGGAAAATCATTCTGATCTGTAAAAGAAAATTAAAATATAAATCTAAAGCAATTTTAAAGGCTTGAGACCCATAGATTAGAAATAATCCTTGATCCATGAGAACAAATAGAAGGATTATTTTTTAATAAAAATCAATCCATGCTGGAGTTTATTGCTGCATTTTATTATTATTCTACCAATCTGTATTCCCTCTTTGAAGTTATTCGACATCTCTAACATATTTTGTACTACTGTGTATAAAATTACAACAAAAATAACTAATTTATATTCTGAGGATATAACAGTAACTAGTTAGCAAGTGATTTCTTTCACATATACAGCCAAAATTCTTAGATTTATCATAAATTGCATTTAAACCATTTCTGTAATAAAGTCCAAACGTTTTTGTAAATCTTTTTTTTCTTCAATGAAATATAATCTTTATAAAAATTACTTGCAAGGAGCAAACATATTTGCGTTTTGGAAAGTGAATGAACTGAATAAATAAATATACTTTTACAAAGGATGAAAGATCTGCTTTCAATCAAGGTGCAAATCAAAAGGCATAAATTACAGATTATTTAAATAATAAATAATATTTTGTTGCAAATGGAAAAAAGGTTAATATATATTTTTACATTCAAGCAGGGCTTTTACATTTTGTTAAATAAAAATCTGTTACTTCAATCTAGTGATGATTTATAATTATTTTTTTTCTCCCTGGGCCAATTGACTGAGTATTTATAAGTGTGTTTTCACACCACTGACACCAGATATAAATTTACTTGCACTTATGCAGTGCATAAATGCCAAATGATTTCATAGTTCGTGATCTCCATTCATGATTGAAGGCATACAGTAGGTAGCAGCAATTCCTTATACAATGAGATTCCTACAATTTCTGGCACATTATTGAGAGCACAATAACTGAGCCAGTATTTTCTTATGGTATCACTATGTCTGTTATATTTGACTGAAAGGCATTCAGTTCTGAGGAAATAAAGACAAAATGTACCAGTTAATATAATAATAACTAGGAACTTGCCCTTCAAAAATGACGGGATTAAAATTGTTAGGCTGGCAATGCTGTTTGCCACACAATGTGAGGCTTTTGCTCCTCTGAGCACCTTCGGTGCTCATCGCGAGCCCCACGCTTTGTGCTTGGGAATGCCATGTGTCTCTTTTCTCCATCTCCCCCTGTCCCTTCCCTGTGTTTCTCCTCTGTGTGTCTTCTGAATGTTTGAGTGTTAGGCACTGATGGCCGTTTGTTTTATTTTCAAAATCCCATATGCCTGGCGTTGTTGGTGTAGGTGTTACTGTCTTTGCAGTTGTGTATTTTCTAAGTGCAACATGCCTGGCTTTGCTCCGCCTAGTTTTGATGCAGTTTCAGAATTATTTACATTTTTCGTCCGATTTTGGATTGACGAAAACCCCCAAATATCGTTCAAAATCACTTGTAACCTCACTCCCAGGCTTCCTGGCTTTCTCCTGTCCTGTCTGTGAGTGTGTTATTATATTTGTTAAAATTCTTTGTTTCATTTTAGGGTTTTTAAAGTTACGCGCTTGGCTCGTGCTGTGCAACCTCTTAGCTTCACGAGGCTCGCATGTGTGGTGGTGCCTCTGGCTGCAATGAGCGCCTTTGGCACTCAATGCAGCCTAAGTGCTGTGCAGCTGCTTCGCCTCGCTTCGCAAGGCTCGATTAAGTGATGGTGGCGCAGGCAAGCCTCGCTTTGCGAGGCTCATGGTTGCGACCTCGCTTTGCGAGGTCACAACTACATGACCAACATCGCAAACTTTATGAACAGCGCAAAGTCCCACAACTATATATGTGATGTGAATAAGAGACAAAGTTTCACAAGGTAAAAACAACAATATTATTATTGTATGGTAAAAAAAGAAAATCTTATTGTTTTCCATGAATATAGTAGCTGTGTGGTGTTACACCCTATTAAACTACATATGGCCATAGTAACTTAACTACCATAGTAAAGGCCACATTCAATTGCAAGCCCGCAGATTGCGTTGTATACAGAGCAATTCAATTGAACAAGCCTGCAACTTACTGGCCGAAAGCCAGTATACCGTGCAATCGTATGTAGCATTTCAGAGCTTTAATATGATCTAATCGAGGTAGGAAGGCCGTAACTACCCAATAGAAAATGAGGCCGTCATCATTACATCAGTAAAACATGGAGGTTACATGTCAATCAATTAGCTTTTAGGGGTCCGATATGTGATCAGACTCGCAATACTGCAATGTACAAAATGAAAAAAAAAGAATGAAGGAAATGTTCTAGTCCATGTAGGTGGCCTGATATGTATTAATTGCTTGATTCAGATTTGATTGTAGATTTTGAGCTTGAGACTGTTGTGCAATTAATCCTAATGTCTTTCATCACTTTACCAGTCTTTTAAAGTGCAGTATTGATTTTTTTATTTGTACTTACAGTGCTATGACCAAGTGTTTAACCCCATGCGAGTCCTATCTGGTACCCGTAGGATTTTCTTCTACATTTGCCATTTACGGGTGTGAAAATGTTTGCAGGCTTGAGGAATTGTAGCAATTGAATAGCGAATTGCAATTGTAACTCTTGTGGGCTTGCAAATTCAAAGGCTTATATGGGGTGTAAGTTACGATCTTGACAGCCACTGGAATTTTTGGCTTGCTAAAAGACGCCAATTGAATAGCAAATTCGTTTACGGGCTCCATTATGGGCTCCTGTAAACAAAAATAGCTCAATTGAATCGACTCCTAAGACAGTAAGGATGTGTTTGATTGCCCATTGCAGGGTAGTTTGGCAAACACATACCTTTGGAGGGTCCTTTATTTGGGAAGACATTGCCAAAAATATATGTTATAGGCGCTAGAGGCTTAATACTTACATTTAAAATATGCATTTAAGTTGTTATTTAGTAAATATACTTTGGATTTTGAGTGGATATACTCGTATTTGTATATATTCTGGTGCCTGGCTAATCCTCACTTTTTAATATACATGGGTGTGTTTTTCTATCTGCTTATATTTTAAATGTTGAAATAAAGTCTGATTTTAATGGGCTATAAGATAGGAAACATGTAGGATTGTGGATACGTTGTATATATATGACTTTTTAGTATTTTTGGGTTCCTTAAAGCAACTGAACCCATGAAAGTATGCACAATTGGAGAGCGAGGGATATGGTATGAAGTTGGGTTAAATTTGTATAGTAGCTCCTTGTACCATAGCAATGTGTGCATGATTGCACACAGAGGGACTTAGATATCAGCACCAATATCTCTCTTTGTATATTGGTTTTGTGTTGATTAGGAATTAAATTTACGATTTATGGCTATATATTGTAATTGTCCCATAAATGAAGTATAAATTTCAACAGATCACTCGCAAGGAGGATATATACTAAGGGCCTCATTCAAATGCGATTTGGCCAATTGAATAGGGCTCTATATAAGCACACAGCATATGTTTTACAGAAGTTTTTAGTTCGTGAACTTCTATCCAAAAGCAAGGTCTTCACTAACTAAAAACTTCTGTAAAAAAATATGCTATGTGCTTGTATAGAGCCCTATTCAATTGGCCAAATCGCATTTGAATGAGGCCCCAAGAGTCGTATTTTATTATCCTATATCGCAAATTACAGCGTCATTAAGTGCAAAGTTAATCTCCCTAACTATTCTATTCATACATCGCAGCAGTATTGTGAGAGAACTACCTTGACTGTCTACAATAAGACAAAGCTTTAAATTACGGTAAACTTTTGCATTTTTTTTTTCACTGCCACAAATTTTAAGAGTAACTCCTTACCCAAAACCCTATTCAATTGAGACTTTACTGAGTACTCACAAATTACATCAGAACATCAAAAAAATAAACAAAACAAAAAATACAAGTACTAAATAGCACTTCTAAATGGTTTTAAAACTGTTGTTGAGAGCCAGAGCAGCAGTTACAGAGAAAGTACATCACTCAAAAACAATACAAAACCAAGCAATATTATAAGACTTTAATGCTGTACATTGCTTCAGGCACATATGTGCAAATAAAACAATTTAATTTCAACAAGTAATTCATCACACATATGGGAACAAAAAATACAGTGCTCAAAGCTGGATACATCTGTTAAAGGGACAGCACATTAATAAATAGCCTTATAAATCATATAACTTAATTAGAAATAATATGTTATCGTCATTGAGGCACAATTGTAAAAAATAAAATTTCTCACATACTATAGTTGTCGTAATAGCAAGTTATCATCATGCAATGTCAAAAATTGTGGCCCTCGCGAAGCTTGCGAATAGCGCCACAGGTGCTCATCACAAGGCCCCTAGGACTTAGGCTGCAATGAGCGCCAAAGGCGCTCATTTCAGGGCTTGTGATGAGCACCGCAGGCGCTCATTGCATGGCCCCAGTACTTTAAAACAGCCTAGACATGAGCACAGAAGGTGCTCATGTCGATGTCCGCAATCACCAGAGAAATACAAAGCACTTTGCTGCTGATCACTGGCCGCGATCACTGCCGAAAAACTGAGCACTTTGCCACTGATCGCAAGGCACGCACTTTTACAATTTTAAGGGCCAAAATCTTTTCAAGTGAGTAACTCAAAATCCACCAAAAAACGTCAAATAATTAAAAAGGAAAAAATGACACACTCACACACACCACAGGGGGAGAGCCAGGGAGCCTGTGAGTGAGGTTGCAAGTTAATTTGAGGCATATTTTGCGTTTATCACTGATCGAAAATCGGCTAAAAAAATGGCTGCTATAAAAACATAACTTGGCTGCCAAGCAAGTAACTTGCTCGCGAAGCAAGTAGAACATAGACATCCGGCGCCAAGCAAGTAACTTGCTCACAAAGCAAGTAGCACATAGACAACCAGCGACATTTGGTACTGCACAACATTAGGACTCTAAAATGGCGGGATTTGTCTCGCGCCGGCACTCTATATATAGTGCACACTTGGAAGACTTTTGTCACAATTCTCCTCAGGTGATGAACAGTCTGACTGGACATTTTCTGCTGGTTGAAGCCTGCCAATGCTCTTTACCAGAGAACGCTCTCACCCGTGTGTCTTTTTTCTCCCTCTCCCTTCCCTCTATCTCTTTTACCCTCTCCACCTCCCCTGTGTCTCTTTGCCAAACTCTCCCTCCCCTGTGTCTCTTTACCCCCACACCTTCCCCAGTGTCTATTTCCCACCACTCCCTCAATAGTGTCTCCTTCCCCCCACTCCCTCCCCAGTGTCTCTTTCCACCAACTTCCTTCCCACTGTCTCTTTATCACCTCTCTATCATACTTTTAATACTCCAAGAAAAGTATTGTGGATTCAGTGATTATTGCTGAACTACCAGATCCAGAAAAATATTCCAAACTGTATGAAATTGTAACACATCGCATGATTCATGGTCCATGTGGAGATATAATTCCACACTCACCATGTATGGAAAATCAGAAATGCACCAAAGAATTCCAAAAAGAATTTAGAGGGCAAACATATGCAAATTGTGATGGCTAGCCTTTGTATAAAAGAAGAGAAGGACAAACTGCAATTACTTGTGGTAAATATGTAGATAATCAATATGTGGTTCCATATAATCCACATTTGCTGATAAAGTACAATGCACCCATAAATGTGTCTATAAATATATTTACAAAGGATATGAGGCAGCAACTGTAGTTGTGCAAGGTGCACAAAACGAACAAGATAATCCCATTTTACATGATGAAATTTCATCTTCTATAGATGCTCTTTATGTAAGTGCACCAGAAGCAATGTGGCGTCTTCTGAAATTTGAAATGCATGATCGATCACATGCCATCTATCGATTAACTGTATATTTGCCACAAAGACAATTAGTTTACTTTAATGCTGGGAATGAAAGAAATGCTCTAGCCCAAAATGAAAATAGACAAACAACACTTACTGCAGGGTTTCAATTGAATTGTACTGAGAGTGAAGCAAGAGAATTTTTATACATTGAAATTCCATCTAATTATGTTTTCATAAATGGTGCATGGCGTCAAAGTAAATAGAGTGGCAATAAAATTATACCAAGAATTTATACAATGAGTCCAAGAGACATAGAGCGGTTTAGTTTGAGATTACTCCTTTTACATGTTCCTGGTGCACAAAGTTATGAAGAGTTACACACAGTTAATGCCATAGTTTAGGAAACCTTTAAATTAGCTGTGCAACATCTAAACTTCCTTGCAGATGATATTGAATGGGAGAGATGTCTAGAAGAAGCAGCACTATGTCAAATGCAAAGGCAGATGAGAGAACAGTTCTCATTCATGAATCTTTTTTTTAAATGTACCTGATGCATTACCTTTGTGGAACAAATTCAAGACAAACGTGTGAAGACTTCATGAAAAAATACAGTTGTGCTTTTGCAAAATTAAAAGCCTTAATGGAAATTCAAGAAGTTTTACTTTGTCATGGATTAAATTATTCAAGTTTTAATCTACCAGATCTGGGAATTATAGATAATATAAACTATGAAGAATATGACTGTGACATTGAAAAAGAAAAAGCAGAAGAGAAAATAGCCACTTTAAATACATTACAACTGAAATAATTTAAGGCCATACAACAAGCACTAGATGACAATATGCTCAAGGAGCGATATTTCTATCTAGATGGACCCGGTGGATCTGGCAAAACCTATCTATATAATTTATTGATGAATTTAATTTGTCAAGGTGAAATAGTTGTTCCCTTTGCAACAACTGTTATTGCTGCTCTTTTGTTGGAATGTGGTAGAACTGTGCATAGTGGATTTAAATTGCCAGTCCCACTTTTGGAAACATCCGTTTTGGATATTAGAATGACATAATTTCAAGCAAGTAACTGATAAAAAGGAAAACTAATTATAATTGATGAGGCAACAATGATGTATTGCCACACCATCAAATGTATTATCAGTTGCTACATGAAGTCATGGCTAATTATTTGCCTTTTGGAAGCAAGGTCATGTTGTTAGGTGGTGATTTCAGACAAACATTACCTGTTGTTGTCCATGAAAATAGCACAGACATTGTGGAAACATGTATCAAATCAAGTCCACTATGGAACCTATTTACACACTTTAAATTAGAAACAAATATGAGATCCGAAGGACAAAATTAATTCAATGATTGGTTAATTAAAATTGGTAAAGGAAAAACAGAACTAAATAATTTGCCTGAGGATACTGTGGAAATACCACAAGAAATGCTTTGTACAGATTCACTAATAGCAGCTACATTCAAAGATCTAATCCTTCAAAACAAAAACTCAGACCTTCCACAAAAAGTCATATTAACATCTAAAAATAAAGATGCATTGCATCTGAATGATGATATTTTAAAATTAATAGATGGTACCCAAAAACAATATTACAGTGTGGATTCTGTTCTGGCTGATGACAAAGACAGTGAGGACAACTTTACAACTGAATTCATTAACACCATCTGGAATGCCACCAGATATTTTACAGCTAAAAACAGGGGCAATTGTGATGTTACTGAGAAATATGAACCCCCAAAAAGGCCTTTGTAATGGGACTAGATTAAGTGTTCAGGAGTTAAGAGAGAATTTCATACATGCCAAAATTCGCAATTATACCTATAAAGTTACAGTAGCTTTCCTTTTGTACTTCAAATGAGACAATTTCCCATCATAATGGCATTTGCAATGACCATTAACAAAGCCCAAGGGCAAACTTTTAATTCTGTGGGGCTCTTTTTATAGGTACCAGTATTTGCACATGGACAACTATATGTGGCATTTTCACGATGTAGAAATCCAGAAGAAGTAAAAGTTTTCATTAAAAAAAAACAATAGTCAGGGTGACTTATTACAGGATGGGAGAGTATTTACAAAATCATTGTCTATTATGAGGTGTTGTAACTTCAAACTTCCTAATGACTACACGTACAAACCAGTGGTTATATCCCAAAGGGAAACTTTCTAGTCTGTTGGGCTCTTTTTAGAGGAACCACTATTTCAAACAAAAAAAAATGGACAGAAAAGTGGTTAAATCCCAAAGACAAACTATTTCAACAAACTATTTCAATAACAATAATAATGCTGAAGTATATGATCGTACAGTATTTACTCAAAATAGTTTATATTAGGACAAAAAAGGCCTTCACAAAACTTGACAAAACACTACACAAAAAGAAATCACAAGGACAAACTTTAAACTCTGTTTGGCTCTTTGGAGAAGAAACACTATTTCCCCATGTCCTATTATATATGCCAAAAATCTGTTCTCAGAAAAAAAAACAACAACATTATTACTTGATTACTTACAGATGTTGTGGAAAGTAAGGGTTTCATTGTATATAGTTAGGGGTTTTATTGTATGTACTTAGCGGTTTTATTGTATGTAATTAGGTGTTTTAGTGTACTTACTTAGGGGTTTCATTGTATGTATTTAAGGGACAACTGCAATGTACTGTATATATAGATAGTATGTGTAATGTGCTTTGACATCAGGATTAAAAATAGGGTTACAATACATCAGTGGTTCAAAAATCACAAATTAACAGCCTACATACAGCTCTGGATTTCAATGTCACACTGTCTAAACACATGGGAGACAATTACATGCTACATGGTATGAGGAGCATTCAGGAGCGGTTTGTGAATCAATACAATGCAATGTATAGAAAGATACTAAATCAACATTAATGACAAGGCTTTTTCTTTACATATGTGTGTAATACATTGTAAATTTATGGACATTTAGACATGTGTAAATGTGTATAATTTTTTTGGTATTATTGTATAAAAAACTATTGTGCATAGGATATGTACAAATAAAGTTTACATTTTATTACAATACTAGCGAATTGCCCATCAAAAAAGGCAGAAATACAATTTGAAGACTGGCAATGCTGTTTCCCACCCAATGACAGTATGATCTATTTTTTTGTTTTTGTTTTATTTAGTAAATGCCCCCTTTGTTTAATTTTCTTATTGTTATTACCTGTATTTTTCCCAATGATATGCCATATGTATCAAAAAGTACAGCAATTAATTGAATTAGTAGCCAATTTATTTATTGTTATAACATGTAACATATATCTGTAACCAACTCATAAACCAAGTTTTTTTCTATCTTTTTCATTTTTTATTGTAACGTATACATGAATATTGAAATACCATCTTTTGTTATATCTTTTATATTTTTTATTGCCATGTATACATGAATAATGGAATACTGTTTAAACAGTTATTTGAAACAGTCTTTGTCAGTTTTTCAATATTGAATCCAGAGGAAGGCAAACAGTAAACACCCAATTGAAATTTAGTCAGTTGTCTCAGATTTGGGAAAACATGTATTCCATCCTGACCCCAGATACTGGCAATCAGGTTACTCCCTGGATCAATAGTCTCTCTGTAATTATAACTTAACAGGGCAAAACCACCAAATACATAAAATCAAACCCATCAACAAATACAATCCAAGTGATTACTTTCACTAAAAACCCGAAGAACGTTAAATGAAACTCAAACTACATACCATCAACATTGTAATTACATACAATGAAAGTACTAACTATATTCAATGATACCACAAAGTATAATATTGTGCCAATATGCGTAATCTTATTCTTAACAACACTGCAGCCTTGTATTTTTGTGGAGTCGTTTGTCAAGTTTTGTGAAGGGCTGTTTTTTGTAATTTTTTTATTTTTGTAATTTATTTGTGGTTCCTCTAAAAAGAGCACAACAGAAGAAAAACGTTGTCTTTGGCATGTAACCACTGTTGTGTCTATGGAGTTTTTCCCTTGAAATAGCGGTTCCTCTAAAAAGAGCCCAACAGATTTAAAAGTTTGACTTTGGGATTAAAATACTATTCTTTATTAGTAATATCTTTTTCTGTTTTGCGTTTGTATTGAATTGGTAGGTTTTTTGTTCATAACGTACTACACCTCATAATACACAATATATAATATTTGTAAATACTCGACCATCAATTCTTCCTGACTTTCAGTTTTTTTAATGAAAACTTTATTGTCTTGTTTATTTTTGCATTGGGAAATTGCCACATAGAGTTGTCCAGGGGCAAATACTTGTTCCTCTTAAAAAAGACTGGCAGACTTAAAAGCTTGTCCTTGGGATTTATTTATGGTCATAACAAATGCCATGATAAGAGGAAATTGTCTTCTCTGAAGGGCAAAAGGCAAGCTAGTTTCACTTGGTGCCAAATCTTTTCTTGGTATGAAAACTCGTTCACCATTATGTGTACCATTCATAATTTCTACATGTATGAAATGGTCTCTTAAATCCTGAACAATTAATCTTGTCCCATTACAAAGTTTTTTTCTCAGTAACATGACAATTGCTCCTTTTTTGAGTTGCAAAACATGTGGTTGCATTCCAGAGGGAGTTAATGGATTGATAAACTCAGTTTTAAAGTTAGATTCACTCTCTTGTCATCAGCCAGAACATAATCTGCACTGTAATAATTTTTTTGAGGTGCATTGATTAATTTTAAAATGTCATTATTTAGATTCAAGGCATCTTTGTTTTTTATGTTAACATTACTTTGTTTGCAATGTCTGAGTAATCCTCATTATTGATATTATTTAGGAAGATTACAGATATTAGTGATTATTTGCAAATAATTTCTGATGGAATTTCAACGGCACCATCAGGTAGATTATTCATTTTTGGATGTTTTCCTTCTCCAATTTGAATTAGCCAATCATTGAATTATTTTTGCCGATCAGATCTCATAATTTGCTCTAATTTAAGGTGTGTAAATATTTTCAAGAGTTTACTTGTCTTTATACATGTTTCTACTATGTCTGTCCCTTTTACATGTGCTACAACAGGTAATGTTTGCCTAAAATCTCCACCTAACAACATCACCTTTCCCCCAAAAGGCAATTCTGTAGCCATGACTTCTTTTAACAAACGATCAATACATTGCTGGGCAGGACACAACATCATTGCCACATCACATGTACAGTTCTACCACTTTCTACCGCATTCTAACAATAGTGCCGCAATTCCAGTTGTTGCAAATGGCATAGCTATTTCACCTTGAGATTGAATGAAACAGAACATCAATTCTAAAGATACATTTTTGAGATCCCACAGGGCCATCTACAGTGCCTTGCAAAAGTATTCACCCCCTTGACTTTTTACCTATTTTGTTACATTACAGCCTTAAGTTCAATGTTTTGTTAATCTGAATGTTATGTGATGGATTAGAACACAATAGTCTAACTTGTTGAAGTGAAATGAGAAAAATATATACATAAAACTATTCTTTAGAAATAGAAAACAGAAAATTGGCATGTACGTATGTATTCACCCCTTTTGTTATGTAGCCCATAAAAAGCTCTGGTGCAACCAATTACCTTCAGAAGTCACATAATTATCAAAATGATGTCCACCTGTGGGCAATCTAAGTGTCACATGATCTGTCATTACATATATACACCTTTTTAGAAAGGCCCCAGAGGCTGCAACACCTAAGCAAGAGGCACCAAACACTGCTATGAAGACCAGGGAACTCTCCAAACAAGTAAGGGACAATGTTGTTGAGAAGTACAAGTAAGTGTTAGGTTATAAAAAAATATCCATATATTTGATGATCCCCAGGAGCACCATCAAATCTATCATAACCAAATGTAAAGAACATTGCACAACAGCAAACCTGTCAAGAGACAGCCGCCCACCAAAGCTCATGGACCGGGCAAGGAGGGCATTAATCAGAGAGGCAGCACAGAGACCTAAGGTAACCCCAGAGGAGCTGCAGAGTTCCACTGCAGAGACTGGAGTATCTGTACATAAGAAGACAATAAGCTGTACGCTCCATAGAGTTGGGCTTTATGGCAGAGTGGAAAGAAGAAAGCCATTACTTTCAGCAAAAAGCAAAATGGCATGTTTTGAGTTTGCAAAATGTCATGTGGGAGATTCCCAAAATGTATGGAGGAAAGTGCTCTGGTCTGATGAGACTAAAATTGAACTTTTCGGCCATCAAAGAAAACGCTATGTCTGGCACAAACCCAACACATCACAAAGAACACCATCCCCACAGTGAAACATGGTGGTGGCAGCATCATGCTGTGGGGATGTTTTTCAGCAGACGTGACAGGGAAACTGGTCAGAGTTGAGGGAAAGATGGATGGTGCTAAATACAGGGATATTCTTAAGCAAAACCTATACCACTCTGTGCATAATTTGAGGCTGCAATGGAGGTTCAACCTCCAGCAAGACAATGACCCCAAACACACTTGAGTGGTTTAAGGGGAAACATGTAAATGTGTTGGAATGGCCTAGTCAAAGCCCAGACCTCAATCCAATAGAAAATCTGTGGTCAGACTTAGAGATTGTTGTTAACAAGCGCAAACCATCCAACTTGAAGGAGCTGGAGCAGTTTTGCAAAGAGGAATGAGCAAAAATCCCAGTGGTAAGATGTGGCAAACTCATAGAGACTTATCCAAAGCGACTCGGAGCTGTGATTGCAGCAAAAGGTGGCTCTACAAAGTATGGACTTTAGGGGTGTGAGTAGTTATGCACATTGACTGTTTCTGTTATTTTGTCCTATTTGCTGTTTGCTTCATAATAAAATAAAAAAAACATATTCAAAGTGGTGGGCATGTTCTGTAAATTAAATTATGCAAATCCTCAAACAATCCATGTTGATTCCAGGTTGTGAGACAACAAAACATAAAAAATGCCAAGGGGGGTGAATACTTTTGCAAGGCACTGTAGATAAAAAATTACGCTCTTTGAGCATATTGTCATCTAAAACATTTTTGATGGCGTTAAATGCTTTCAATTGCAATGTATTTAAAGTTGCAATTTTTTCATCTGTTTTTTGTTTTTCAATGTCAGCGTCATATTCTTTTATTGGTCCTGGATCAGGCAGATTAAAATTAGCACAATTCAATCCATGACAAAGAAAGACTTCTTGAATTTCCATTAATGATTTTAATTCAGCAATGGTGTAATTGTAATATTTCAAAAAGTCTTCACACATATTAACTTTAAATGTTTCCAACAAAGCTAATGCATCAGGTACATTACAAAATATGCAAATTAATACAAACTGTTCTCTCATTTGCTTTGGCATTTGACATAGTGCTGCTTCTTGGAGACATCTCTCCCATTCTGTGTCATCTGCAAGGAAGTTTTGAGGAAGTTTTGATGTCTCGCAGTACCTGAGGTATCATAAACTATGTCATTCACTGTGCGCAAATGTTCATAATTTTGTGCACCAGGAACATTTAAAAGAAGTAACCTTAAACTGAAACGTTCAATGTCTTTATCGCCATTGGCCATTTATGAAAACATAGTGATATGGAATCTCAATGTATAAAAATTCTCTTGCCTCAGTGTCCGTGAAATTTAATTGAAACCATGCAGTAAGTGTTGTTGCTTTATTTTCATTTTGGGCTAGATCATTTGTTTAATTCCCAGCAATAAAGCAAACTACTTGACTCAATGGTAAATGTACAGCTAATCGATACACAGCATGTGAGCGATCATGCATTTAAAACTTGAGAAGACCACATTGCTTCTGGAGCACTTACATAGCGAGCATCTAAATAACATGAAAGTTCATCATGTAAAATAGGATTGTCTTTTTCATTTTGTTCATTTGTATATATATATTTATACACATATTTTATGGATTTGATAGAAGTGCAAGCTTCCCCATTTATGTGTGCATTGTACTTCATCAGCAATTGGGGATTATATGGAACTTCATATCGATTATCTACAATTTTGCCATGAATAATAGCAGTTTGTCCTTCTCTTCTGTTAGCATACGTTTGCAGTTGAAAATCTGTCAGGAAATCTTTGGTGCATTTTCTATTTTCCATAAATGGAGATTGGACTGTGAATCATTCTATGTGTTACAATTTCATACAGTGTGGAATGTTTTTCTGGATGTGGAAGTTCAGCATGAATAACTGAATCCACTCTATCTGCAGTATTCAATTTATCTTTTTCTTGGAGGATTAAAAGTATGTGTGCATGTGGAAGGCATCTTTTTTTTAAATTCAATGGCGTAAACAAAAGCCAAACATTTAACAAATAAGTGTGCAATAGTTATATATGTATTTAGATTTATTTTGAATACTCGAGCCACTAAATATGGTCTATCAGAAGTATTTTGACTATCTTTCAAATGTTCCTGTATATTTGTCCATTGTGGATTACATGTGAATGTAATGAATAAATCTGGTTTTCCAAATTTTGTCACAATAGCCATGGCATCATTGTATCTTTCTAGCATATTGGGAGGAGATCATTGGAAAGAGGATGGCAAAATGATTGCTTTTCCAACTGGAATGTCTCTGTAGCCAATTCAGTGACATAATCCATCCATTCACAATATTGTTCTACCCGAAGCTTCTGTTGTTGAAATTTTATAAAATTTAGATTATTTGCTTCAACTTGTAAATATGAATCAATGATCCATTGTTGTGTGAGTTTTCCACCCACATAAAATAGGATTAAAATCATCCCGAATAGCAGTTTGTGCCACTTTATATTCCAGCATAGAAATATTGTTTCTGACACAAACTTTACTATTGGGATAACTTTGCAATTGTAATTTTGGTTCCCATCCTGGTTCACCATGTGGGATGAAAATGGGATATGTCTCTGGATCCAAATTACTACTTAATATATTTATTTTTATATTTATAAAAGGTTGCTCTTCATTTCAGTGATATATTCTAATATCCCACTGAAATGGTGGTTCACATCATCATTTTGAAAGACCATGGCAAACTCACTTGCTGCTGGTAAATTTGATCAGAATGGTGATCTCTTTTAAGAACCATATTTACTCTTGGCATTGGCAATTGATTTATTTGAGCATTTGTCTGTTGTTCGTTTTCAACCTCTTCTAATTTTTTGTATGCTTGAGTATATGGGCCGTTTGCCTTAATGTTTTCCAGCTCTTGAAAAACTGTGGCTAAGCATTTTTTGATTTTCAGGAAGCGTCATCCATTGATCAACAACTTCCACTGTATCTAGGACATATAACTGTGCAAATTTCCTTTGCTCTCCTGCTTGTGGGTGTAAATGTGAAGTCCGGTGGTAAATTTGTACTTTAAAACAGTAATGGCCATGTCCTGGCACATTTTCAGCTAATGTTGCACTGTTATAAGACCTGATGTTTTGTTTGAAATTCCTATAATTTGTAAATGGTAGATCAGTCATTATACTTTTTAAATATTGTGCAAATGTGTGTCTTTCTGGAAGTCTTTCCTTTCCTTTCTGATAGCAACTAATAAATTCCCCATCTTTTGGTCTTGTGACATGCTCCACAAAACTGACAAACCACATTTAGTAACCCACAATAATGACTCTCTACTGGTAGTGCTGTAAATAAGGGACTATCCTGAGCTTCCTGAACACATATATTACTACAACTTTGTATATTAACATTGTGACATAGTCAATGTTTCACAGACATTATGTTTTTTACTTTTTCTTCTCTTTGTAGCTCCTTCATGCTCAATTTATCCTTTGCCAGGCATTTTTCTTTCATTGGCAAGTCTCTGACGGTCTTCTTTTCTTAATCTTCTTGAAGTCTTGGGCGACTGTGCATCTCTCCATCTTTGCTTCCGTTCCGTTGCCATTTTTCTTTTCTGTTTTTTTTCTTTTTTTCTGCATTGTGCGCCATTGTAATCTGTAATTATAGAGATGTTTTAGTTTCTATTTTAATCTTTTCTTATATAGCAAACAATGGCAATCATGACATTACTATTTTTTTTACTTACCTGAAGTGGTAATGGATGAAGTTCTTTTCCACTTTGTGATGGTCTTGGACTTGTGACCTTTTATTCCTTTAAATCTGTAAGACATATTGAGAATTGTTATTGAACATATTGTTTTTAATTGTCCTCAATGCAAAACATAAAGAGCTAATCATGTTTTCATAAGTAAGGGCAGCATGAAAATATAAGTACAATATACCTGTAATGTTGAAATAGTTGCAGATGAAATGCTGCAAGCTCACAGTCTGTGTTCATGCAGGTCCAGTGTTCACAGAGATCAGCAAACTGTAAAATGACATGATGAATCTGCTGCGCTATTTCTTTTTTTTTTGCCACCTTTTTTAGGCCCTTGTAAATAAATGTGTATTATTTAGCATAGTTAATTAATTATTCAATTATTCCATTTAATGTAATTCTATTTTATTGTTCTTATTGGTAACTGTAAATAGCTAAGCATCCATAAATAAATGAGGGCAGTGTAAAGTATGCAACTTATAATTGAGCAGCGTATTTTGTGTTAATGCAATAATGAATTAATAAAATCAGGTTAAAGCATATGATATTTTAACTATTGTGTGTCCTTAAATGCCATCCTGGTAAAATGTATTAATTAATGTAATATTTTTTTTATTTTTTTATTCATTGATTCAATGAATTATCTAATCTATAAATGTATTATTTTTAATTGCCATTCATGCAAAACCTAAAGAGCTAAGAATCTATCTATTGATCAATCAGGGAAGTGTTAAATCACAAAAATTCAATTTTTTTTTTTATTATTAATTAATCAACTAATCAATTAATATACTTTACCTATTTTTCAGTAATATCCAGCAATCAATATCCTAAAGAGCTAACAATCTCTTTGGATTTGCTGGCAGCAGAAAATGTACAGTGAGACTGTCCATCACCTGAGGAAAAAGTGTCAGCAATGTGCCAAGTGTGCATTGTATATTTAAGCTGCAATCGCAAGCCAAAACCATTATTTTCACGGGAAACGCCGCCATTTTACAGTCATAATGTTCTTATTTGTAATTTAGTGTTTTGTGGAGTGTAAAATGGCGCCGATTTTCTATGTTCTTCGTGCCTCTCGAGGAATTACAGGATTCGTCATTGTGTATTTTGTACGTCCGCCGTTTTTCGCATTCTTCCTGTAAATTTTATGTGTCTCAGCCTCTATTGGATTCTGTTTTTTGAATGTAATAACAATACAAAATATTAAAAAAACAAAATTTGTCATTTATTATCACAAACCTAAAAAACACTATCAGGCTGTCTCGGGGGTACAGACTCGCATTGTGTGGCAAACAGCATTGCCAGATTGCAATTTTTATTATTGTCAGTTTTGATGGGCAAGTCGCTAGTATACATATATTAATATGTTACTATGACATGTTTAACTAATGCATGTATTAATGCTAGCTTGGGTTAATATGCTATTGTCAATCACTGTTCTGTTGCTAGTCCCACACCACATTTTAATTGGTATACGTTAAATTTAATAACAAACATTTGTTATTAAATACTAGCGACTTGCCCGTCAAAAATAAAATTGTAAGACAGGTAATGCTGTTTGCCACACAAAGTAAGGCTTTTTGTCCTCTGAATTCCTTCTGCGTTCATTGCGAGCCTCGCATTGAGCGCCTTTGGCGCAAATCTCACGTCTGGCGTACTGCAAATCCCCCCACTGTCCACATAAATCCTAAATCCTCCTCTGATCCAGACCCTCTGATTCTCTCCTTGCATCCTCCTCCTTATGTGATGGATCCTGGTGGGTGGGGGCAGGGTCCTTTACATCCGACTCGTATTGAGCTGACGACCAGCCTGTTACTCTGTAGTGGACCCAGACCTCCTGCCTGCTGAAATGAGAGAAGGATGGTATATGTTTAACACCACTGTATGATCATTTCATTGCTGTTTGTTCTTATCTATCTGACATGCTATTTTTTTTAACCTGGATGGTTATCCTATTTGCTATTGTTTGAAGCTATCATTTGCTAGACGTGATCATTGCAGCGCATTGTGTCATACTAACCAATCAGTGAGCATATCTCATCAATAGTTGAGAGGTTTTTCCCTGACAGGATAGTAAAGTACACTGCAAATCCATCCCTATAGAATCTATATCTGCATATGCTGCAGTGGCCACAACCATACATGTAGTCTAAATTAGATGTTTATTCCATTTTTATATATCTAGTATTTGCTGTTTATATATGTAATGTTCCTGAATTTGAGGAGAGATAGATGATCCATCTATCCCTGGTGAAATACAGGGAGCTTTCATCTTACTCTCATTGTTGTGTAGCATTTCCATGTGAAAAGATTCATTTATGTGCGTGTGGTGTACATGTGGTGTACATACAGTGGATATAAAAAGTCTACAAACCCCTGCTAAAATGTCAGGTTTCTGTGCTGTAAAAAAATGAGACAAAGATAAATCATTACAGAACTTTTTCCACCTTTAATGTGACCTATAAACTGTACAACTCAATTGAAAAACAAACTGAAATCTTTTAGATAGAGGGAAGAAAAAATATAAAAATATGGTTGCATAAGTCTGCACACCCTCTTAGACTTTTTATATCCACTGTATGGGTGCATGTTGGTGTATATGTCAATTTTACATAGTAACTCAATTTATGTTACTCTAATAGAATAGGGTTCGAAGGGCCATTTTCTATTAGCTGCTCGCAAATGCCTCAAACTCTGGCTGCAGGTGTTTTTTTTTTTATATAAATGTTTAGATGTATTCTATTGACTCGCAAATGAGCTAACAAGCTCTCAAATTCCAACAGCAAGCCTGAGCTTGTAAACCCTGACTTTTTAAGTCGGATTTCAGGGAGCATGATCATGTGATCTTACCATATTTAAGCAAGCCCATTTTTTTCTTAAAACAGCCAATAGTAAATAAGACCATCATCATGACATCAGTAAAACATGGAGTTTATACTTAAACTTCACTCAAAGACTACAAATTAAATAGTGTTGAGAAGTAAATTTAGAGATCAGACTTACAATCCAGCAATGTAAAAATCAATAAAGTTCATTAAAGCATCTGTTCTAGTCCATGCAGGTTCCATGATATGTATTAACCCCATAAGTCGTCGGATCCATTTCACACAATAAAAAACATAAACAAATATTTTTTCATTGCATATTTGTGAGTTTTAGACTGTGCAAATAATTCTAGTGTATTTCTAAGGTTTCCCATATCTGTAAAGTACAGTAATGCATGTTAATAGCTTTAAAGCCTCTAACAATTGATTGAAAACTGCCTTGGGAGTCCTCTTGAGTACTCCTAATATTTTTTTACAGAAACTTGATCTAGAGCTCCAGGTCTAATAGAATATTGATTTTGTGTAACTTTAATTATTTAAATCTTGTAATATTCTAGCTTTGCTAAAACCAATGGAGTTCCAAGGCCAGTTTTGCAGGTTTAGCTTTCCCGTTATGATTATGGGCAGGAACTCGTAATTGAATTGCGAGTAGCTAATAGAATATGTGTACATTTTCTGAGTGGTTTTAAGTTTGTGTAATTTGAGAACTGGCCAATAGAATAGGGCCCTAAGTTCTTACAGGGGCTGTGATGAGGATGGAAATTTAACAAGCACTCACAGCGACCATTATGTGTATCAACATATTCAATATGTTCTATTTCTTATGGGGGGAATTGACACCACATGCCCTAACACTTCAGCACAACTACATGATAGATCCCAGTTACGGTAGAAATTAAAATTTACATATAAAAATAATATTTGCTATTTATTGTTATTAGAAAATTTAGTGTTAGATACTTTACTTGAAAGTTTCTCTTTTTAAGATGAAAATGTTTTTCAAGATCCTTCAACCTAACCAGATTTAATATCTTGGGTATTTAATACTCACAGCAGACTTACTTTTAGGTTTTGACCTCACAATCAGCCAGTCTGGTTTATCGACTAAGCTTGGGCTGTTCACTAATCATTTAGGTTGATGGTTGTTCACTAATCATTCAGGTTCATGGTTGGTAATAATTGTCAACTGCTCCCTAGGGACTATAAGTTCTATTTCATCCTCCAGTCTCTGCTGACAACTAGCAACTGGCAAAAGTAGCAATGTTGAGAGGTCTCCTCTAGCTTACTGCTCCAAAAATGATTTTTCTACACTAGCGAGAGCAGATAATAGGTGAGTTAAATGTTTACATGATTTTATCTCTCAGTGTTATATCAGTCTGCTTTTAGTAGGACATACCAGTACCAGTTGTGCCCTGTTCCTAGATAGACAATGATGACATTATTATTATAATTAAGTGAAGACTGTTGTCCCAAAATGTATTGTGTGTTTGTTTTGAAGAAATAGAATTGACAGTGGGCAAAATGGGTTTAAAAATAATTAAAAATAAATACAGTCTTTAATATACTATTATATGCAATTATGACGAGTGGAAAGCCATCTCTGTCTGACTCTGTGCCTCTCACTATCTCTCTTTCTATATCCATCTATCTTTGTTTTTTTCTCACTATCTGTGCCACTCTGTCTCTCTCTCCACCTCTCTTTGTCTGTTTTCCTTTGTATCTTCACCTTTCCACATCTCTCTATGTGTCTCTACCTTTTTCATTGTTTCTTTCTATCTGTTGTCTCATTGTGTCCATCTATCTGTCTCAAAGGTGATTACAGTTATTTGCAGACCTTGAATTTTCCATTAGCTTATTCTAAATAATGCTGTAATGCAGTATTTTGATTAGAGAAATTATAGAGTATAGTAATTAGTGTAGAGTAACATCAATTTAAAAACAAAATTATGTTACAGTACCTCAGTTTACAAACATGACTTTTCCAAATACTCTTTCTCTCTATTAATATGTCTCTCTGTCTGTTGCTTCTTGTTGTCTGTCTCTTTCTTGTGTCTGTCTCTTTCTCTCTGTCTGCCTCTTCCAGATGTTTCTGTCTGTCTCTCTATCTGTCTCATTTTGCATATGTCTCTCTATCTGTCTTATTTTGTGTATGTGTCTTTCTCTCTCTGCCTCAGTCCCCCCTGTGTCTCTCTACCTCTCTCACTTATTACTCTGTATTTTTCTATGGCTCTCGCTTTCATTGACCCTCTCCTTGTCTCAATGTTTCTTTCTCTAACAGTCTCTGTGAGAAGAATTTGTTAAGCATTAAAGTGGCTGAGATAAGATTAGGACTATGATGTCAAATTTTCCCCATAACAAACAGTGAATAGTATATACAGTGATGCACATCTTAGTCGCGTGCAATGTTTAGTAAATTCCCATTATATGTCCTATCTGTGTCATTCTCTGTGTGTGTCTCTGGGACTCTTCCTATCTTGTTGTCTTTCTCAACATCTCACTCTTCTACCTCTTTGTGTCTCTCCTTCTCCATGTCTCGATCTCTGTCTTTATATTTCCTTCTCTGTCTATGTACACGTGTGTTTATGTAATAAATGTATATGGACATATGTATTATGTGCACATATACTGTATGTGTGTTTATATGCATTTTATAATCACCAATGATTTCTACAAGGGCATATTTGCTAAAAGTTTTACTATGTCACAAGTGGAATACATTTTAATAATTTATATATAGTTATATAATTAAATAAAGTAAATTTATTGGTGTCTAAAATATATTGACTTTATATAGAAAATAAATTTTAATCTGAAGTGAGACATATGAAATGAGAACACTGGTTAGTAGATTTTTATATAATGGGCTATTTTCACTAATGTTGATAAATATTGCATAGTTTTGATGCCTTTTTTCTATTGAAAATAGAATCGTGTAAAGCTCACTGCCTTATGGATCCTTCAATAATGAGTCTGTATCAAGATATGGACATTTTAAGCATGATTATGTGCTCTTTAAAAAGTACATGATTTATTTTTTGCAAAAGATTTGTCAAATACTTTCACAGCACTTAATCCCTTCTTTGGATTAAAAATATAAAAGACCAGGAACACAACTAATTACATCCATAGTGCATTGTGCATTAAATTTAGAACAGCCAAAAACCTTATCTTATATTCTACTTTTGTCACATGTAAAAATACTACCAGGGTTTCTTCTACATCCACTTTTTAAATCAGATTAAGGAAATCCATTATTCAGTGGATAAAATGATCATGATTATTTTCTAGTTAATCCTGAAGAAGTTAGATTAAAGTCTTAATCCTGTGCATACTTAAATTCTTCAGTGGAGATTTTGTGCACACTCTTTACAGCCATCTGCTTAAGTGGATGATGTAAAATCACATATACTTTTCAAAAAATATTCTTCAATGAAATATACTTATTTAGATCAATGTTTTTTTAATTGCGTGGCATTGAAAAATCGTGAAAAAAAAACATATATTTTGTTAGTTACCAGAGGAAGGCAATATTTAATCATATTTGCTAAGTTCAACCTTCATTAAGAAATCTGTTGATAAAACACATCTGCACAAGTGTCACTATAATTAGAGATAAACCTCTTGCTTGGATGGGAATTAAACTGAGTCTAGTGGTTCGGTGTTACAACATTTTCTCAAAATAACCTTTTCTCAGGAATAGATGTGTTAATAAGAAACATTAAACAAAACACACTGAACAATGCAGAAAATATATCTAATTATGTTAAAAATAGTATCAGCCCACATAGCAGATGGTCATTACGTGGAGCATCAATAAATGAATCATAGGTCAAATCTTAGTATGAATGCATTATTTCCTCTTTTTGTCTGCACTCTAATTACATAAAAAAGTTTTCAAAAGCTACAGTACTTTGCCCTGTTCATATACAGACATATATTTATATGTGTTGCAAGCCAAATAAAAAGGTTTATCCAGTGGAGAAACAACATGTTTTGTTTGGCAACAGACCGGTGAACATGTACTATTAACAATCTGTGCATTTTTTTCAGTGGTTCAAACCAAGTATAGTTACAAAATAGGGGCCTCATTCAATTGCTACTTTTTCAAGATCCGTGGTCTCAAGAGGAGGTTGCAAGTTACTTTGCTATTCAATTGCCTTCGGTTTGCGGCCTCCAATCAAGTTACTTGCTCCGACCTGCGATCCCTAACGACCCATTGTGATTTGTCAAATCGCAAGTTACTTCCCTCATAGCCTTTGATTTTTCAAGGTTGCAAGTCTCCAATTCAATTGCTCCGATTCCTCCTTCCTAACCACTCCGTCAAGCCGGTAAATGGCTAAAAAACAACTCCTGCTTACTTGGAACAAGGAGGTGTCACAAGGCCTTGCAAAGCCCTTAAGTATCCTCCCACTGCTCCTAAATGAAACCCCCATGATGCGGGGGTCTCGCAGGGTCCCAACATTAACCAGTTGCTGCAGGGGTCCCGATCAGGACCCCTGCAGCATTTAAATATTTTAAATTCCCTGCCGCAAGTCCTTAAAGGGCCTATGACACAAAAATGGTTAACCCCATACTCTGAATACCGAGTACCCTTGCGGCAATTAACATTAACCCCCCGTGCTGTGGGGTCCCCTTCTGGACCCACGGAGGGGTCCCCACACTAACCCCCACAAAGGTGTATCCCATTCTAAATGGCTGAAAGCAATAATGCCTTCTGATTGGATTAAATATGATTGACAGTTACATCAGCCAATCAGAGGTGTATTCCATTTTGATTGGCTCACACCATTTGCACCTTTTGATTGGCTGAAATTTGATTGACAGGGATTTATGCCAATCAGAAGGAGCCATTTATATTTTTGACCGGAGTATGTGCGAGAACCATCATTTGCTGTTGGGAGCTCCTCAAGGGAGGAGCTCCATTAGTTAGTTAGTTAGTTTTTATTTGGAAGGGGTCCTGCCTTCAATGACTATTAGGCCTATATTATATTACATGTTGTATGTATTTATGTATTAATTGTAATGTTTCCTTTTTTGTAGGTGTGACCAGACCTGTGGACATTTTTGGAGGGCCCTGTCTGGGACCAAGAATAGAAGACCAGCATTGCTGGAGGGGCATTTGGGTAAGGTAAGTGGTCTAAATTACCCTTTCTTTTATTACTGGGTGTAGGTGTTGTTTTTATTTTTTTGTGCTTTGTTTTAATTTCTGTACATAGGGCCCTATTAAATTCGAGCTGCGGATGAAATCGTATCTCGCAAAGGCAGTTTTCCTGCTGTTTGCGAGTACCGAATCTCTCGCAGCCTGCTTTGCGATATGACTGCGAGAAAATGACAGAGAATAGGCTCCGAGAGAGCTACGTAGCCTTAAATCTATGCATGAGTCTCGCATATCGTAAGAATCCCTACGTGGACAAAAAGTCCACGCAAGGGATCCGAAAGCCTCTACGTGCTGCCTCGGAACAGCCCGATACAGCCGTGTGAGGCTCCCCCCTGCACCCTATACACATCCCCATGCTGCAGGGGTCTCTATCAGGACCCCTGCAGCACCCCCACATTAACCCCTTGCAGCGGGGGTCCCCGATCTGCATAGATCAGGCCCCCCCTGCATTTAAAACGTTTAAATTCCCCGCCGCGGCTCCTTAAAGGGGCCGCGGCACACTATTACCCAATCCCGGCCACGGCACTTAAAATTAACCCCCCTCTATGCTGGGGGTCCCCATCGGGACCCCCGAAGTGTCCCCACATAAACCCCCTGCAGCGGGGGTCCCCGATCGGCACCGATCGTGACCCTGCTGCAATTCAATTTTAAATTTCCCACCTCGCGGGTCCTCAAAGGACCGTAAAGGTCCTGAAAGGACTCGCACTAAAAATATTAACCCCAGGCAACTATAATTACCCCATTAACTCATGATGGTCAATACAGACCACCATAAGGCCTAAATTAACCCATTAACTCATGATGGTCAATACAGACCACCATAAGGCCTAAATTAACCCATTAACTCATGGTGGTCAATACAGACCACCATAAGGCTCTATTTAACCCCATCAGTCCCATAAGGGTATATTATTACCATTATGGGCCTGTTACAACCCAACATTAACCACATAAGTGCCTTGATGGTCCTCAAGGACCATCATGACACTAACTACAAACACTACACTATAACCCCCAATACACCATTTAATCTAAACTAACCCCCCTCTACACTAATCTATTAACACTTACACTACCTACCTACACTACCTACCCCCTAATAAACCTCCCCAACACTCTAATTACAAAAAAAAAACTACAGTACAGAAAAATAAAAAAAAATTACAACCCCACCCCCCACTACAGAAAATAAAAAAATTACACACCTGAAAAGGAAAGACAGATAAACACAATACAATACATACATATAATACATTACATACATTAGATACAATACATGACATTACATATAAGATATTAAATATAATATATTACATATAATATATTAAATATAATATATTAAATATAATACATTACATACATTACATACAATACATGACATTACATATAATATATTAAATATAATATATTAAATATAATATATTACATACATTACATACAATACATGACATATAATATATTAAATATAATATTTTACATATAATATATTAAATATAATATATTACATATAATATATTAAATTTAATATATTACATACATTACATACAATACATGACATTACATATAATATATTAAATATAATATATTACATATAATATATTAAATATAATATATTACATATAATATATTACATATAGTCCAAATCAAATACCCCCTATCTATCTAACATACAATCTATTTAATTTAAAATAAATCCTAACTATATCAAATACATCCCCCTATCTATCTAATATACAAAAAATCCTAACTACATACACAGACCCTTATTCGAAAATAAAATAAAATAATTAGAGTCCTAACTACACAGACCCTAATTCTAAGCTAAAATCAATAAATTAAGACCACTTACCTTTAAGATGTTGCTTCAGATCACTAACCTATGGGTCAAACAAAAAAAAAATGAGTACAAAACATTAACATCCAATAAATAAACATTCTATACATTCTAAATAATATACTCACCTTTACAGCATGTCCCGTCACTGTTTAGCTCTTCCGGCACGGCCCTGTTAAAAAAAAAAAACAATACATGAATACATTAATACAATATATCAACAATAAATAAAATACACATATAAACATCTAAATATACATTTAACTTACCTCCCCGCGATGTCCCCGGCCTTCTCTCCTTCAGCCCCAGCTGGGCCGCGGAACCATCCGCGCTCTAAAAAAAAATAAATAAATAAAACTACCGGAGGTCTGCACTGGCAGACCTCCCCGACGCTAATGAACCTCCCGGAGTCGTTTCCGGGAGGAAATTGGCATTGGCGCCTTGTGATTGGCTGAAAAAGCTGTCTATCAATTTCAGCCAATCAAAAGTCGTTAATGTGTGAGCCAATCAGGATGGGATACACCCCAATATCCCACCCTGATTGGCTAAAACACTTGTCTATCTGTCTGGGAACCAATCACAAGGCTCAGATGCCTTCAGCCAATCACTATGGGATACACCCCCACGGAGTGATTGGTAGAAGACATCTGCGCATCCTGATTGGCTCCTACATTGACGACTTTTGATTGGCTGACAGCTTTTTCAGCCAATCACAAGCCGCCAATGCCAATTTCCTCCCGGAAACGACTCCGGGAGGTTCATTAGCGTCGGGGAGGTCTGCCAGTGCAGACCTCCGTTACTTTTTTTTTTTTTTTTTTTTTAGAGCGCGGATGGTTCTGCGGCCCAGCTGGGGCTGAAGGAGAGAAGGCCGGGGACATCGCGGGGAGGTAAGTTAAATGTATATTTAGATGTTTATATGTGTATTTTATTTATTGTTGATATATTGTATTAATGTATTCATGTATTGTGTTTTTTTTTTAACAGGGCCGCGCCGGAAGAGCTAAACAGTGACGGGACATTCTGTAAAGGTGAGTATATTATTTAGAATGTATAGAATGTTTATTTATTGGATGTTAATGTTTTGTACTAATTTTTTTTTTGTGTGACCCATAGGTTAGTGATCTGAAGCAACATCTTAAAGGTAAGTGGTCTTAATTTATTGATTTTAGCTTAGAATTAGGGTCTGTGTAGTTAGGACTCTAATTATTGTATTTTATTTTAGAATTAGGGTCTGTGTATGTAGTTAGGATTTTTTGTATATTAGATAGATAGGGGGGTGTATTTGATATAGTTAGGATTTATTTTAAATTAAATAGATTGTATGTTAGATAGATAGGGTATTTGATTTGGACTATATGTAATATATTATATGTAATATATTATATTTAATATATTATATGTAATGTCATGTATTGTATGTCATGTATTATATTTAATATATTATATTTAATATATTATATTTAATATATTCTATGTAATGTCATGTATTGTATCTAATGTATGTAATGTATTATATGTATGTATTGTATTGTGTTTATATGTCTTTCCTTTTCAGGTGTGTAATTTTTTTATTTTCTGTAGTGGGGGGGGGGGTTGTAATGTATTTTTTTATTTTCTGTAGTGGGGGGTGGGGTTGTAATGTATTTTTTTGTTTTCTGTAGTGGGGGTGGGGTTGTAATTTTTTTTTTTCTGTACTGTAGGTTTTTTTGTTTTCTGTACTGTAGGTTTTTTTTTGTGTGTAATTAGAGTGTTGGGGAGGTTTATTAGGGGGTAGGTAGTGTAGGTAGGTAGTGTAAGTGTTAATAGATTAGTGTAGAGGGGGGTTAGTTTAGATTAAATGGTTTATTGGGGGTTATAGTGTAGTGTTTGTAGTTAGTGTCATCATGGTCCTTGAGGACCATCAAGGCACTTATGTGGTTAATGTTGGGTTGTAACAGGCCCATAATGGTAATAATATACCCTTATGGGACTGATGGGGTTAAATAGAGCCTTATGGTTGTCTATATTGACCACCATGAGTTAATGGGTTAAATAGAGCCTTATGGTGGTCTGTATTGACCACCATGAGTTAATGGGTTAATTTAGGCCTTATGGTGGTCTGTATTGACCACCATGAGTTAATGGGTTAATTAAGGCCTTATGGTGGTCTGTATTGACCACCATGAGTTAATGGGTTAATTTAGGCCTTATGGTGGTCTGTATTGCCATCATGAGTTAATGGGTTAATTAAGGCCTTATGGTGGTCTGTATTGACCACCATGAGTTAATGGGTTAATTTAGGCCTTATGGTGGTCTGTATTGACCACCATGAGTTAATGGGTTAATTAAGGCGTTATGGTGGTCTGTATTGACCACCATGAGTTAATGGGTTAATTTAGGCCTTATGGTGGTCTGTATTGACCATCATGAGTTATTGGGTTAATTAAGGCCTTATGGTGGTCTGTATTGAACACCATGAGTTAATGGGTTAATTTAGGCCTTATGGTGGTCTGTATTGACCACCATGAGTTAATGGGTTAATTAAGGCCTTATGGTGGTCTGTATTGACCACCATGAGTTAATGGGTTAATTTAGGCCTTATGGTGGTCTGTATTGACCACCATGAGTTAATGGGTTAATTAAGGCCTTATGGTGGTCTGTATTGACCACCATGAGTTAATGGGTTAATTTAGGCCTTATGGTGGTCTGTATTGACCATCATGAGTTAATGGGTTAAATAGATCCTTATGGTGGTCTGTATTGACCACCATGAGTTAATGGGGTAATTATAGTTGCCTGGGGTTAATATTTTTAGTGCGAGTCCTTTCAGGACCTTTACGGTCCTTTGAGGACCCGCGAGGCGGGAAATTTAAAATTGAATTGCAGCAGGGTCACGATCCCACCCTGATTGGCTAAAACACTTGTCTATCTTTCTGGGAACCAATCACAAGGCTCAGATGCCTTCAGCCAATCACTATGGGATACACCCCCACGGAGTGATTGGTAGAAGACATCTGCGCATCCTGATTGGCTCCTACATTGACGACTTTTGATTGGCTGACAGCTTTTTCAGCCAATCACAAGCCGCCAATGCCAATTTCCTCCCGGAAACGACTCCGGGAGGTTCATTAGCGTCGGGGAGGTCTGCCAGTGCAGACCTCCGTTACTTTTTTTTTTAGAGCGCGGATGGTTCCGCGGCCCAGCCGGGGCTGAAGGAGAGAAGGCCGGGGACATCGCGGGGAGGTAAGTTAAATGTATATTTAGATGTTTATATGTGTATTTTATTTATTGTTGATATATTGTATTAATGTATTCATGTATTGTGTTTTTTTTTTAACAGGGCCGCGCCGGAAGAGCTAAACAGTGACGGGACATTCTGTAAAGGTGAGTATATTATTTAGAATGTATAGAATGTTTATTTATTGGATGTTAATGTTTTGTACTAATTTTTTTTTTGTGTGACCCATAGGTTAGTGATCTGAAGCAACATCTTAAAGGTAAGTGGTCTTAATTTATTGATTTTAGCTTAGAATTAGGGTCTGTGTAGTTAGGACTCTAATTATTGTATTTTATTTTAGAATTAGGGTCTGTGTATGTAGTTAGGATTTTTTGTATATTAGATAGATGGGGGGATGTATTTGATATAGTTAGGATTTATTTTAAATTAAATAGATTGTATGTTAGATAGATAGGGGGTATTTGATTTGGACTATATGTAATATATTATATGTAATATATTATATTTAATATATTATATGTAATGTCATGTATTGTATGTAATGTATTATATTTAATATATTATATTTAATATATTATATTTAATATATTCTATGTAATGTCATGTATTGTATCTAATGTATGTAATGTATTATATGTATGTATTGTATTGTGTTTATATGTCTTTCCTTTTCAGGTGTGTAATTTTTTTATTTTCTGTAGTGGGGGGGGGGGGGGTTGTAATGTATTTTTTTATTTTCTGTAGTGGGGGGTGGGGTTGTAATGTATTTTTTTGTTTTCTGTAGTGGGGGTGGGGTTGTAATTTTTTTTTTCTGTACTGTAGGTTTTTTTGTTTTCTGTACTGTAGTTTTTTTTTTGTGTAATTAGAGTGTTGGGGAGGTTTATTAGGGGGTAGGTAGTGTAGGTAGGTAGTGTAAGTGTTAATAGATTAGTGTAGAGGGGGGTTAGTTTAGATTAAATGGTTTATTGGGGGTTATAGTGTAGTGTTTGTAGTTAGTGTCATCATGGTCCTTGAGGACCATCAAGGCACTTATGTGGTTAATGTTGGGTTGTAACAGGCCCATAATGGTAATAATATACCCTTATGGGACTGATGGGGTTAAATAGAGCCTTATGGTTGTCTATATTGACCACCATGAGTTAATGGGTTAAATAGAGCCTTATGGTGGTCTGTATTGACCATCATGAGTTAATGGGTTAATTTAGGCCTTATGGTGGTCTGTATTGACCACCATGAGTTAATGGGTTAATTAAGGCCTTATGGTGGTCTGTATTGACCACCATGAGTTAATGGGTTAATCTGTATTGACCATCATGAGTTATTGGGTTAATTAAGGCCTTATGGTGGTCTGTATTGACCACCATGAGTTAATGGGTTAATTTAGGCCTTATGGTGGTCTGTATTGACCACCATGAGTTAATGGGTTAATTAAGGCCTTATGGTGGTCTGTATTGACCACCATGAGTTAATGGGTTAATTTAGGCCTTATGGTTGTCTGTATTGACCACCATGAGTTAATGGGTTAATTAAGGCCTTATGGTGGTCTGTATTGACCACCATGAGTTAATGGGTTAATTTAGGCCTTATGGTGGTCTGTATTGACCATCATGAGTTAATGGGTTAAATAGATCCTTATGGTGGTCTGTATTGACCACCATGAGTTAATGGGGTAATTATAGTTGCCTGGGGTTAATATTTTTAGTGCGAGTCCTTTCAGGACCTTTACGTTCCTTTGAGGACCCGCGAGGTGGGAAATTTAAAATTGAATTGCAGCAGGGTCACGATCGGTGCCGATCGGGGCCCCCCGCTGCAATGGGTTTATGTGGGGACACTTCGGGGGTCCCGATGGGGACCCCCAGCATAGAGGGAGGTTAATTTTAAGTGCCGCGGCCGGGATTGGGTAATAGTGTGCCGCGGGCCCTTTAAGGAGCCACGGCGGGGAATTTAAAAGTTTGAAATGCAGCGGGGGCCTGATCGTTGCCGATCGGGGACCCCCGCTGCAAGGGGTTAATATGTGGGGGCTGCGGGGGTTCCTATGGACCCCTACTGCAAGGTGTTCATGTTAGGACACTTCGTGGGTCCCGACGGGGACCCCCGCATTGGGGGGGTTAATTTTAGGTGCCCCCACGGCAGGGCTTATGTGGGGGACTGCCGCAGAGGTCCCTTTTAGGACCCCCGCAGCAATTGATGAGGAGTGGGAGCCTGCGATATCATCTCGCAGGCTGTCACTCCTCATGTACATTTACGCAGTGTAGATACGTACGGCCCTGCTGCGTAGCTCATACGTTGCTCGCAGCAGGGCTAATTTAATAGCATTGTAAGTTGGAGAAAGTTTGCAGTACGTAGGGCTTAAGTAGAAGCCTCTTATTTACGAGGCTGGAATTTAATGAGGCCCATAGTGTTTTTTTATTTTATGTAATGTTTCTTTTTAAATTTTATGTAATGTTGCTTTTTATTCTTTGTAATTTAGATTTATTTTCATATGTAATTAGTGGGGTGTTGGGGGGTTTAATAGGGGGTTCGTTGGTAGTGTAGGGGTTATTAGGATAGGATAGAGGGGGGTTAATAGGATAGTGTAGGGTAGTGCTTAGACTTAGTGTCATGAGGGTCCTGGAGGACCCTCGTGGAAGATATAGGGTTAATGTGAGCGCTAATTGTTTTCTTATAAGACTTATGGTGTTAATTAGGGGCTCATGGGGGTCTGTATAGACCCCCATGTGTGATGGGGTTAATTAGGGGCTCATGCGGGTCTGTATAGACCCTCATGAGTGATAGGGTTCATTTTAATGGTAGCGCTGGTCCTTTAAGGACCTGCACTACAGCAATTAAAATTTTAAATGCTGCAGGGATCAATGTGGGGTTAATGTTATGTGCCATGGGGATAACAATGTGTGTGCCGTGGGAACTTTAAGGACCTGCAGTGGGAAGTTTGAAATTTTAAATGCTGCAGGGGTCCCGATCGGGTCTCCTGCAGCAAGGGGTTGATGTGGAGACCCTGCAGGGGTCCCGATTGGGACCCCTGAATTGATGACAGGCTCCATTGCAATTGGTTGGTACTGACTGGGGTTAGGGGCTTGAGGGAATGTTCAAGTTCAGGCCCGCAAATGCTACTGCTGATGGCAGGATTTCCAATTCTTGTGACTGGCGCCTAAATTGTGCCCGAGGCCAATTGAATAGCAAAGTAGAAGTAGAGCTACCAGAGGCCACAACTCGATCTTAGAAAATCGTCTATTTGCGATCGAGTTACGGCCCCAAATTGAATGTGGCCTAAGTGTTTATTACTGAAATAAATTAAGCCAAATGTGTTGGAAAAACTGAATTTAGTCATTAAAAATGATAACCGGATCCATAGCAATTTTTTTAAATGTACATAGAAGAGTGTATTAAACAGTTGTAAGTGGTAGGGGTAAAACTATGTTAATGCAGTTTAACAATTTTACAATAGTGAGATAGTTTCAAAACCTGGTAAGAAAGAAAGAATAAAACAATACATATACAATACACAATAATATGACTTTATACTATTATGTTCAAGTTAATAATACAAATATAGTGAATAATAATACCTTTAGCCAACAAGCAGCTATCTTTGTCAAGATATGTGCTAAAATATAAGCATTTTCTAAAATGAATGTCAACAGGCTAAGAAAAAACTTACAGTAATTTTTTATGAAACATAAATTACGTAATTATTCATAGAAGGTTATATTTTTGTGAGACCACATACTCTAATTGTAGAACATTTTTTGCCTGCCTCTCTTCTTAACAAGCTTTTCATAATTTGCTTTAATCAAAGATTATGTCTGATCTGGTTCAGGACACTTTCAAATGTTGTCCAAGTAGATTTCTGATTATGAGGCATGGATACATAAAATATGTTGCAAGCAAATATTTTAAGAGTGTTCTTAGTCATAATATACTTTTTATGCATCCATTTATTTGATTACACTGACCATAGATAGGAATGCTGCTATCAAAAATACCTGCTGAACACCTCCAAACAACTAGTAGACGATACAGATAATGTGACTTTGACCCCCTACCTCCACTACCCTCTTTGATATGACAATTAGCAAGGAGATGGACAATGCCAAAATAATTATAGAACTACTGTAGTGCTAGCCTAATAGCTCGATCTAGATGTTTTAATTGATAATTAAAAATATGCATATTCAATCATTTAAAAAAGCATTACACAATATTAAACTTTTTGTCAATGTTCAGTCTCAGCTGCAGCTCGTATCCACCCACTTTATGATCAATTGCTGTAGATTGCTTTGCTTCCCAAAGAGCTGCTAAGTTTTCAGATAAAATTTGTACCCCCTACCCAATGATCTGCATTAACTGAAGACTAGGTCCCCTATTCAATTGCAAGCCTGAAGATTACGTTATACAGGCCATATGTCTGCGGGCTTGAAATTTGCTACAATTACAGAGTGATTCAATTGAACAAGCCCGCAAGTTATGGGCCGAAAGCCGAAACCCTAAAGCATGCAATCATAAGCAGCATTTCAGATTGTGATCAGGATCAATTAAGAAAGGTCGTAACTACCGCTTTAGAAACAGCCAATAGTAAATGAGACCGTCATCATGACATCAGTAAAACATGGAGGTTACACGTCAATCAATTAGCGTTTAGAGGTCCCATTTATGATCAGATCAGCAATTCGGCAATGTACAAAATATTAAAAATGAATAAATGACTGTTTTAGTCCATGTGGGTGGCCTGATATGTATTAACTCATTGATTCCCGAGATTGAGATGACACTGTATTGAAACATAAAAAAAAATGGTATTGAAGATTTACAAGCCTGAGACCACTGTTAAGCAATTAATTTTACTGTCTTTCATTGCTTTCCCCATCTTTAAAAGTACAGTATTGATTTTTTATTTGCATTTACAGTGCTACGAACAGGTGTTTAACCCTCTTGCAAGTCCTATCTGGTACCCATAGCATTTTCTTCTACATTTGCCAATTACGAGGTTCTTCTACATTTGCGGAGTTGATACACACATTTGTATCACATATATAGTTGTGAGCATACAGGCTTGCCAAAAGTAGTTGCTAACGCTTGCGGGCTCGCGTAGCGAGCCCGCAAGAACTGCGTCCCTTGCAAAGCGCGGGACGCAGTTCCCCGCAAATGCGGGTCCTCGCGAAGCGAGGGGCCGCATTTGCAGTGGTGGAGCATCCCAACGTCCCCGCAAATGCGGATCCTCGCGAATCGAAGGGCCGCATTTGCGGTGGTGGAGCATCCCAACGTCCCCGCAAATGCGGATCCTCGCGAATCGAGGGGACGCATTTGCGGTGGTGGAGCATCCCATGTCGGCTGTGTTTGTGCAGAGTCTGCCCACAGTCTGCCCAACTTAGCGTAAGCATCATAAGACCCGCCCATACGTCACGTGCCAGGCACTTGCAGTTTCTGCTTCTGCTTTGCACTGTCGTTACTTCCTGCCATTTCTATTACCTTCCTGCGTCAGTTCCGGTTCCGGTCAAGTGACAGGCCCATGAAATCGCAGGAACCTCGAAGACACCGGAACCGGCAGATGAGATGACAACGTCAACCCTGCAGGTGGGGGCTGGGGGGTCTAAGGAGGGAAATGAGAGGGGACCGGTGAGGGGATCTAAAGAGATGGAGAGGGCTTGCAGGGAGGGGTATATCTAGGAGGATGCTGAGGGAGGTAGACTATGAGTCCTATGGAAGAGGGGCTAAAGAGAGGGGTGGGAGGAGGCAGTCATAACAAAGAGGGCAGTTATATCAAAGTGGGCGTGAGAGGGGGTAGTTATATCAAATTAGGCGTGGGATGGGGTAGGTATATCAAAGGAGGTGTGAGATGCGGTAGGTATATCACAGTGGGTGTGAGAGGGGGTAGTTATATCAAAGTGGGTGTGAGAGGGGGTAGTTATATAAAAGGAGGTGTGAAAGGGGGTAGTTATATCAAAGTGGGTGTGAGAGGGGGCAGTTATATGAAAGTGGGTGTGAGAGGGGGCAGTTATATGAAAGTAGGTGTGAGAGGGGGCAGTTATATCAAAGTGGGTCTGAGACGGGGCAGTTATATCAAAGGATGTGTGAGAGGGGGTAGTTATATCAAAGTGGGTGTGATAGGGGGTAGTTCTATCAAAGTGGGTGTGAGAGGGTGTAGTTCTATCAAAGTCGGAGTGAGAGGGGGTAGTTCTATCAAAGTGGGTGTGAGAGGGGGTATTTCTATCAAAGTGGGTGTGAGAGGGGCCAGAATTATAATAGGACAGGTGGTAGAGAAGGGAATCTTATGAGAAGGGAGTTGAAGGGGTAGTTATACCAATACTGGTTGTTGTAGGGGCATTTTTACCAGTGCTATTGATGGAGGGGATAATTATATCAAAGTGAGTAGTTATATCAAAGGGAGCGGCGGAGGGGGCCGTTATATCAAAGGGAGCAGCGGAGGGGGGCATTATATGAAAGGGAGTGGCGCAGGGGGCCGTTATATCAAAGGGAGAGGTGGAGGGGGCCGTTATATCAAAGGCAGCGGCGGAGGGGGCCGTTATATCAAAGGGAGCGGTGGAGGGGGCCATTATATCAAAGGGAGCGGCGGAGGGGGCCGTTATATCAATGGGTTTTGATGGAGAGACAATCATAAAACAGGGTGTTGGAGGGGTATAACTAAGCAGGATATTGGAAGGCAGGACGGGAGATGTACTGGAGAAATTGAGATTGGTCAAGATGAGTAAGAAGATGTGCTGGATTAAACAATAAATTGGTGGGTAGTGTCCAACAGATGTCTCCTCAATGGCAGCAAGACAAAGCAGGTCTTATTGGCAGCTTTTAATTGGATACACCTTACCAGTCTATGGTTAAGTAGCCCATATCTTACCTTAATTTGTCAAGTGCCTGAAATCTGTTTTTATTGAAAATGAACAACCATTAGACGTTACGTTATCTGGGCTATCATTAGTAGTTATAGTCGTGCATATTAGTGGCACATATTGCAATCAGTTATTTAATTAAACCTCTGTACGTTTTCAAAGCTCACAATACGATTCATTGTTTAGGAAAAATACCTCTGGTCTGTGATAGAGACAAGTATGGGGGATCTGCGGGATGATGGTGTAGGGTACAATCAGATTTGGGATATTAAATGTGTCAGTTATACCTTGATAGTTATATGACGTGGAGGGGCCATTATGCCAATGGGGTAGATGGTCGGACCGGTATAATGTTACCCTCACACAGATAAGGGGGTAGTTATATCAGAGGAAGTGTTGGAGGGGCCATTATGCCAATGGGGTAAATGGAAGGACCGGTATAATGTTACCCTCCCACAAATAAATGGGGTATTTATATCAAAGGAAGTGTTGGAGGGGACCGTTATGCCAATGGGGTAGATAGAGGGGCCAGTACAATGTTACCCTAACTCAATACTTGGCAACTTTGCTGACACCCAGTGTGATACCATGTGGATTGTTTCTGGAGTGTGATAAGTTGGACATATGAATGACATTTTTTAGTGATGTCCGTCCAACCTCCAGTACCAGTTTTGCTAATGATAGAAAAGCAATAATCACCAGACTGTAGGGTCACACAACCATTAGAAACACATGGTCCAAGTTGCCTGAATAATTGACTCTGAATAACAAAGAAGAATATGTTCAATAAAAGATAACAATGTTGATGTTAGAGTCTTTGGGAGGTACTTGGAAGCATGCAGTCAGATGACCGGCTCAGTTATTACTGTGAGTCACCTGACTCCTTCCTTGTGAGTTATAGTCCCTGGCTCCATTACAAGCTTTATAATCGTATTAGGGATCCTACCATTACAGATCTGACTGCTGTGTTCATCAATACCTCAGGGTTCATGCATACACCTTTAAAGGGATATTTAAGCCCCCTATAATAAAATACATACACATTTGCAGGGTGGACAAAGCGAGGGGCGCAGTTTCCAGCACCTGCGACCCTCACAAACTTTACGTCGTAACGCAAACAAAATATGAGACACGTTACTACCCATTAGGACCTCGCAAAAAACGTCCGCAACAGGCGCACATCAAAACATCAAAAATACAACAAATACACACAACAAATACATAAAAAGCTTACCTACAGCAACAGAGAGCATCCAGGACCTCGAAAACCAAAGTTACACCTCAATTTAAATAAAATTAAAGCAGTTTAGACACTTAAAAATTCTCTAAGCGAGAAAAAAAATGCCCGCCGAAAAAAACCAAAACAAGGCTAAAGCAGGCTAAAGATGCAAAACACCACCAAACACCTACGTATTTGCAGAAAAACACCTACCAGATTAGAAAACAAGGACGCATCCCGCGCAACCCCAAAAACATTACAAACACAACAAATACAAACAACAAACACATAAAAAGGTTACTCACAGCAAGGGGGGGCAATGAGGACCTCTGCAAGTGAAGTTACACCTCTATTTACCAACAAATTTTGGAGTTTAGAGACTTGAAAAAAGCAAGAGAAAAAATGGCCGCCAAATAAAATGAAAACGAGGCTAAAGCCAGTCCCTGGCTCCATTACAAGCTATATAATCGTAATAATGATCCTACCATTACAGATCTGACTGCTGTGTTCATCAATACCTCAGGGTTCATGCATACACCTTTAAAGGGATATTTAAGCCCCCTATACAGGGAGTGCAGAATTATTAGGCAAGTTATATTTTTGAGGATTCATTTTATTATTGAACAACAACCATGTTCTCAATGAACCCCAAAAACTCATTAATATCAAAGCTGAATATTTTTGGAAGTAGTTTTTAGTTTGTTTTTAGTTTTAGCTATTTTAGGGGGATATCTGTGTGTGCAGGTGACTATTACTGTGCATAATTATTAGGCAACTTAACAAAAAACAAATATATACCCATTTCAATTATTTATTTTTACCAGTGAAACCAATATAACATCTCAACATTCACAAATATACATTTCTGACAATCAAAAACAAAACAAAAACAAATCAGTGACCAATATAGCCACCTTTCTTTGCAAGGACACTCAAAAGCCTGCCATCCATGGATTCTGTCAGTGTTTTGATCTGTTCACCATCAGCATTGCGTGCAGCAGCAACCACAGCCTCCCAGACACTGTTCAGAGAGGTGTACTGTTTTCCCTCCTTGTAAATCTCACATTTGATGATGGACCACAGGTTCTCAATGGGGTTCAGATCAGGTGAACAAGGAGGCCATGTCATTAGATTTTCTTCTTTTATACCCTTTCTTGCCAGCCACGCTGTGGAGTACTTGGACGCGTGTGATGGAGCATTGTCCTGCATGAAAATCATTTTTTTCTTGAAGGATGCAGACTTCTTCCTGTACCACTGCTTGAAGAAGGTGTCTTCCAGGAACCGGCAGTAGGACTGGGAGTCGAGCTTGACTCCATCCTCAACCCGAAAAGGCCCCACAAGCTCATCTTTGATGATACCAGCCCAAACCAGTACTCCACCTCCACCTTGCTGGCGTCTGAGTCGGACTGGAGCTCTCTGCCCTTTACCAATCCAGCCACGGGCCCATCCATCTGGCCCATCAAGACTCACTCTCATTTCATCAGTCCATAAAACCTTAGAAAAATCAGTCTTGAGATATTTCTTGGCCCAGTCTTGACGTTTCAGCTTGTGTGTCTTGTTCAGTGGTGGTCGTCTTTCAGTCTTTCTTACCTTGACCATGTCTCTGAGTATTGCACACCTTGTGCTTTTGGGCACTCCAGTGATGTTGCAGCTCTGAAATATGGCCAAACTGGTGGCAAGTGGCATCGTGGCAGCTGCACGCTTGACTTTTCTCAGTTCATGGGCAGTTATTTTGCGCCTTGGTTTTTCCACACGCTTCTTGCGACCCTGTTGACTATTTTGAATGAAACGATTGATTGTTCGATGATCACGCTTCAGAAGCTTTGCAATTTTAAGAGTGCTGCATCCCTCTGCAAGATATCTCCCTATTTTTGACTTTTCTGAGCCTGTCAAGTCCTTCTTTTGACCCATTTTGCCAAAGGAAAGGAAGTTGCCTAATAATTATGCACACCTGATATAGGGTGTTGATGTCATTAGACCACACCCCTTCTCATTACAGAGATGCACATCACCTAATATGCTTAATTGGTAGTAGGCTTTTGAGCCTATACAGCTTGGAGTAAGACAACATGCATAAAGAGGATTATGTGGTCAAAATACTCATTTGCCTAATAATTCTGCACTCCCTGTAATAAAATACATAGACATTTGCAGGGTGGACAAAGCGAGGGGCGCAGTTTCCAGCACCTGCGACCCTCACAAACTTTACGTCGTAACGCAAACAAAATATGAGACACGTTACCACCCATTACGACTTAGCAAAAAATGGCCGCAAAAAGCGCACATCAAAACATAAAAAATACAACAAATACACACAACAAATACATAAAAAGCTTACCTAAAGCAACAGAGAGCATCCAGGACCTCGAAAAACAAAGTTACACCTCAATTTAAATAAAATTAAAGCAGTTTAGACACTTAAAAATTCTCTAAGCGAGAGAAAAAATGCCTGCCGAAAAAAACGAAAACAAGGCTAAAGCAGGCTAACAGGCCTACGTATTTGCCGAAAAACACCTACCAGATTAGAAAACAAGGACGCAACCCGCGCAACCCCCAAAAAATTACAAACACAACAAATAATGTCAGTTCGATTTCCATGTACAACGACAGATAATGTTTGTCTAAAATCGCCACCCAACAACATTACCTTTCCACCAAATGGAAAAGTATTATCCATGACTTCACGAAGCAAACGGTCACTACATTGGAGGGCATAGCATGACATCATTGTGGCCTCATCTATTATAATTAATTTACATTTCTTCAATTTCTTTGCTTGTAATGATGTCATGCGAATATCTGACACAGAAGTTTCTAAAATAGGCACTGGCAGTTTAAATCCACGATGAACAGTTCTTCCACCTTCTAATAAAAGTGCAGCAATTCCAGTAGTGGCAAACGCCATTGCTATTTGACCTTGTGCTCGTACTGAACTCATTAAAAAATTATACAGATAGGTTTTTCCTGATCCCACAGGTCCATCAAGATAGAAATAACGCTCTGTCACCATGTCATCATCTATTGCATTTTTAATGGCATGAAATGCTTGCAATTGTAATGTATTTAAAGTTGCAAGTCTTTCTTCGGTTCTTTCTGCTTGTAGTTGAATGTCATAGTCTTCAAAGTTTATGTCATCTATAAGACCTGGATCAGGCAAATTAAAACTTGCACAACTTGATCCATGAGTTAAAAATACTTCTTGGATTTCCATTAAGGCTTTTAAGTGTGCAATGGGTTTATTGTATCGTCGCATAAAGTCTTCAGCCATATTACTTTGAAAAGTCTCCCACAAAGCTAATGCATTTGGAGCATTTGAGAAGATACAAATAAAAGCAAAATGTTCTCTCATCTGTCGTGGCATTTAACATTGTGCTGCTTCTTCTAAACATCTTTCCCACTCTGTATCATTAGCGAGTAAGTTTCTATGTCTTGCAGCTAAATGGAAGGATTCATATACAATGTCATTAACAGTTCTTAAGTGTTCAAAACTTTGTGCTCCTGGAACATTTAAAAGTAATATCCATAAGAAAAAACGTTCAACATCTCTTGGACTGACTATGTAAATTCTTGGAATTATTTTATTACCTCTGCTTTTTCTTGGTCTCCATAATCCATTCACAAAAACATAGTGATATGGAATTTCAATATATAAGTATTGTGTTGCTTGAGGATCAGTGGAATGTAATTCAAACCATGCAGTTAGTGTAGTGTGACGATCTTCACTTTGTGCCAATGCATTAATTTCATTTCCAGCATGGAAATAGACTAAATGTCGTTGTGGCAAATGTACTGCTTATCTATATACTACATGTGATCTATCATGCATTTCAAATTTTAAAAGCCGCCACATAGCTTCTGGCGAACTGACATAGAGAGCATCTACATGAGATGCAAGTTCATCATGTACTAACTCACTACATTCAGGGTTGTCTGCACTTTTGACGACTACAGTAGCTGCATTGTAGCCTTTGTAAATATATTTGTAGACATATTTAATGGATTTGATGGAAGTGCAGGCTTCTACTTTGATGTGGGCGTTGTACTTCATGAGTAAATGTGGATTGTAGGGTACTACATATCTATTGTCCACTTTTTTTCCACGAATAATGGCACTATCTCCTTCTTTTCTTTTATAAAGTGGATAGCCATCACAATTTGCATATGTTTTGTCTCTATAATCTTTTGGAAAATCTTTGGAACATTTATTATTTTCCATACATGGTGATTGTGGATTAAGGTCTCCACAGGGTCCATGAATCATGCGATGAGTAACAATCTCATATAGTCTACCATATAGTTCTGGATCTGGTAGTTCAGCAACAATGACTGCATCCACTTTGTCCGAAGTATCTAATTTATCTTTCTCTTGAAGTATTATGAGAAGATGTGCATGTGGAAGGCCTCTTTTTTGAAATTCAATGGTATATACATAAGCAAGACATTTGCCAAATAACTGATTTATAGGGAAGTCACGTATTAATTCATTTAATTTGATCTGAAAAAGTCTGGCTACTAAATCTGGTCGATCGGAAGCAGTTTGTCCAAGAATAGATTTTGTGTAATTTCTGGCCATTGTGGATTACATGTAAATGTCAGAAATAAATCGGGTTTGCCAAATTTGGTGACAATAGCCATAGCATCATTGTATCTTTCTCTCATATTTCGAGGAGATCCTTGAAAGGAAGATGGTAAAATGATGGCTTTGCCAGCTGTCATGTCTCTGCTTGTAGCCACGTCAGCAACATAGTCCATTAGTCCAGAATATTGTTCTACACGTAGTTTAACTTGTTGATATTTTATAAAGTTTAAATTATTTGTCTCAACTTGCAAATATGAATCAATAATCCATTGTTGGGTTAGTTTTCCACCACATAAAATTGGATTAAATACATTTCGAATGGCAATTTGAGCTACTTTAAATTCAAGCATAGAAACATTATTTCGGATTCTGGCTTTAGCATTTGGGTAACTGGGAAGTGTTAATTTTGGTTGCCAACCTGCTTCTCCATGTGGGAAAAACATGGGATATGTCATTGGATCTAAATTTGCACTTAAGATATTCATATTAATAAATGGTTGCTCCTCATTTCTGGGATATATTCTAATGTCTCTTTGAAATGGTGGTTCTCCTTCATCATTTTGAAACACCATTGCAACCTTATTTGATGTTGGCAAGTTATAACAACGTTTATCAGTATGTCTGTCTCTTTTAAGCACCATATTAACCTTTGGCATTGGTAATTGATCTCTTTGTGCATGAAGTAGTTGTTCATTTTCTACTTTTGCCAATTTTTTGTAAGCTTTACTGTAAGGATTATTGTCCATAATGTTATTTAGCTCTATAAAAACACTGTGTAAGCATTTTTTATTTTCTTCCATCTGCATACGTTGGTCAACAGCTTCCATTGTATCTAGTACATATAGTTGAGCGAATTTTCTTTGCTCTCCTTCCTCTGGATGTAAATGGGAAGTACGATGATAAATTTGGCCTTGGACTTTAAAACAGTAAGGACCATGTCCTGGTACATTAGCAGCTAATGTTGCCCCTATAGATGCAAAGGATATGGCACTATTGTAGGATCTTATGTTTGTCTTAAAATTTTTGTAGTTTGGAAAAGTAGGTGTAAATAGATTGGAAATTCTTTCCTTTCTGGAAGTTTGAACTTGCCTTTTTGACAGCAACTAATAAATTGGCCATCTCTGGGTCTCTCTTGTTTAAAATAATAAGCCTCACAAAACTGACATTGAGTAGTCATGTCCCCACAACTATGAACCTCTACTGCTAAAGACTTGAGTAAAGGACAATTTGCAAAGCATATAGGAGTTTGACTTTCATATTCATCAGGTGAAATGTCATGGAATGTTTGAACAACAGGTTCTAAATGCTTAGTTTTTATCGTGGCTTTTCTTGGTATATGTTGTCCTGGTTTTGTTGAAATGTCCTGTAAGGTTTCAGTAACAGGTTGTAAATGCTTTGTTTTTTTAGTTGCTTTTTTTGGTATGTCTTTAATTGTATCTTGTAAAATGTCATCTGATGTTTGAGGAACAGGTTGTAAATGCTTTATGTGCTTTGTAGTTTTTTTTGGCGTATCTTTCATTTTTGCAGCTGATAGTCTTTTGCTTGCAAGTCTTTTGCGTTCTTTTTCTCGTCGAATCTCGTCTGCTGGGCGGCCCATCTCTCTTGTCTTTCTCTAGTTTGACGTCTTTTCTTCTCTTGTTTGCTCTCGTTAGTAGCCATGTTAATCTGTAAAGGCAAAAAAAGAAATGTAATTGGGTATATTGAAATTTGTAATTACTGTTAAACATTATTGTGCATAATTGAGAAATAAGAGGTAAATCATTAATGTATCAGTTATATTTTGTTAAAAGTTATAAGTCCTGGCCTCATTGAATAACAATTTGGCCAATTCAATACTGCTGTAAATAAGCAGGTAACATATTTTTTTTGAAATACGTTTTTAGTTATTGAAAACCTTGTTTGTGGATAGACGTTTACCAATTAAAAACTTCTTTGCCAAAAAAACATTGATGTGGTTATTTACACATGTATTGCATAGTGCCAATTGAAATTGAATAAGGGACATAGTTATTAATTTTTTTTTTTTTCTGTTGACACGGATGCAGATGAAACATGTTTCTTTAGTTTTCTCCTTTTGTACTTATTATACTGTACCTTGGTTGAAGTGTGATTTGAATCCGAGTGTTTGTTGCTCCTCGGTTGAAAATCTTTGTCCAATGGTCTGGTCCTCTGTTGGAAGTCCTCGTCCGATGGTGTAGTCCTCTGTTGAAAGTCCTTGTCCGATGGTGTAGTCCTCTGTTTAAAATCCTCGTCCTATGGTCTGGTCCTCTGTTGAAAGTCCTGGTCCGATGGTGTGGTCCTCTGGCGATAGCCCTCGTCCGATGTTGTGGTCCTCTGGTGAAAGTCCTCGTCCGATGGTCTGGTCCTGTGTTGAAAGTCCTCGTCCGATTGTCTTCACGCAGTATCTGTTGTAAAATAAAAATGAAAATGTTGTTTGAGTTAAATATCTTTTAAATAAAGCAAAAATGTCTTAATTTTGGTGTATTGTATATGTTATGGTGAATTTTTTCTATGTGTTTGTGTGACTTTATCTACAATCCTGTTTTTTTGCCCACCACTTGTGGTATACTTATTTAGGCTTCATTGTGATGGTTATAGGTTTTTAAACATGAAAGAAGAATATTAATGTAGTTTGCTATGTGTTTGTGTGACTTTGTTACAATCCTGTTTTGTGCGCACCACTTGTGCTATACTTATTTAGGCTTCATTGTAATGGTTATAGGTTGTTAAACATTAAAGAAGAATCTTAATGTAGTTTCCTATGTATTTGTGTGAGTTTTATTACAATCCTGTTTTGTGCGCACCACTTGTGGTATACTTATTTAGGCTTCTTTGTAAGGCGTATAGGTTGTTAAACATTAACTAAGAATCTTAATGTAGTTTGCTATGTGCTTGTGTGAGTTTTTCTACAATCCTGTTTTGTGCGCACCACTTGTGGTATACTTATTTATGCTTCTTTGTAAGGCTTATAGGTTGTTAAACATTAACAAAGAATATGAATTAAGTTTGCTATGTGTTTGTGTGAGTTTTTCTACAATTTGGATAGATGCTTGCTAACAAAAAACTTCTTTCAAAAATATATGTTATGTGTTTATTTAGAGCCCTATTCAATTGTCCAAAATAGCAATCGAATGAGGGCCTTTGGTTGCTGCATTTGTTATATTGGCAGCCATGAAACATATATAGGTCCTCATTCAATTTGAAATTTGTCAATTGAAATGGGCTCTATATAAGCACATAACATATTTTTTTGACAGAAGTTTTTAGTTAGTGAAAACCTTGGTTTTGGATAGAGGTTCAGTAACTAAAAAGTTTGTTGAATTTTTTTTGTATGTGCTTAAATACAGCCCTATTCAATTGGGCAACTCGGAATTGAATGAGGCTCATAGTTGTTTTCTTTTTTATACTTTATACTTTACCTTGATTGAAGTGTCGAATGACAGAGGGTCCCCTCCTGCCAATCTTAATCCGCCGGTCTTCGTGTAGTGTCTGTTTTAAAAAGAAAGTGAAATGGTTAATTGTATATTTCTTCATTTTGATTTAGCAAAGCATGGTCTTTTTCAGCATGTAATGTATTTTTCTATCTTACCTCTTGTTCTTTCTTGGAGTTGTTTAAAAGGGATTGTGGGTCACAGTGCACGGTGCAAATTCTTGAGTGACGCTGTTGATGCAGAGTCTGTAGTAAAAAAAAGGAGAAAGATTGATGTTTAGGTTATATATTGAATTCCAATAAATTAATGTTATGTAAAGATATACTTCTGTAATTACTTTCAATGAACATGACTCATTTTTTGGGGCTCCACAATAAATGTGTGTGTGACATGTGACTATACATGATACACATATATGTGCGTGTCACATATCACTATACACAAATCCTATTTTGATATTAAATTATTAATTTTTGGTAATGTAATTTAAAGATTAGTTTGTTGCAGGGGCTATACACATAAATTTGCGTGTCACATGTCACTATACATAAATCACATTTTCATGCTAAAAAATTTTTTTGTTGTTGTCCTGTCTTGATAATAAAATATAATATATTTTAGCTTACCTCTCAGTTGTAATTTACACAGTGTAAAGTAGTAAATTAGGAAAGAATTGTCTTCTCAAGTAAGAGCAGCAGTTAACTATGAAGTCACTCCGTTCATCACCTGAGTAGAAATGTAGAATTTTGTGGAAAGTAGGCAGTATTTATAAACATGTAGAAATTTCTGGAAAGTTAGACCGTTAGAACGCAATACGCATGCGCTATTTGCGTTCCAGCTTACAATTTGCGTTCCATCCGCCATTTTGTGCGTAGTAGTGGTCAAAATGGTGTTTAATATCAGCGTGGTACGTGCCGTATAGTATAGTTACGTCTTAAGCCTCGTTTTCGTTTTGTTCGTCGGCCATTTTTTCTCTCGCTTAGCGATTTTATTAGTGTCTAAAGTGTTTTATTTTTATTTAAATGAAGGTGTAACTTGTTTTTTTGAGGTGCTGGATGGTTCCTCTTGCTGTAGGTACGTGAGCCCGCAAGCGTTAGCAACAACTTGCATGCTCACAACTATATATGTGATGATGATAACAGAAATCACCCAAATTGCCCTGATCAAAACTTGACATACCCTTGAATGTTTGGCTTTGTTATTTTCCCACACCTGTGGCTTTTTAAATTGCAATTATTGTCTGTGTATAAAAAAGTCAATGAGTTTGTTAGCTCTCATGTGGATGCACAGGGCAGGCTAGATACTGAACCATGGGGAGCAGAAAAGAACAGTCAAAAGTTCTGCGTATCAAGGTAAAGGAACTTCATAAAGATGCAAAAGAATATAAAAAGATATCCAAGCTTTGCAAATGCCAGTCAGTACTGTTCAATAACTTATTAAGAAGTGGAAACTTTGGGGATCTCTTGATACCAAGCCAAGTTCAGGTAGACCAAGAAAGATTTCAGCCACAACTGCCAGAAGAATTGTTCAGAATACAAAGAAAAACCCACACGTAACCCTCATACAATACAATACAAAAACGAACTGAATGGTCGAGTTGCCAGAAAGAAGCCTTTACTGCACCCATGCCTCAAAAAAGCTCAGTTAAAACATGCTTCTAGCACACTGTACTTTGGGGTGACAAGACCAAAATAGAACTTTATAGTCATAACCATAAGCGCTATGTTTGGAGAGGGATCAACAGGGCCTATAGTGAAGAGAACACCATCCCCACTGTAAAGCATGGTCGTGGCTCAATAATGTTTTGGGCAGGGGGGGGGGGCTCTAAAGGCACAGGGAATCTTGTGAAAATTGATGGCAAGATGAATGCAGCAGGTTATCAGAAAATACATTTTTTTGCATGAAGGCTATGCATAGGACGCTCTTGGAGTTTCCAGCATTACAATGACCCTAAGCCCAAGGCCAAGTTGACCCTTCAGTGGTTACAGCAGAAAAAGGTGAAAATTGTGGAGTGGCCATCATAGTCTCCTGACCTTAATATCATTGAGCCACTCTGGGGACATCTCATTCAAGACGACCAAAGACTTTGCATGACCTGGAGGCATTTTGCCAAGACAAACGGGCAGCTATACCACATGCAAGAATTAGGGGCTTTATAGACAATTAATACAAAAGACTGCACACTGTCATTGATGTTAAAGGGGGCAATACACAGTATTAAGAACTATGGGTATGCAAACTTTTGAATTTGGTCATTTGTATTTTTTTCTTTGTCGCCATGTTTTGTTTTATGTTTGTTTTATGTTTGTGCCATTCTGTTATAACCTACAGTTGAATATGAATCCCATAAGAGATAAAGAAACGTGTTTTGCCTGCTCACTCGTGTTTTCTTTAAAAATGGTAAATATACAGTATTACCAATTCGCCAAGGGTATGCAAACTTTTGAGCACAACTATATATATATATACAGTATCTCACAAAAGTGAGTAAATTCCTCACATTTTTGTAATTATTTGATATAACCCAAACACACTTTCAAGATGACCACTGCCTTGCTAAAGAAGCTGAAGGTAAAGGTGATGGACTGGCCAAGCATGTCCCCAGACCTAAACCCTACTGTGCATCTGTGGGGCATCCTCAAACGGAAGGTGGGGAGAGCAACGTCTTCATGGAGGAATGGAAGAGGTCTCCAGTGGCAACCTATGAAGTTCTGGTGAACTCCATGCCCACAAGAGTTAAGGCAGTGCTGGAAAATTATGGGGGCACTCACCTTTAGACATTAATGGCTGTGTGTTGAGTTATTTTGAGGGGACAGCAAATGTACACTGTTATAAAGGCTGTACACTTACTACTTTACATTGTAGCAGAGTGTCATTTCTTCAGTGTTGTCACATGAAAATAAATAATAAAATATTTACAAAAATGTAAGGGGTGTACTCACTTTTGTGAGATACTGTGTGTGTATGTGTGTGTGTGTATGTATATATATATATATATGTATATATATATATATATATATATATATATATATATATATATATATATAATGTAAAAGAAGGTCTTTTAACTTCTACTTTCTTACTGACAAAAAATCCTATAAACTTCTTAGTTAACATATGCATTGTACATTTCACTTTGAAGAGAAAACTGTGTTTGACATAAGTTCAAGCTTCTGACAGTCAGTCATGGTTAAATGGTTATATGAAAAGAGTTGTTCATTTAAGGACGTCAAAGAAATATGGAATTTTTCAGAGAAGCAGTGACAAATAAAATAGAACACATACAACGCCAAAAGTAGCTGGCTTTTCCATTGAGATAAATAAACTGTAAAAATAAATCTATTTTGATTTTTTCTGGTAACTTAAGAAATGCACTTCGGTTGGTTGTTGGGTTTAATTAGTGTTGAGGGCTTTGATATGTCAAAAAAAGATTATAACTACAGAAACTCATACTGTAACTAATAACTCAAATCAACTTAACACATTTCTTTATATATTAAGAATTGATGTATTTATGAACACATTATTATTCCACATTCTTATTTCTATATGCTTGACTTTTTTATGTAACATTTACATACAGTATATGCACTTAGAAAATATATATCCCTGAAGACAATTTGTATTTCCTCTGGAGAAAATTGTCATTGCAGTTTTCACAGTACTTGAGATATCATAGTGAATTCAGCACATACTTTAAACAAAAGACATAAATAGGATAATACATTTTAACTACAAATGAAGTACTACTGCAAAAATATTGTAAAATTATGGGAAAACACACACATGGCTGTAGAGATTCGGCAAGAAGGAAAAAAAGATGACTTGGAAATTAAAAAAAAACAACTTTCAACTTTGATCAAACATTCATGCAATTACCAGATTGTTGACCCTCTCCAGTATTGCTAAATGATGTGTATGGCTTCTGAGAGACATGGTACCAGGCAAAATATTTATCATACTTTCATGGGGATGTGAGGAGCAATACATCAGAGTACTGATAGTATCATGTAGTAATTGCTAGCTGATACTATCACCCCAACAGGAAGTTGATTTCATTTTAAAGAGCATTAAAAACTGACTATACATTATATTACCAAGTTTTCTCTACAGTAAGTCATTCCTGAAATATGTTGAATTGACTTGCTCATCCTGTATGGTAATGTAAGGCTTAGAGTTCTTGATAAGTATTTTAGCATTTAGTTTTTATTATTTTAGTCCCTACAGAGGCAAACATCTAGACTAACAGCTAATTATTATGCCCAACTTACTAGACTTGGCACTGTCACAAACTTCTAGATCTGTCAAACTCCTGTTCAGTAACCACTAGCATAAAGGTTTGCTCACACAGCACATTATGGACTTGGATTTTCCAATAAAGGCCTACTTTTCTTATGTAGTGAAACCTGATAGACTACAGGCCATTGCACTCCATAAAGTAGGCTCCAGACCCTTTATATTGTTCTGAAGAGACAACTGAATGAAGAGGTTTATTGAAAGAGTGAGATATTTGTATTCAATCCATCCCACGACCTACAGTATCATACTCATCAATCCAGAATGGCAGACATCATTGCCCTTCTCAGCAAATGTGCTCTGACTTTAAAGTGTATCTTCATCAAGGAGCTCCATCTTAGCTGAAATTAGTCTCCCAAGTATGATTATGTGAGCCTCTAATTTGCATATAATTGTAGCAACAACAAAATGGAATTTTGCAGGATTGATTGACTTGATTGATAGAAATAATTGTCCAACAGGACTTATAACCAGTTTCATATTCCTTAAGAATAACCTAGAAGAATGATTTGAGGGTCAGGACATATTTTAGACAATTAGCTGTTCAGGCGGCAACATCTTCAGTCAATTATTTATTCAAACTCCCAGTTGGTGCTGGAATTGTTCTTACAAAGGTAGAGTAATACCAATATGATTCCATCACCTCAAGAATACATTCGTCCTGAAGGAGGTATCCAATTCTTAGACAGTTTTTAAGGCAATCATCATTTTTCCTGTGACATTACATAAATAGGAAAATGGCTTCTTCTGCAAATGGCAAAGGACTGGGAAATGAAATATCTTACTGTTCTGGAATAGATAAAAGCTTGTTTATAGAGGTAAAGACCCTGCCAGCTGAGATAGAAAGTGCAGAAGAGAAGTTTACGAACATACTTGGGAGACTGATTGCAGCTAAGAGGGAGCTCATTGAATGATCCTAAAGTCCCCAGTTTTAAAGGCGTAACCTCCTTTTAAGCATTGTTTCTTCAAAATTTTCTGAAAATGCCAATTTTCTATCACCTGAAGAATCAGTTCTACCTTATGGAAGTATCCAAATCTTAGACATATAGTATGCGTTTTAAGGCAAATAACTTTTATTCTTTGGCTTTATATAATTAGAACAAATGCAAACACTGTCTTCAAATGGGAAATGACTGGACAATGACATATCCTACTGTTCTGAAGAAGAAAAAAAAGCTTGTATATAGAAGTAAAGACCCTCCCAGTTGAGATATACAGTGCAGAAAAAAGGTTTACAATAATACTTGGGAAACTGATTACAGCTCAAGAAGGAGCTCCTCAATGAAGGCACACTATATGGTCATGGCACATTTGCTGAGAATGGTCATGATGTATGTCATTCTAGGCTGATGAGTAGGATTGGTCATGTGAGGGATTTGAAAACAAATATCTCACTATCTCATCTATATAGACCTCCATGGTATCCCAATTAACCGACTAGCATGGTAATACTATTAACGCCCTATATACCATGAAGGACAATACTGACCCACATTGCATTTAAATTAAGCTTGAACAGCCATGTGGGACTATAAAGACCCATCATGGTCCTCTAAAGATAACCCGTGTATGGCCATGGGAGTAAAAAAAACGCGAAACCCTAATAAATAAAAAAACACATCTAAAAAAAAATTACACAAAATAAAAAAACTTAATAAATTCCAGAAAATAAAAAAGAATTACATTAAAATAAAAAATACATATAAAATAATACAATATTACAGTAAAATAAAAAATAAAATAAACCTGTTAAATAAGTACAAAATTATAAATTGCAAAATTAATAACACTTACCTAACTACTAAGTGATCATCTAGCTATGATCAAAGACGCCCTGGTCCTCAATCTTCTGCCCTGAACTACTCAGGCTATCCATCTTGATTGAAGGCAATCTGGTCCTCTTCAATCTTGATTGAAGCGTAAGTCCTCAAAATTGGACCAATCAGATTGCTCAGATTGATGGTCCTATTATATTTTAAATTAGAAATGAGCAGGGTGACATATGAAAAAAACATTCTGATTGGTTGACAATCAGAATGTGGAAAAAAATCTATTTAATTCCATTTTAATGGCCATTTGGGGTGGGAGAGGACCTTCTAAGATATGCTCTGTTTGTTAAAGTTAATATTTTATTTTTATAGAGTGGCATTTTATTTTTAGGAAGGCTATTTACAGATATGAAGATAAGGGCATGGGGCCTCATTCTAATCCTACGATTTCTCTATAAGTAGCCGCAAGCTACTTAGCCATACTAATCCCTTCGGCCGAGGGTTCCGACCGGCTTGCGGCCGGAGCCCTGCATTCCCTTTGCGGCCACCCCAATTGCAGCTTACTGCAGGGAAAGCCTTTGATCTTGTGTGGCTGCAAGAGATTCGGCCGCATGAAACCACTCATCCCTATTCAAATCCTACGATCAACCTCCCGTCAACCCCGTAAAACACCCAAAAATGTACGCAGCTTACTTGCACCCAGGAGCCGTCGCAAGGGCTGTGAAGTGTACCCTCCAATTATGCCCCCCACTGGCTGCAGGATCCTAACATTAACCCCATAATGCAAAGGTCCCAATTGGGTCTCTGCAGTGTCCTAACACTAACCCCATAATGCAGAGGTCCGAATGGGACCCCTTGCAGTGTCCTAACATTAACCCTATAATGCAGGGGTCCGATCGGGACCCATTAGGAGCCCTGCAATGTGCACACATTAACCCTTGCTGCAAGGGTCCGATCGGGACCCCTGCAGGCTCCCCACATTAACCCCTTGCTGCAGCGGTCCAGTTGGACCCCCAGCAGTATCTATGAGATTTACATTCAAAATTCAAGCCCAAGGAATTCCAGGGATTGAATTTCCTTAAAGGGCCTGCAGCACACTAATGGTTGCACCCAAGCAGCGGGAGTACTATAAGTACCCCCCGGCACCTAAAATGAATCCCATCACTCATGGAGGTCAACATAGACCCCAATGAGACTAAATGTAACCCCCCAGTCTAATAAGGGTCTATATAGACCCCTATAGGACACTATTAACCTGTAGGTTAACCCTACAAGTGCCATGAGGGTCCTCCAGGAACCTCATGACAAAGTCTAAGCACTGCACTACACTATTAACCCTAGCTATACCTCATTAACCCCTTAACCCTAACTTTAACCCATTAACCCATACTAAACCCTATTTAACCCTAACTAGGCATATGTAACCCATTCTAGACCTATTTAACCCTATCTGGTCCTAATAACCCTAACTGGGCCTAACTAACCCCTTCTAGACCCATTTAACCCTAACAGGGCCTATCTAACCCTAACTGGGCCTATTTAACCCTATCTGGACCTAATAACATTAACTGTGCCCATCTAACCCTAACTTGGTCTATCTAACCCCTTCTAAACCTATTTACCCTAACTGGACCTCATAACCCTACCTGGGATTATCTAACCCCTTCTAAATTTATTTAACCTTAACTGGGCCTATTAACCCTATCTGGACCTAATAACACTAATGGGGCTTATCTAACCCTAAATGGGCCTGTCTAACCCTCCAAAACCTATTTAACCCTAACTGGGCCTATTTAACCCTATCTGGACCTAATAAGCCTAACTGGACCTATCTAACCATAACTGGGCCTGTTTAACCCCTTCTATTCAATTTAACCCTAACTGTCCCTAGTTAACCCCTTCTAGGTCTTTTTAACCCCATCTCTAATGGGGGTCTATACAGACCGCCATAAGCTTCTATCTACCCCATCACTTATGGTGGTCTATACAGACCTCCATAAGCCTCTTTTTAACCCCATCAGTCCCATAACGGTCTTATAGATAGGGGGTAATGTTTTAAAGACAGGGGTAATGTTTGATAGATAGGGGTTAATGTTTTGTAGATAGGGGGTAATGTCTTATATATAGGGGGTAATGTTTTGTAGATGGGGTAATATTTTATAGATAGGGGGTAATGTTTTATAGATGGGGTAATGTTTTGTACATGGGGTAATGTTTTATAGATAGGGGGTAATGCATTCTAGTCAGGGGGAAATGTAATGTAGATAGGGGAAATATATTGTAGTTAGGAGTGTATTTGTAATGTTTTTATTGCTGTATTGTAATGTTATGTATATTTGTGTATGTATTTTCTTTGCAGGTGTGTAATTCTTTTTTTAATTCTTTGTAGTGGGGGTTTTGTGTAATGTTCTTTTTTTATTTTTTGTAGTAGGGGGGTGGTGTAATGTTCTTTTTAAATTTTTTGTAGTGGGGTTGTGCAATGTTCTTTTTTTTTTTTGTAACAGTTTTTTAGTTGAGTGGGGAAATTAAACATAACAAATAATATATATATTTTTTCAGATTTACAAGCTTGAGACTTTTGTGCAATTAATTCTAATGTCTTTCATCACTTTCCCCATCTTTTAAAGTTCAGTATAGATTTTTGATTTGCATTTACAGTGCTACGAACAGGTTTTTAACCCCCTTGCGAGTGCTATCTGGTACCCGTAGGATTTTCTTCTACATTTGCCATTAACACGTGTGAGAATATTTGCAGGCTTGAGGAATTGTAGCAATTGAATAGCGATTTGCAATTGTAGCATTTATTGGCTTGAAAGATCAAAGGTTTAGCTGTGTCAGTGTTACAATGTTAACATTCACAGGGATTCTGAGCTTCTAACCCGCAAATTTTTTGCTCCTAGCGAAAAGACTCCAATTGAATAGTGAATTACGGGCTCCGGTAACTTACAATTGCTCAATTGAATAGGGGCCATAGATTTTTTGGGCAAAATCAAGTTTTAAGGGGGGTCAATTGAATATCTAAATAAAGTTACTCACCACTTTTTAGTGGTGTAACTTCATGAAATGTGGTATTGTATGAGACCCTTAATTTGGAGTATAGAGATGATCTGTGTTACTTATTCTATTATGAGTTCCTACTTTTAAAAATATGGGTTGAATATTACAGGGAAGATAAAGTAGAGAAATGTGGAATTCATTAGAATAAATAAAACAGTATATTTAATGAGTGTGCTTCAAAGCAATTTACAGTAAATTCTATTTCACTCAAAGTATTATCACTCTAGTTGAATGTGACATAGTTGATTAGAATGAAAAGCATGATCATTTCTAAACTGAGAAAAAATCTTCCTTTTTAATTAAAACAAAACTGATAAGAAATATCAATAGTGCCATTATTGGAGCAACATTTATACAGACAAAAATTATGCTGGTATAGGTAATTTGATGTAGAATAAATTAAGACCTAATTTTAAGGAACAAATTACAGCAGTTTTAAAGTATAACTGCCCTGCCATATTTATAGTACCCTCTTCTGAAGACCTCAACTTGATATTAGTAAAAAAGATATTACAATCTTTAATTTATTTAATTGTAGTATGGGTGTCATTTGCTTTTCTTTCACTATGGAATTAATCACCTTGAAGGAATCTTCAGTTTCTATTTAAAGACTGTCAAAATATTTTAGATCTTAACAACGATTAAATGAAAATGAAACATATAGTAGAACTGCCCCATCTCAGACTTCAGACCAACAAGTTATAGAGATCCCTCATACAAATTTGTTCACAAACTGACAGTAGTCCTTTAAATGTAAAAAGTCATGTTTTTTCATTTTAATATATTATGTTTATCTGTTTTGAAGTTGCAATAATTTTTTATTTTAACATTTAACATGTGGAAATAATATAATCATTTATATGATTCTTTATGTAAATCTGTCATTAGTTCTTTAATACATTAGGTTCACTATTATCTTGTCTTTATCTTTGGCCATTAAAGTTATTATAATGTAATTATAATTGCATAATTGCAGGAAAAAGTTCCCATTAAAAAATAAAAAATAAAAAACAGCCTTAGAAATTGAAAATGTTTGTAGCATTTGTATGGTAATGGGATCTAACTGATTGGTTATAGGATCTAAAGGGGTTAATAGAATGTGACTGATTCTGTTGATCTGTTAATCAGGGGGATAAGAGAGTTGGAGAAAAAGATAGGTGGGGGTGATTTGAGATTTACTGTTTATATAGAAAATATGTACGGTATATATATTTGTGTATGGAACTACAGGTAACAAACTAACTGATTATGATAAGTGATAAGGTTTGACTGGTTGTTATGTATGACTCAGAGGCCTGACTAGAGTCCACCACCTAAGAAGAGACTGCTTTAAAATGGGGTATGGAATAGCCCAGGAAGCGGGGGAAGCATTTTTATATATTTAAGTCCAGGCAAAGCCTTACAAATCTGGACAAAGCCTTTCAGTTGTATGTGGAACTACAGATTTTAAAATACCCAATAATGATGATGGAACATAAGATATGGTTTGGCTGGTTTTGATGTATGGTGCAGAGGTCTAGCTAGGGGGCCAAAATAAGAGAGCATACACAATGCGTATAAGTTTATTTAGATAATTCACTGAACGCACATCTTCTTAAGCATGATCACAAATATAGCGACTGCAGCTTGATGACTTCCAACTTCTATGATTTTTAATGATATGAGTTGGTATTTCTTTTCTAGAGATGGTTGTGACTGTGCCAATCCAGAATGAATGGACAGAATATCTATGCTATGGGAATCCTATCCTGGTTAACAGGATATAAATATATGTGATATATGTCTTGGATTGAAGCAGTTTAGACTTGATTGATAGTAATGGTGATTTAGGGTGAAGTTGCCTAATAAGGAGACCTTTGACAAATACTCTGACAGGACATGAATTGGAAAATATTTAATGTGAATTTTGTCCGTTGTCTTTTGTTAAACTTGAGAGAGATGCTTCCTTACTAAAATTGGCGTTCAAAGGGCTGCAGAAATTATTTGGTGAAATTATGAGATCGCAAAGTCTGAGGATTCCAAAAATGACAAGAATATGGCTAGTGTTAAAGATTCATTGGTTTCTTCTTCAAATGGATTGATCCATAAAAGAATAGCTAGTTGCTTTGAAGAATGTTTCATCAACTGGTAGTCTGGAATGGATTAGTTGGATCTTTTCTTTAAGCAACCCTTTGAGAAACAGTTTGATTGGATGAGATTATATAAATGATAGGTAAAAGTTAGGGTTGATGGTAGCATAGTGGTGTTGAATGCCTGTGAAATATATATTTTTCTAGGAGACAATTTCAGGCCATTACTGCAATAGGTGCTGAATGCTAGGATTGGATCTACAGAGGGGGATTCTTTAAGATCATGCATGATGAGGAATCTATTGAATGTTTTCCAAACTCTGTATAATAAAATGGTATTTGGGGCAAGAGCTTTTGCCATAATGGAGTTAGCTTCTGCCCTTATGTTATCAAGTTTTGGCTGACTACTTCTTTCTCTGGAGGCATGGTTTGTGATTATTGCAAAAGGTCCCGAAATAAGGAAAGTTCAGTGAGTTGCTTTATAAGAAATGCTTTGATTATAAAATCATCAATGAGAAAAAATTTAATAATTCCTCTAATGTAAGGCATTACTGGGTGGGACTGGGACTCAAGTTGGGTTAAAGATGTAAGAACTGACTGATTGTTGATCTCTAAATACATGTTTTTGTTGCTCCAAAGTTGTTAGAGACAAAGAAGGAATCTATTGAATGTTTTCCAAACTCTGTATAATAAAATGGTATTTGGGGCAAGAGCTTTTGCCATAATGGAGTTAGCTTCTGCCCTTATGTTATCAAGTTTTGGCTGACTACTTTCTCTGGAGGCATGGTTTGTGATTATTGCAAAAGGTCCCGAAATAAGGAAAGTTCAGTGAGTTGCTTTATAAGAAATGCTTTGATTATAAAATCATCAATGAGGAAAAATGTAATAATTCCTCTAATGTAAGGCATTACTGGGTGGGACTGGGACTCAAGTTGGGTTAAAGATGTAAGAACTGACTGATTGTTGATCTCTAAATACATGTTTTTGTTGCTCCAAAGTTGTTAGAGACAAAGAAGCATAATAGTACTTATATTCAAAGGAGGTACTAGGCTGGATGTTATTTATAGGAAAATAGTCAGAAAAATAGGATTTATTGAAGGCTACAAGAAAGGTGGTGAATTGGTGAGGGGATTCATGGGGCCTGGGTACACTGCTTGCAATATGCTTAAGAAAAATTGAGACCAATGTATCAGTTCTTTGACACTATTTTGGTTGGGAGGAAGACATGATTCAGTAAACTGTTTGTAGTCATAGAGGAGATGGCTGATGAACGATCTATCTTGATGACAAAGTAGTAGTGAAAAAGTTCAAATATCCTTGCAGACTTTGCAGAGTAGATTTTGTGAACAGGGAAGAGAAACAACTTTGTCTATTTTGGAATGGATGAGTCAATATTATCTAAGGGAATTTCAGCTTACATGAGATATTTTTTTTTCTTCAGAGATGGGTATATTAAGATTGGAGAACATATTTAAAGCTTTACTCACATTCTGGGGATTGGGTGTATCTGGTTCGAGAAGTAGGCAATCGTAGAAGTAGTGAATAGCTCCCAAACAATGCTAATGGTTGAAAAGAATCCAATCCAATATTTATGTGAATTCATTAAATATCTTTGGGCTACTTCTGGAACCAAATGTCAATTTCTTTGATAGAAAAGAAAGGGACATTATAAGTTACAAACGTCAGAAATTGAACAGAGATCTTAAGGAGTCTGTTAGGATCTTCAACTGGGATTACAAAAGTAGTAGGCTTAACCAGATGCTGTATAGAACCGCAAGTTCCTATAAAATAACAGAGCTTTCTTCCTCCAAATATGAGTAATCGGATGTTGAGCATGATTGTGATCCTTCCGTTAAGGAGAGATTATTAAACATTTTTTAGGGGTAGGTAACCAGAGAGAAGGAAACCAGAATCCATATAAGAGTCACAACAGGGGGAAAGCTCCATCTGTACCGTATCTGAGGGTCAGGGATGTCTGGGGTTACAGTGGCCCGGACCCATTCCAAAAATGAAGAAGGGGACAAAATCATTAATCTGTCCAACAGAACCCTAACACAAGCTCAAATGAATATTCTATCCAAAGGTTTATCATTTACCTCCTCTAATGACTTCAACTTTTTTGAGATCATGAAGGATGTCAATCTCTAGGTTAGAACATTGCTTTTAGAAAAAACATTTCAGTAAGAATAAGGAACTCAGGGAGTTAGAGTCCATAGAACAGATGATGTTTGAGGATTTGTCAGATCTTTTAGCAGAGAATGTAATAGAATATAGAGATGAGTAATTTTGGTCCAAAATACTCAAAATAAAATCTAAATTTTCTCCAGCTCTTTCTATTTGTCCACAAGCAGAGATATTTTTTTTTAAATTGGTTACAGAGCACATTAGTAAATTGTTTTATGGAGGAGGCAATAACCTAACTGGGAGTGAATTTAAGTCCCTAAAAGAAATGAAAGAATGGGATGATGTGGTTATTAAGGCTTATGATAAGGGATGGCAATGTGGTCTTGTGGCCTATTAAGAAATATGAAAAAGAAGCCATGAGACTATTTAACTATTTAATTACTCAATAAGATATATTACAAACAGCTCACATATGATCCCACAAAAGAGTTTTACAAAATACACTATAATGTTGACCTCTGCCAAAGATAATATTGTGATCAATCTCAAGTAATTTAAGTTTTTGGAGGGCAAGAAACCCAGAGTGGCTACAATCTATTTGTTACCAAAAGTGCATAGGAATGCCACAAATCCCCCTGGGAGACCTATTGTCTCTGGCAATGTCTCTCTCTTTGAACAGGCTAGTAAATTTCTAGATAATAGACTAAGGTCTGTTGTTCTCAGCTTACCATCGTATGTACGTGATACCATGAATATATTAAATAGGTTGGAAGGTATTACATTGAATGACTCAACTCTACTAGCTACAGTAGGTGTTGAAGCACTCTATACCTCAATTGGACATCATGCTGTTCAGTACAATTTATACATGAAATCCAACATTAATAGAGAGAAGCACCAGTTCATCATTAAATTACTTGCGTTCGTACTGGAGCATAATTATTTATTCTTCAATGGGAAGTATTATCTACAGACACATGGCACTGCCATGGGCGCAGCGCACACCAACATATGCAAACATTTATCTGTGTTGGTGGGAGCAGGAGGTGTTTTTTCGGAACTCATGAATCAATACACGAACCATGTAATATTATGGCTTCGCTATATAGGTGATGTGTTCATCCTTCGGGATGGCACTCAGACATTGTTCCTTGAGTTCATTGCCAAACTTAATGACAACAATCTGGATCTCAGATTAACCTACCACCTTGATCCCATATTTGTAGATTTTTTGCATATCACTATCCAAAGAGATGAACTTGGCAAGATAAAAACTGATCTGTATTGCAAATCAACTGCTACTAATAGCATATTGCACTTTGAGAGTGCCCATCTGCCCATTACCAAAAAAGCCATTCCTACAGGTGAATTATTAAGGAGAAATTGCTCTGAAGTGAGTGATTTTAAGACAAGACCAAAATAATTGAGAACTACACTCCATCTGAGGGGGTATAGGAAAAAGAGTTCCTAAACTGTATTTCATAAGGCCCTACATACACCCAAAGATATGCTTTTAACACCCAGACCACCAAAACCTTGAGATGGTATAGTGAGGTTTGTAGGTACTTTTAGCAAACAATGGTGGCAAATCCTCAATATCCTAAACAGACATGCCAACATCATGAAGAATGATGATGTACTTAATAGGGTGGTAGGTGAAAGCACACAAGCAAGTTGGCGAAGATCACCTAACTTAAAGGATATCAAGACCAAACCGTTTAATAAGGTGAGGGGCACACACGCTTGTGGACATTATAAATTCTGCTCGTCTCTTAAGACACTCACACAAATTCAAGACAGAAGAGCTACAGTTCATTATATTAACAATTTTTAACTGTAGTACAGAAGGTGGAATATAATGCCTTGAATGCCTTGGTGGGCTTAGGTACGTGGGCATGACCTCCCGTGAACTGAGAACATCTGGGAGAGCACCTTTTGAATATATGCAGTCAGATCTGAATAAAGGGAAAACAAAGGGAAAACCCTATCTACGGTTGCCAGGTATTTTCTCAATTGTCATTATTCAAAACCTATATTGAAGTTTGGGGCCTACAAACGGTCTCTTTGGGAATTAGAGGAGGTGACCTTGAGACTGCATTACTCAGGGTGGAAAGAAAATGGATTTTCCTTCTTAATACACTTATGCCAAATGGCTTTAATGAGAATTAATGAGTTAATACATATCAGGCCAACGATATAGACTAGAACAGTACTGGCATTTATTTTTATTATTTTGTATTTTGAGGGTTTGCGAGTCCCATCGCATATCAGACCCCCGAACCAAACTGATTGATATGTAACCTCCAGGTTTTACTGCCGTAGTGATGGCCGTCTCATTGTCTATTGGCTGTTTTGAAATGGGTGGTTACGGCCTTGCTTAATTGATCATGTTCCCGCCCTGAACTGCTATGCATGAGTGCATGGTTTGTAGCTTCGGTGTTCCCCCCTTAACTTGTGAGCTTGTTCAATTCAATTCAATAGCACAGGAATTTTAGCAGAGTTCAAGCCCGCAGCATGCCCACAGACATACTGGCTTTTTCCTGCGAGATGCGGCCTTCAAATTGAATTAGGCTCTATATCTTTAGAATATAACAGTCATTTGTAGGGTTAACTTCTATAGTGCTCTTTCTTATATTAGAGATTGCATACATTGGGCCTCATTCAATTGCAATTTGGCCAATTGAATAGGTCTCTAAATAAGCACTTAACATATTTTTTTTAAATACATTTTTAGTTAGTAAACATCTATTCAAAAGCAAGGTTTTCACTAACTAAAAACTTCTTTTAAAAAAATATGCTATGTGCTTATTTAGAACCCTATTCAATTGGCCAAATCGCAATTGAATGAGGGCCATTATATGGGCTGCCTGGATTTACTGAATGCCTTATTAACCCTATAATGGATAAGAAAAAGTTGCACTGTGGTTCTTAGACCTCAGTCTGGGCTAAAGCGCTTAGAGTAATCCAAGTTGATGGAGAGTCCTAGCTTAGATAGTTATTTCTTGATATGTGGCCAATGATTCTGACTATTGGTTATGCACTTGGTAAACTTCTGTTATTGATAGTTGTATGTGGCGTGGTATGATCTCTTAATAGATCATCTTTTGAAAATAGAAAATTAGGAATCTTGCAGCTGGCCTCAAGGACGCTGTTCACTACGGCGTTCTATGACTAGATATGAAAATAAGAGGGATAGGGGAGACAGCACAAAAAGCTCCTGGTGTAGATATCTTGGATATTGGGGGACAAACACCACACACGTATATAAATGGTGCTCACCTTGCTCTACTTCAAGGTATCAGATATTATAAAGGCGTTGTATGTGGAGTACCCATTGGATCTTTAGTCACGCGCGTCTGGACCGCGATTGTAGTTGATGGAACAGCGTTCCTGGTTGTTTTAGTGGTGATTTTTAGGTTAAATAACCTTAGACATACTCTTGATTGAATGAAATATTTAATATTTAATATATATTTTTTTATATAAAATATTTCATTCAATCAAGAGCATGTGTAAGATTATATAATGTCCATCAACTATAATCGTAGTCCAGACGCGCGGGACTAACAATCCAACGGTTACTCCACATACAACACCTTTATAATACCTCATACCTTGAGGTATAGCAAGGTGAGCACCATTTATATACGTGTGTGATGTTTGTCCTCTAACCCTCTAATGGGATTGAGGAATCTGGGGGATTAATAAAAGTATCTTTAGAAGGTAACAGTCATTTGTAGGGTTAACCTTTAAAGTGCTGTCTCCCATGTTAGAGATTGGAAATTTTATGAGTACTGCCTGGATAACTGCAAGCTGTATTGAGGAATCTGTAAGAATATAAAAAAATATATATCTCTAGAACCATTTAACAAACTAAAGTGATATATAGCCACATTAAATTGGGGCTACGTTTTAAAACGTAGCCCATAACTCCAATTTTACTTGTTTTGCTGCTATTAAATTATCTCTGTAACGCAGCCCGCACAGAACTTGCGGGTTAAAATGCAGCAAGGCCGTAATTGCCTACGGGATGAGCAATGTTGAACATCTCAGCTGCAAATTCTTTGATCCGTCAAGCCCGCACCCTCTACAATTACATATATGCTATTAAATTGCAAAGTCACTCACAAGCTTGCCCGTTAAACGCAAATGGAGCCCAAAGCCCACGAGTGCTGGGGAGGTCTTGCAAAGGCTTGAAAAGCCATACGTATGCTACCGGAGCAGCAAAAGAGACCACCCCCCTCCGGCCCCCAAGCCTCCCTCCGGCCCCTAAACCTCGCCCCTGCTCCCCAAACAAATCTCCATCCTCAGGGGTTCCAATTGGGACCCCACGCAGGCTCCCTATATTACCTCTTGATTGGGACCCCCGTGGCAGTTAAATTGTTAACCCCTGCCGCGGGGGTACTTCAATTACCCCCACAGCACCTAAAATTAACCACCCTATGGTGGGGGTTATCATTGGGACCGCCGCAATGTCTCTACATAAACCCTTGCTGCAGGGTTCCCAATCGGGACCCCAGACAAATTCAAATTTCAAAATTCCTGACAAGCGATTCCTTAAAGGACCCGCCCTAAAATATAAAATAACCCCTGCCACAGGGATACTCTAAGTACACCCCTGGCACCTAGAATTAACCCCATCACTCATGGGGGTCTATATAGACCCTCATGAGACTATTATTAACCCCATCAGTCCAATAGGGGTCTATATAGACCCCTAGGACACTATTAACCCCTACATTAACACTATAAGTGACATGAAGGTCCTCCAGGACCCTCATGACCCAAAGTCTAAGCACTACACTACACTATTAACCCTTTCGTAACCCATTCCATTCTATTGACCCCCTCTAACTAATTAACAATAATTAATCCTATGATTAACTAATTAACCCCCTTCAGTAATTAACCACCGCCCTATTTAACCCTAACTATACCCAATAAACTCTAACCCTAACTATACCCAATAAAACCTAACTGCACCTAATTAACCCTAACTGTACCTTATTAACTCTAACTATACCCAATAAACCCTAACTGTACCTAATTAATCCCAACTATACCCAATAAACCCAAACTGTACCTAATTATACCTTACTGTACATAATTAACCCTAACTGTACCTAATTAAGCCTAACTATACCCAATAAACCAAAACTGTAACTAATTGACCCTGACTGTACCTAATTAACCCTAGTTGTACCTATTAAACCCTAACTGTACCTAATTATCCCTAACTGTACCTAATAAACCCTAACTATACCCAATAAACCCTAACTGTACCTAATTACTCTAACAGCACCTATTAAACACTAACTGTACCTCATTAACCCTAACTGTAACCAATTAGCCCTAACTATACCCAATAAACCCTAACTGTACCTAATGAACCCTAACTATACCCAATAAACCCTAACTGTACCTATTTAACCCTAACAGTACCTAATCAACCCATATCCTAATAAACCCTACTCTATCCTATCCTACCCTTTTAACCCCTACACTACCCTATCCTACCCTATTAACACTCTTACAACCCCTGCACTACCCTATCCTACCCTATTAACCCCTAATAACCCCTACACTACCCTATCCTATTAACCTCCTAACCTCAATTAAATCCCTAATCACCCACTAAGTACAGAAAATAATAAAACCTTACTAAGTACAGAAAAAAAATGCTAATTAGATAAAAATAAAAAAAACAATACAGAAAATAAGAAAATGCTAATTACATACAAATAAAAAACCAGTACAGAAAATAAAAAAAGACTCACACATAAAATAAAAAAACACTACATAAAATAATAACCACTATTAAAAGAAAAAATAAATTACAACCTGTAAAAAAAGAAAGCGTTAATGTGACCACTGACCTGGCCAAAATGCCCCTCCAGCGGTGTCCAGAGATGCCCTGGTCTTAACCCTTCTGGTCCAGGAAAGGCCCCTCCAACAATGGCCCGGTCTTCTGACACACCTACAAAAAAAAACATAACAATATAGTAAATAAACAAATACTGACAACCTCTACAAAAAGAAAGGGTTAATAGTCTACTCACCTGGCCAAAATGCCCCTCCGGCGGTGTCCAGCAATCGCCTAATCTTCACTTTTCTTGTCCCGGGTTTTATTATTTTCTGTACTTAGTGGGTATTAGGGATTTAATTGGGGGTTAGAGGGTTAATAGGATAAGGCAGTGTAGGGGTTATTATGGGTTAATATGGTGGGAAAGGGTAGTGTAGGGGTTATTTGGGGGTTAATAGGATAGGACAGGGTAGTTTAGGGGATATTAGGAGGTTAATAGGGTAGGGTAGGATAGGGTAGTGTAGCGGTTATAAGGGGGTTAATAGGGCAGTATAGGGTAATGTAGGGGTTATTAGGGGGTTAATATGGTAGGAGAGGGTAGTGTAGGGGTTATAAGAGGGGTTAATAGAGTAGGATAGGGTATTGTAGGGGTTATTAGGGAGTTAATAGGGAAGGGGCTAGTTGGATATGGGTTAATTAGGTAATGTTAGGGTTAAATAGGTACAGTTAGGGTTCATTAGGTACAGTTAGGGTTTATTGGGTACAGTTAGGATTAATTAGGTACAGTTAGCGTTAATTAGGTACAGTTAGGGTTTATTGGGTATAGTTAGGGTTAATAAGGTACTGTTAGGGTTAATTAGGTACATTTAGGGTTCATTAGGTGCAATTAGGGTTAATTAAGTACAGTTAGGGTTTATTGGGTATAGTTAGGGTTAATTAGGTACAGTTAGGGTTTATTGGGTATAATTAGGATTATATAGGACTAGATGGGGATAACTGGGTCTAGATAGGGTTAAGTGGTTAGTGATAGAGTTAATTAGGTATAGTGAGGGATAAATAGGGCTAATTACTTAGAGGGGTGGTTAATTACTGAGGAGGGTTATTTAGTTAATCATAGGATTAATTATTGTTAATTAGATAGAGGGGGTAATAGAATGGAATGGGTAGGAAAGGTTTAATAGTGTAGTGCTTAGACTTTGTGTCATGAGGGTCCTGGAGGACCCTCATGACACTTATAGTGTTAATGTAGGGGTTAATAGTGTCCTATAGGGGTCTATATACACCACTATTGGACTGATGGGGTTAATAATAGTCTCATAAGGGTCTATATAGACCCCCATGAGTGATGCGGTTAATTTTAGGTGCCATTGGGGTACTCACAGTACCAACGTGGCAGGAGGATTAATTTAAGGTGACATGGGGATACTTGAAGTACCCCACTGCATGGGTACCCCCGCAGGACCCTTGCAGCAAGGGGATACTGTGGGGAGCATGCGGGCGATCCGCAGGCTTTCCTGACAATCTTTTTTGCCATTGGCTACTTCTAAACCAGTAACTACTGGTTTGACTAATTGATCCTGTTCACGGCCGCACATCCAACGTGTAACAGAATTATTTATGGATTTGCGTCTCTGGAAAGTAGATCTAGTTTAATAGGAGAGTAACACAGGAGAATTTCAATCCCGCAGCCCTTGCAAGCTTCACGTTGGATTTACTGGACTGGAATTTAATAGGGATATTAATCAGTACATTTTGCCCATCCTTGCTGTTATATTGTGCTTATAGTGAGATTGTTACCATTGTAAGACAATCTTTTGGGCTATACTCAATATGTGGTACTTTTTATGATTATAGGAATATTCTGACATTCCAAAAGCAGCACTATCTGTGGCATTTAAAATACCTTTCTTTATAAAATGACTTTACTTTAAGTAAATCAGGAAATTATTAATAGGAATAACTCTTTTGAACCCATAGAGGACAAATGGTGGGTTCTTGAAAATCACCACAATAGTAGTACCTCGTAGGGAAAGAGTCTACTATATATTTCTGATGATACTTGGATCATTACAGATAGAATGAGTTGGTTGTTTAGTTTGTAGAATATCTGAATTTTCTGTGCAGGCCCCCTTTTTGACTAAGCAAAACTCCCCACACACACACTCATTTGTATGTGGTATTTTCCAAGGTTTACTTTGAATTTAGCCTTTTCCTACTTTAGGTATATATTCCAGGTCACAATTTATATCCAATACTACTTTCACACATGGTAAATAGTGATGTCTCGAACATCAAATTTTCGGTTCGCGAACCGGGCGAACCGCCATAGACTTCAATGGGCAGGCGAATTTCAAAACCCACAGGGACTCTTTCTGGCCACAATAGTGATGGGAAAGTTGTTTTAAGGGGACTAACACCTGGACTGTGGCATGCCGGATAGGGGATCCATGGCAAAACTCCCACGGAAAATTACATAGTTGATGCAGAGTCTGGTTTTAAGCCATAAAGGGCATAAATCACCTAACATTCCTAAATTGTTTGGAATAACATGCTTTAAAACATCAGGTATGATGTTGTATCGATCAGGTAGTGTAAGGGTTACACCCGCTTCACAGTAACAGACCAATCTCCCCGTTTAATGCACCGCAAACAACCGCAAACAGTCCCTTTGCACAACCGCAAACTCCCCATTTGCACAAGGTTGGATACCAAGCTAGCCATGTCCCGTTCCTTGTCCTCACTGATGTCATTGAAGGTCTCTTCCTCCACCCAGCCACCAAGGGTCCCCGAAAGGTGACAACAAGCTACATGGGATGCCTGCTGTGTTTGGTCTTCCACCTCCTCAAAACCACCTTCCTCCTCTGACTCCTCTTCTTCAGACACCTCTCTCTGCGTTGCCTCTGTCTGCGTTATTATATGGTGTGTACTGTTAAGAAGTACTATTCCTATCGGTTTAATCCCTGTTACGTCCACTATTAGGGGACGTGTATATGGCATTGATTTTTGGAACAGGGAGATGGAAAAAGATGCTTGGTCGGACCTCCTACTTCAAATTTGGGGCACTGCGCATGCAATCTAAGGTGCCACCAGATATGAGTGTCACTGTACACTGGCAAAAGTTGGCAGAGTAGGTGCTGTAGGCCTCACACACGCCTGTAGGCAGGCAACTGATATTCAATAGATTACAGTCAAAAAAGTGTTGTTTTATGTCACTGTACACTACGGTTGCACCAGATATGACGAATCACTGTGCACTGGCAAAAGTTGGCAGAGTAAATGCAATAGGCTTCACACACACGCCTGTAGGCAGGCAATTGCTATTCAATCTATTACAGTCAAAAAAGTGTTGTTTTATTTCACTGAGCACAATATAAGCTGTGAGCCTGACACAGGCAGGCAACTGAAATTAGATTAAAGGAAAAAAGGTTTTTTTTTTTTTCAATGTATGGTACACCAACTATGACTGGTGAAACAGAGCAGAATATTAGCTGTGAGCCTGACACAGGCAGGCCACTGAAATTAGATTACAGGAAAAAATGGTTGTTTTCAATGTATGGTACACCACCAGGTATGAGTAGTGAAAATAAGCACAATATAAGCTGTTAGGTGTTAGCCTGTCACACACACACGCTGGCAGGCAGGCATATGCAATTAGATTACACAGAAAATAAATTATAAAATAAAATAAATGATGTTCTAGCCCTAAAAAGGGCTTTTTGGGTTGCTGTCCTTGCAGCAGATATCAGATGAGTCCTTCAGGTCTGTAGTGGAAGCTAAATACACAGCCTGGCTATCTATTTCCCTATTAAATCTCCAGCAGCTACACTATCTGTCCTCTCATAACAAATCAGCTTCAGAATGATTCTAAAATGTATGCTGTCCTTCAGATGGAAGGCTGTGGAAGGGAGTGTATGCTGCTGATTGGCTGGAATGTGTCTGCTGACTGTGAGGTGCAGGGTCAAAGTTTCCTCAATGATAAAGAATAGGGGGCAAACCTAAAAGCGCATGTGTCCGCTTGTGTGGGGTATGGCATCATGATACCACAGTAGTGTTGGTAAATATCTGTGTGTGGCTATCTAAACTTTTGTGTAGCTAAAAGCTGTTAAAGTAGGACTACAGTGGTCCCTTAAGTAAAACTAAAGTGATGATACTGTGATATTTGCACCAAATGTGACCCCTTATGCGCAGTAGCATAGCTAGCCGGTGGCACCAGGGGTGGACCGCCCCAGGTGGAACCTCCTTGGAGGCGGCAAAAATGAACCCAGTTGCCACTCACCTAGAATCACTCCCTCCCCTCCCCTGGCTCCCTCCTCCTGCACCTCCCCTGGCTCCCTCCTCCTCCACAGCCCATGCACTCTTTCAGTCCAGTGGAGGAGAGGAGGAGCCTCCAGTGGGAGGAGCTTCCAAACCGGTGCGTGGAGAGGGGAAGGAGAGAAAAAGAGGGAGAGACAGGTAAAGGGACAGAGAGAGGCGGAGCGACAGAAAGAGAGAGGGGGAGATACAGAAAAAGGGGGAAGAAAGGGAGAAAGAGGAGGCGGAGAGGAAGAGAGAAAGAGGGGGGACAGGGAGATGGAGAGTAGGAGAGAGGGGGGAGCAAGGGTAAGAGAGAGAGAACAAGGAGGGAGAGAGAGAAAGGGAGAGACACAGAAAGAGGGAGAGAAAGAGGGGAGAGAGCTAGAGAGAGTGGGAAGAGAGGCAGAAAGACGGAGAGAGAAAGATGCAGAGAGGGAGATGAGACAAATATAGGAGAGAGAGAAAGAGAGAGAGAAAGATGGGGAAGAGATGGTGAAAGAGGGGAGAGGGAGAGTCAGAGGAGGAGAGAGAGACAGAGAGGAAGAGAAAGGGGAGAGAGAGACAAAGAGAGGGGAAGAGTAAGAGAGGGTAGAGAGAGAAAGTGAGTAGGTGTGAGACACAGAGAAAGCGGTAGAGAAAGAGGGGGAGAGAGAGGTTCGAGGGGAGATAAAGGGATAGGAAGATATATATATATATATATATATATAGAGAGAGAGAGAGAGAGAAAGGGGAGAGGAAGACAATGTGAGGGGGGGAAAGAGGGGAGAAGGAGAGGGAGAGAGAAAGATAGAGAGAGGGAGAGAAAGAGGGAGGGAGGGTGGGAGAGAGAGAAGGGAGAGAGAGAGACAGAAAGAGAGGGGGAGAGAGAAAGAAAGGGGAGATAGGGGACAGAGAGAGGGAGATGGAGATAGAGGGGGAGGGAAGGTAGACAGAGAGAGAGAAGTGAGATAGAAAGAGGGAGAAGGACACAAAGAGAGGAGAAAGAGAAAGAAGGAAAGAGAGGGAGAGACTGAGAGAGGAAAAGAGAGGAAGCAAGAAACAGAAGGAGAGAAAAAGGAAGGAAGGGGAAGAGAGGAGGGTGTGATATATATATATATATATATATATATATATATATTTATATATATATAATATTCGCAGGGCAAGGAGCAATCTCAGGGACAGCCCCGGGCGGCATAAGCTCTAACCACACCACAGCTTATGCGACTGTCGTTAGACAGGCAAAACATTTATTGAATGGAGAAAATGAACTAAGTACCTAACTATATAGTTTGAGACACTAGAGAAGAAAGTACTAGAACACGAGATCTTGAAACTTGAATGTAGAAGTGCCATTGATTGTTTACTATTTCTCAGTATGTATAGTAGATACATTGAATATATTCCCAGCAGATCTTATAGGATCCAATAAAACAAGACAACTTGAATGCCTAGCATATTTATGGCACTTTTTTGCCCAAGTTATTCAGTGGAGCTTCCACCCAGGGCCCTGCATTATAGAAAACAATTAAATAAAAGAAAAAATACTCAGCACCACTGGTAGCTCTGCCCCTGAGGGTAATATTTGCACTCATTTTTCCATTCCAAGAAAATGCTGATTTTCACTTTAAATGCAAACATAGTATACATTTGTCAGTTTTCCTGTTTCATACTCTGTAGTGCAACAAAATATCACTTGGGACAACTTCACATTTATGCAACTACATATTCATAAATTATTACCAAACTCTGGTATTAAAGTATTAAGCAACTCAATTGGTAGCTTGTGGAATGTTTCCATTCATCGTTTGTTGCTTCATCATTGCCCTAGAAAATTACTGCAATTGAATGTGAATGATCTAACATTGGAGACTTACAATTATTTCCATGACGTTATTCTGATTTTGCTATATTTTTATATGGATTTGTGAATCCAAGTATCTACAAATTATAAAGTGAATGCTAATATGATTTTCCTAATATCTTTGCATGCTCTAAAATATTTGTCTCCATTAGATCCTCCACAGCCACTTTTAACATCGCTTTTAAAACTTATAGTCATCTATGGTGTCAGAATTTGTGTGTTTAACTGTAACAGATTATTTTTCTCATGATGTTTAATTTAATCTAAATGAATATGCTACTACACAGATAATTAGAAACAATGTTAAATACATATTGCCATACTTTATTTAACACACTGGCAGACTAGTCACAGCATGAGATGTGAACATACATTCCCAATTTGTTTAATATTAATGCCTGTGTAATTTCTGTACAACAAATAATGTAAATGAGGTATTGGTATTTAATTCACCCCACAAAAAACAGAACATTTTTGGAGCATGTGTTCATCTCTATTCACTATATATTAAAAATTTTTAGCAAATAAATACTATCACTACACATATAATCACCGGGCAAGGTAGCTGTAGCATTGCTATTTGTGCTAGTTGCAATATTTTATTTGCTTTTGTAAATACATTTTATTCTCACGGTTTCTTAAAGGGCCAGTGTACGTGGAAGGCAACGGTCTGCAGGCATCTAGTTCACCACTTGTAAGTTCAAAAAGTTTATGTTTATAAAGCTAACACTGGTCAACAAAGATTTTGTCTCAGAGCAAACAAGGGCTGGGCTGTATGTAATTAATCCCACTGATTTTGAAAATGGTCTCAGAATTTTTCTATCACCCATAGTATTAAAGTTACATAATCTTTAATATAATACATCGTGCTATAGAACACATGCATACAGCATTAAGATATGTGAATTTCTCATCAGTAAAATCCTAGTATTATTTGTAATTGATGTAAATTCTACTGATTATTCAATGTAAAATAGGGCCCAGAGTAATAAACAGTTGAGTCATATTCTGTCATGTGATGCTCTTGAGGCATGATGAGTTACGTGTCTGCTTGTTTACTGTATGAGTCGGCGTTCCTGGCCAGTTGTTCAAACATCTATCAATTTAAGCCTTATTAAATTGCAATTTGGCAAATTCTAAAAGGCTCTATATAAGCACATAGCATTTTGTTTTTACAGAAGTTTTTAGTCAGTGAACTTCTATCCGAAAGCAAGGTCTTCATGAACTAAAAACTTCTGTAAAACAAATGCTATGTGCTTATGTAGAGCCTAATTGCAATTTAATAAGACTGTTTATGTTCATAATAGTGAGTTGAACAATGCCAAAAAATTTTATTATTAATCCGTGGTACACTTGTGGTGAGGTGATATTTAAAATTCATAAACATGGTTTTACTCCACTTATTAAGAAGTATTATGAGCTTTAATTTGGATGCAAAGTCGGTGTCCAAGATAAAAGTTGGGCCCCTGATTTTTGTTGTCGTACCTATGTCAGACTTCTCACAAGTTGGTCAACGAGTTCTCGGCACATGAATTTTGCTGTTCCAATGATTTGGTGAGAAACAAAAATACTTTTGTCTTACAAACATTTCAGGCAGAAGAAGTAATGCTTAGCGATGATGAACAAGAAAAATAGTAGAGCATGGGGATGATGATATAAGGCTTGATCAAACTTTTGAGGCTTCCTGTTCATCATTACAACCACATTTCCTTACCCAAGGAGATCTTAATAACCTCGTCCAAGATTTGAACCTATCTAAAATGCAAGCAGAACTTTTAGGCTCCAGGTTGAAAGTCTGGAATCTTTTCCATAAGGAAACTAAATATATAGGCATTGTGACTTTAATGATTTATTTTCTCTTGAAGATGAACTTGTTTTTTGCAATGATGTTTATTCTATCATGGAAGGACTTGGTCAGGAGTACAAAACAGAGGATTGGCATTTATTTATCGATTCTTCTAAAGTTAGATTGGAAGCTGTGCTTCTACACAAAGGAAATAAGTTTCCATCAGTGCCACTAGCTCATGCTGTCAATATCAAATAAACTTATGAGAGCATGAAACCCGTGCTTGAAAAAATCAAATATGAAGAATACTAATGTAATATATGTGGTGACTTGAAAGTAGTCGCTCTTTTACTTGGACTACAACTTGGTCACACAAAGTACAGCTGTTTTCTTTGTGAGTGGGACTGCAGAGAAATAATATTAACACTCAACACAACAATGGCCAAAACAAATATTACTAACTTTAGGACAGAAGAATGGTGTCAACTTTAGGACAGAAGAATGGTGTCAATACACCACTCTATCCAGAAAAAAATGTATCTACCTCCACTCCATATAAAGCTTGGCCTTACGAAGAACTTTGTCAAAGCGATTGATTGAAGTGTACCTGGATTTACATATTTAAGAAAAAAATTCAAAAGGATCATTGATGCAAAGATCAAAGAGGGGATATTTGTAGGACCTCAAATAAGACAACTGATGAGATGAAAAAGATGAGAACTTTCAGTTAAACAAGGCTCATAAAGATTTCACCTTAAAGAAAGAAAATAGTTTTTCATAGTAAGGTTGACTAATCTGTGGAATTCTCTACCAAAGGAGGTGGTCACACTGGATTTGATGGACAACTTTAAAAAGGGATTGGATATATTTTTAACTAAAAAGGGCATTCAGGTTATCTTGGATAATTAGAAATGGAGTTTTGATCCAAGAAGGAGTCCGATCGCCAGTATCTGTGGTCAGGAAGGAATTTTTATTTTTATTTCCCTTCCTTAGACAATTGGCAAAGTTTCACTGTGTTTTTTTTTCTGTTTGCCTTCCTCTTGATTAATTAACAATTAATCTGCATATTGCAGATCAGAGGAGATCTAAAAAGGTTGAACTTGATGGACTAAAATTATTTTTTCAACCTATGTTACTATGCACCTATGTAACTATGTAAATACATATGTATTTTTCTATGTATATAAATGAGGATTCCTTTGTTAATATAATCCCACAATATTTTGGCCCTGCATTTGGATCCTTGATATATTAAGCATATTTTGCTCTTAGTAGTTGTCCAACATCCTTTTCTCAAATCAATTATAATTACTGGAGTACAATTAACAAAACTTTTATGAAGGTAGCTTGAAGACAACAAATTTATAATAATATTTTTTATCTCTACAATATAAGGTGAAAATAATGCAAATATTATTAAGTGCAAATAAAAATATAAATATATATATAAAATATATAAACAAAGAGACGTGAGGAATTCACGGTTCCCCAGGGTGTTTCCCACCCCAAATTCAATATGACAAGGTAAAGGGGATAAAGTGCAAATCTAGTTTATTATTTATTTATTAGTGCAAGACAGCGACGAATAAAATAATTAAAAACAAGGGAAAGGCATATATATAAAACAAGGGCAAATGTGAGGAGCACAGAAATCCTATTTCTATATAGAAACTCTATATAGAAAATATAATATACTCCAATTGGAGGGATACTGACACTCCAACCTTCAGTCACAATAGTTACTATTAAAATGAAAAATCCATGAATAAAAATGTGCTAGCTCAAAACTTGGAGTGTGGCTTGCTAATTAGTATGCTGTCCCTAAATACCAGCACCTATACTTAGAGTACCTCCTAATGTATATCAATGTCTATAGAGACATATACATATGGCACCATATAGTAAATTTAGCACCATATAGTAAATTTATACAATGATTACAAGTGGCTTATCTCTCAAGTTATAACCCTCTAGAGACATAAAGCCTCTCATGAATGCACTCAATGGGCTTTAAAGGGTAGCTACGATAAAGCAGACCGTCTGGAGATTATAAAAATATATATGGAGAAGTATGGAGCCCTCATAGGGATTATAGGGACATTAAGCTAGGCCAAACGCTCAGCGTTCACGAGCTGCACATAGCGTGACTTCCTGGTCTGTAACGCGCATGCGCACGTCTAGCGTGATGACGTGCGCTGCGTGGTTACTGGGGCCTAGTTACAGAGGGTTATAACTTGAGAGATAAGCCACTTGTAATCATTGTATAAATTTACTATATGGTGCTAAATTTACTATATGGTGCCATATGTATATGTCTCTATAGACATTGATATATATTAGGAGATACTCTAAGTATAGGTGCTGGTATTTAGGGACAGCATACTAATTAGCAAGCCACACTCCCAGTTTTGAGCTAGCACATTTTTATTCATGGATTTTTCATTTTAATAGTAACTGTTGTGACTGAAGGTTGGAGTGTCAGTATCCCTCCAATTGGAGTATATTATATTTTCTATATAGAGTTTCTATATAGAAATAGGATTTCTGTGCTCCTCACATTTGCCCTTGTTTTATATATATATGCCTTTCTCTTGTTTTTAATTATTTTATTCGTCGCTGTCTTGCACTAATAAATAAATAATAAACTAGATTTGCACTTTATCCCCTTTACCTTGATATATATATATAAAATAGCCAAATATTGTCTAAAGGCTTCTATAGTTTAAGAAAAAACAGGATTTGGTGTTATCTAACAAACTAAAAACAGCTATGAAAGACCTGGTCATACAATTTTTTTTTAGAGAAAATCTTTTTAGACTCACCTTGTATATAGATATAGTTTCATGATTCTGTCTTCAGCACTTCCTGCTACTTCAAGCTTAAAGGGATATGTAAATTTGCTGGATTATTAATGCATCTGATAGAGTAGAATTAATAGTGTATGAAAAAAAATTTGCACAAAAAAATCCCACAATAAACATTTAATCACTTATGTTGAAGTTAGCAAATTTTTTTGTAATTTCTGTCAGTTGAAAATCAGGGTTAACACCCTCTCCAAACCTAGGCAAAATTAGCATACTATGTGAAAAATAGTGTTGGTCAATCAGGAGAAAGCAGAGGCTGAAACATTTTGTATCACCCTGGGTTGTGGTCTGTACTGCAAAGCAGCCTGGCATATGTTGTCTGGAAAATGTTAGAATGTACTATAAGAGTCTCTATTTAGCACATTCACATTAGATTACAACTCCACAGTTTGCCTGTTTTCTGCATCAACTGCAGCTGGTGTTTTTTTTCTCTCTCTCCGTCTCTTTGTGGGGAATTTCAGCTGTGACCCCACCAACCATGTGACTGGCATAATTTCTTTTAGAGGTCACAAACTGTACCCAGATGCTGTGCAGCGGGTACACTTTATGTAAGCTTCCTAGGGGTGTGCACATCCAGATAGCAGTATTCAGCATATAAATATGAAAGTACATTCAACTTTTCAATAGAATACATATTTTTCTGCTAATCAGTGGCTGATTATTAGTAAACATTTGAAACCCAGGAAACGTATGTATACCTTTAGGGGTGTGCTTCTATATTGAGCAGTGGAGGGAGATGGAGTATGCATATGGGAAGCAAATGTGTTCTATAATTGGAGCATTAATTATTTTTGTATAATTTGACCTATCCACACGCATACCCGGAATCAGTTAATTCAAGGTGAAATGCAAACCATGATCTATGAGAAATATAAGCTCCTCTCTCACATACAGTATGAAACCGTCACCAAGATACCATTTATTCTTCTAGGGTTCTGCAGATACATTACAACGCATTTTTGTCTAACTAAAAGCAAGTTTTAAGACCTTTTCTCTACTACGCTCAAACATTTTAAGCATAGTTTTTACAATAATTTTTCCAGAAACATATTACAAATGTCATTTTTGCTAAATATGATAATGTTTAAATAATAAAAATTTGTTTAAAATCACTTCACAGATCTCTGATGAGCTATGTAAGTGAAAACTCTATGAAAAACTCTATCACAGCTTAATGTAAAAAAACTCCATGCAGGCTGAATTATTGTTGAATATATGATGCACTACATCAGTTCTACCTATTATTTTGTGCGTGCTGAATCCTCTTCTTTGTATAATGTTTTTGAAAAACTAGAAATATTATAGTAAATTTTATATTTATCTACCTTTGCTCTTCACATTTTTGAGAAAACTGGCTTCAAACCCACAATTTGAATTTAATTTTCACAAATTACTTTCAGCACCCTCTGAGAGAAAAATGTAAATTAAATCATCTCACTGATTGCATAGTTTCTCTACATTTCTTAATTGCTTATCCTGTAATGAGTCATAATGAGGAATTGCAAACTAAATGAGTTTCTATTTACTACTATTATCAAACCTTCACATTTCTTTCTAAGGTGTCATATGCAAAAAAAAATACAAAAAAATACAAAAATAAGTGCAAATCCTTGAAATAAGGCCAACAACATCTATTATCATTTGCATTCAATAATGCAAAGCAGCATTTGTAAGTATGCATCCATAGTTTACACAGCTTTATATTTGATATTTAGTTATAGATAATTAAAATGCTTAGAAGAAAGCTACTGGCTTCAACATAGGGCACTGGTTGTATATTTATAATACACTGTAGTCATAAAATTAAACAAATATAAATATATACTTTCCAAAGTAAATATAGCCTAAAAAGTGGATATAGTGGACTATTGTAGTCCCATATTTACAATGTAATCTTTTTAAAAACGACACTTGATAATGATCAAATATTTTAGAAATTAAAAAACAAAATATATAGATACATTAAATTACTTGTAAAAGCAATTGTGATGTCTCAGAGGCTTCTATTTTAATTTTGCTTTATATGCTTCTGCAGTGATTCAATTTACCTGTTTCTTTTGACACATGGCATTCTATAGTTGAAATGTCATTAGTCAACATGTTTTTCTCCAATTGCAAAACTGGTATACAAAAGGCCAGAGACTTCCCCAGTAAATACAATTATTTATTTAATAGGTAATACATTTAGAGCCTCATTTAATTCCAACAATTCCAACAATTGCAACAGTTACAGGTCGATTTAATGGAACAAGCCCACAATTACAGGGCAGAAGTCTAAAACCAAAAATGATGAACCTGTACGTAGCATTCCAGGGTTCTTTTCTTTGGGATTCACAAGGGAGGTATCAGTTGTTGGGACACTGCAACAGAATGTGGCTACATTACCTTCACCAAATAATTGGTTAACACCGGAAGAAATCCAAAAGTGGTTGGAAAAAATATTTATTAATAAAGCCCCAGGTCCTGGTGGAATACATCCAATGGTACTGAGAGAATGGGGTTCTGTAATAGCTAAACCATTATATCTAATTTTTCAAGTCTTGCTCATCACAGGGTCGCTGTCAGATGACTGGAGAAAAGCAGATGTGTTAGCTATATTAAAGAAGGGAGCAATAGCAAATCCAGAGAATTATAGGCCTATAAGCCTCACATCTGTAGTTGGGAAGCTTTTAGAATTGTTAATAAAGGATAGTATACAAGAATATGTCTATTTAAATAAGATTATAAGTAGGAGTCAACACAGATTTATGAGGGATAGGACATGTCATACAAATGTCATTAATTTCTATGAGGAGGTTAGTAGGAACTGATAGGATCAGATTAGTGAGTAATCATGTATTCTGATGTGTGTATATATTATATCTAGGTACCAAGATATAATGAGAGAAAATAATGCACAGAAGTCAGAGTGTCATCAGAATAATCTCTGAGTTTATTTGGGCTGCAACCCCTTATATAGCATAACACATGTCACAGCAAATAGCATAGTTGAAAATAGGGTTAAATACATATTTGCAAGCAAGTGTCTTTTTCTGTCTAACTCAGCAAAACAATCCTTATCTAATCCCGGCTTCCTATAGACATTTTGTCTCAGCAGTTGCTGAGACAAAAGAAAGGAAACAGGAAACAGATGCACAAGGGAATATTACCGTAAACATTTCTACAGATAACCCACTTAAACATTCTAGTAAGATACAAGGAAAAAACAAGCTGATATACTTTTTAAAATCATGATATTCTTAGCCAATTTCTTCATAATGAAGAAATTAAATACCTCACAGTCCATCCTTTTATAAATGTATTAAACAAAGGTCTTAAAGCAAGGTTCAGTTTAAATGGTAACATTGCCATTGACGGTCTGGCAGTGGAACATGCTATACAGTTACTCATTTCCATGGAGGCCGTCGTATACAGCATCCATTCCAACCAGATATTTTTTTCTGTATACCCAGTCTCAATTTCAAAAGTGTCAATCAGACGGTCAGGTTCCAAATAGATGACCTGTGAGGGCACAGTCCTATTCACAGTGCTCACCTTGGTGAGATCATTAGTCTCTCTGGGCACCTCTTTTGCAGTACCTGAATATGCAAATATTCCATGTTGGTACCTCTGCCTGAGATGTAGATTCCAAAAGTATGTCTCCCTTCATCACACTTTTGTTGGTTCTGGAGGGTGATCCAGATGGGGTTGCATAGCTGATTTTGGCTGCAGGAGGATGGCTCCACACCCCATGTCAGCTTTAATCGTCTCTTTGTACTTTTGCACTTCATGTGATTAGGTGGGGAGTAGCCCCAGTCAGCTCCTGTATTCCATAAGGACAGTTTCCAGCTAGGACATCTCTCATTTCCATACGGGGAGGCTATACACAAGTATACTGGCGCTTTTCTGACCCCTCCACTACGTCCTCCTCCAGAAAGTCCACATCTTAGTACTTGACATAGGTCTATTTGGTTGGTTCCTATCTGCCCTTTCTTGAACACTAGGGTCACTTGGCCAGTTAAATTGACTTCCATCATGTCTCTTTTCATTCTGTGCATCCTCATCTCTCTAATAGATTGCGTCTGGTTGCCTCTGGGTCTTGTTACTTCTTCTCATTTGATTATGGGTGCTACTATGCAGAGAGTTATCAAGATGAGGCATGTCAATGAGATTCTTAGGCAACACCAGTTAGGTCTTTTGAACAGGTGCCAGGACATTTTCTCGGGCCAGTTGAGATCCCCAAACCCACACCATTCGGTTCTTCACTGGGTTTGAGACGAGTTTCCTCCCCTTTGTAGCCCAGCCTGACTCGCAATGAGTCAGCTAGCAGGTTTTAGGAATCAACTGGCTCAAGCTCTGGCACTTTTACTCTCCTGCAGTGAGTCAGGTGTATCCAGGTGGCTTGTTCGGCAACTTTCAATGCAGTGGGTGTTGACAGCAGAACCTGGTACGGTCCTTCCCACCTGGCCGATGCCCAATTTTTACGCTTGATTACTTTAATTAGGACCCACTGGCCTGGTTGTACCATGCGGGGTCCCTGCTGTTGCTGTGGATGAGAGAGAGAGATGGAGGTAATATATTTCTTACTTAACATTTTTCTCATATAGTCTGCTAAGTTTTCACTCATGTTCTCATCTTCTGATATAAATGGTCTAAATTCTGGTAGTAGGAATGGTCTCCCATACAATATTTCAAACGGGGTTAACTTCTTCCTGCCTGGAAGCATGTGCATGTTTAGCATGACTAATGGTAAACAGTAAAGCCAATTTTTCCCTGTCGCTGCCATCGTTTTCCTCAATTTATTTTTAATGGTACCATTAGTTCTCTCCACTAATCCAGCTGACTGTGGGTGTGGGTGTTTTTTCAACTCTATGTGTAATGCTTTACTCAAGTGGTCGATAATTTTGTTCACAAAATGTGTGCCGTTATCGCTATATATTTCCTCTGGTATACCAAACCTAGGAATTATTTGTGTCAGGTTTTAGCCACTGTGATTGCATCAGGGTGTGCACATGGTTTCGTTTCCACCCACCTAGAGTATACGTCAATTATCACAATGCAATATTTCTTCCCTTCACACTTTGTTAGTTCAATGAAATCCATATATATTGTTTGGAAGGGGTATGTTGGTTCTGGGAATGTGCCTCTTTTGGGGTGATAGTTACCCTGAGGGTTGTGTTGTGCACAAACAAGGCACCCTGCACAATTTTTTTAAAATAGGTGTTTAATCCATAAGCTGAAAATATTCTGCTGACCATGTCTACCATATTCCCTCTTGAGACATGACTAATGCCATGGCTCAACATAGCTGCATATCTGAATAGTGATTTTGGTAAAATTGGTTTCTCTGCAGTCTCATAAATATTATCATATCTTTAACCAGTATGTGTTTTCTTGTGAGGGTGCGTCTGTCTGTATTAGCTGTAGTATACTCTTGTCAATTTGGTCTACGAGATACACAGATGTGTAGCTGTGTAAGAGAAAAATGTGTATTTTTCCCGTTAGAGCCGCCTGCTTTGCAGCTGCATCTGCCCTGCCATTTCCTATTGAAATTGCGTCTTTGGTCTTGGTATGAGCCACACATTTACATACCGCAATCTTCAAGGGCAGTTGAATGGCTTCAAGTAACTGCAAAAGGAGTTGTTTATGAGTGACTTGCCTGCCAGTAGATGTGACCATGCCTCTATTTTTCCACAATTGTGCAAATATGTGCACAGTTGAGAATGCATATTGGCTTTTGGTGTATGTTTACTTTGTCTCAGTTACCCAGTTCAGGCTTTTCCTATATATTTTTATGCTCGGTGAGTACTGCACTCCGAGGCCATAGGGCAAGTACTCCCATGGTGTTTTATCTGTCTGAGCCTCTTCTACCATCCCTCCTACCTGTACCCACCTTCCACCAGCAGGCATAGTCAGTGATATGTATGGCACTGTGTGTCCTGCATAGAGTAACTGGTCTTGATTATGCAATTTTACTCCCACCCCTGTATACCCATTTTCTGTCCAGTATATGTAATCCAAGGTTATTCTGGTATTGGTGTGTTTGAAAAATGTTTTTTCATAGTCCACATCCCTCCCCGGTGTACTTTCAAATTTCATAGTGCAGTGTAATGACCCTGTGCTTTGTTTTACACTGGGAGATGGAGCTAGGTCATTAGCCATGGCTACCAAAGTGCTGGATACTTGTCCTGGCCCTTTCGACACCATGTCTAATGTAGAAGTAATGTGGTTCACCCATCCCCTGCACTACATTTACATCGACAGGTATGTCTTCAAAGTATGCTTTCATGCCTTACTCTGTAGGAACCACTCTAATGTTGCATTTCAGCATCAGACCTCTACCCAAGAGATTTATCGGGCATCTAGGGGAGAGTATAAAAGGATGCTCAAATGTTTGGCCGTTGAACAATCTCACTGTGAGTGGGCATGATATAGGTTCGCTATTTGTCTGTCCTGCTGCTGACCTAACCAGTATGTTTTGTAACGACGTGTAACTAGTCCATGTGCCATCATCACTCAACACTGACCTACATGCTCCTGTATCTCATAAAAATGTTATCATTACCCCCTCTACATCTAGTTGAATGACTGGTTGTTCTTCAAGAGCCATATTAGTCTATACCAGTCTATACATGATTCTCAATTCAACACATCATTTATTTCAGGCAAGTTTGCATCATTATTGCCATACTCATACAATTCAGATTCATGCAATTCTTGTTCAGCAAATATTTGTAAAGGGTCATCGTCATCCGCTCCCTCTTCCTCCTGGTACTTTCTGTTTCTGCAGGAACGTGCTAAGTGGCCGGCCTTGCCACACATGTAAGAATTTCCATAAAATGTTCCTCTGCTTCCACCTCGTCCTCGTCCACCTCCTCTCTCTCCACGTTTTTGATTATTTCCACCATCACCGGAAAAGAAAGCAGAAGTTATAGGTTGCGCTTTCCCATCAACAGAAGTCATCAAATACACCTCCTTTGGTTTACTATCTTGCTTTTTCTGTTTCTTTTCTTTTGCTCTCTTACACTGCTCCTCTGCATGTTTAGCATATTCCATAGTTTCCCTAAGGGGACATGTTTTGTAAGTAATTTGGTGCTGTATCCCAAAGTCATTTATTTCTGGATGACATCCCCTGAGAAAAGCGTTTTTTTAGTTGCTGAGCATATGGTCCAGCATCATCATATGGGTTAGCTCTGGCCATCCTGCTATGGCTGTCAAATACTACCCGCAACCTCCCCATATATTGTTCCACACTTTCATCATCTTTTTGTACACACTCGTTTATCTTAGTCCAGTCTGCGTGTTCTCTGTGTCTGTCAGCTATTCTGCCTATTAGAGCGTCTACTCGTTGGGTCAGTTCTTGTGATCCATATTGCAATGGCTCCCCCCTTGGGTCCAGTGGATTCGAGTCACCTTCACTAAGGATCCAATCGGACCCCAATATCTGCCTCAGACACCTTGCAACCTCAATACCATTTAATTTAAAACTTTGCTGCAATCGCTGGAACTTAAGTCTGAAAATGCCCATATTGTCAATTGGGTGGGGGACTCCTTCTACAGCTCTCCTCACATCTGCATCTGTCCATGCTCGGTATACTAGCATTGTGGGTGCAACACATTTCCCCCATCTACAAGCTCTCCCCCCTAGGATTGGGAACCTCAATTAAGGGATATAATGGCACAGATGTTATTCCCTTACCTCTGTAATGATGATCTGGTGCCTGCCTGGTTCTGGCGGGCCGTCCTTCATAAGGTGGTGGTGTTGGAGGTGGTGGATTTGGAGCGGTGGCGGCAAGCAGGTATTTGCGGGCATCATCAAATTCGTCCTCTACATCATCACTATAAGTGACCATATTCCCAGGAGTCGGAGGGGCGGTCAGTCGTGGACATCTTTTCTGTGTACACATAAACATATCCTCTTCCTCTTCCGAAGGAGAGAGGTGGTTAACATGTCCCTCCGCCCGTAGGCACCTTCATTGTTATACACATTTGCCTTTTTGTTTTCATCTTCAACAAATTTTTATTTTTAGTATAGAAAATGTATTTACTTTTTTTATTTTTATTTTTATTTCCTTAATTAAGTAATGTTGCGTTTACTTTTTCTTTCGTATACTTCTTTGTGTATAGTAAAGCTTAATAAAGTTTGAACGTCTCCTATACCTTCCTTTCAATAATGATTAATATTGCCAAGAAGGAGTGGATACAGGGCACTGATTCCAGCAGAGGTAGTATAGTAGATGCTGTGTATCCAGTGGGTGCGGTGAGCATCGTCATTGCTTAAAAGGGGTTGGCCATAAAGTTATAGTCAACTCCCACTTTTCTAAGGGGTTGTAATTACATGCCTTTGTCTCTCTTTACAGCAACCACACTTTCTCCCTTTTGCTATTTTCCCTCAATGATACAGACAGACAGATTTTCACATAAAAACTAACACACACACACAGAAAATAGGAGTAGGAAAGGGGAGTGGTCTGCTATGTGGGGGGTTGGCCAGACCCTGCACATCTTCTCAAAATGCAGATCAGTCACCTCCCTGTCCAAAGGTAAAGCATCGAGTAAAGTTACAAACACACAGAAACTTTATATATATATACACAAATACACATAAGAAAACAATTCTAAAATACAGTGTTCACAATTCCCACACATAAGTGTGTTTTTACCAGACATAAGTTACAGATGCACACCAGAAACTCTTTGCATATTAAACATTTCTGTAGAGATAACCTTGAAAACTGCAGGGCCTAGAAACCACACACCTGGCAGTGCGATTTATGCCCTTGAGAGCCTATCCACTTATATATATATATATATATATATATATATATATATATATATATATATATCTTGAACTCCTATAGTATCAATTAAAGTTAATAGATGTACACAAAAAATAAGATCACAGGTACATGGAAATATACATAGCATTACATATACATACAACAACCAACAAACCTTTTATACATTTTACAGAAAAAATCTTTATATCTGCCACACCTTGGACCATCCGCCTTCTCCACACCCGAGTGTGGAAACCTGGTTCAAGTAGAGAGAGAGTCGTTCACGCTACCTCTCGCACGCTACACCTCAAATACCACCACATATACTCGGCACATCAAGGACCCATAAAGCCTGTAGCTTCTGATAGGAAGTCTTGTTGTGCAGTTCCCTTTAGTGTAAACCTTGCCACCCAACCTGTAGGGCCGACAGGTAGACCACTCAAAGTCCAGCTTCACCATATACAGTGTGGTGCCTTTGCGGACGTATCCCTTACAAGTATAGCTCCCACCCAGGGCTTCATACACACAATCTTACAGAGTATTTTAGTAAGAAGTTATGAATACACAGAAACTTCAGCCAAAATATTTCAACATTGTATAACCAATTAAAGAATGAGAAAGATGGAAATTTAAGCAGTTATAGATGCCTGTCGTGCTCGACTGCCACAAATTTTGGTTTGTGCGTCTTCCATAAACACAGGCAAGTCACAGGATTAGCCCTTCAGAGACTAGGTGGGTAATGCGTGACCACTCACTACCAAAAATGGATAGTTTCAGGTAAGAATTTTGAGAACAACGCAAAAGAATACATGTTTATATATATACATACACTCACAAGTACACAGAAATATACAGAAAGTATACAGGTATATACAATAACCAATAAATCTGTTATCCGTGGTACACCTCTCACAAACATACATACACCCGATACTGGTATTTAAAAACATACAAAATGTTAACATGCACACACATACATATTTTCTTGCAAGAGCTCATTTGAAAGTCGGAATCATTTACCCCTTTTTCATGGTAAGCTTTCTCAATAACGTTACGTACGGAGTACTTATTTTATAGTCTTTTGCTCAGGATAATGACTCTTTTACCTCTCTGTGGATAAGTGTCAACCCTTCTACCTATTACTAGGCTAGAAACCTAGTTGTACAACTCTTTTACCTAATATCACTGTTAGGCAAGGACCTGCGGACATACACACACATGCAAATGCAACAGAAATTCATATACTCACTGTCAGTTCGTTGTAAGCTGTGCCTTGTCATCCCTCAGAAAAACACCTTGCCTCTGTGGTCCAACTGATCGTATATATCAGGCCTGAGGTCTTTCTCAAGGTAAGGGAGTCCTCAGCGACATACCCCCCGTGCACGGTAAAAGGCGTTTTACTCCGTCCGAGGAATGATAAGGGAAACAAGTTCCCACTCAAAGGACCAAAATTATAGGATCAGATTAGTGAGTAATCATGTATTCTGATGTGTGTATATATTATATCTGGGTACCAAGATATAATGAGAGAAAAAATTGCACAGAAGTCAGAGTGTCATCAGAATAATCTCTGAGTTTATTTGGGCTGCAACCCCTTATATAGCATAACACACGTCACAGCTAATAGCATAGTTGAAAATAGGGTTAAATACATATTTGCAAGCAAGTGTCTTTTTCTGTCTAACTCAGCAAAACAATCCTTATCTAATCCCGGCTTCCTATAGACATTTTGTCTCAGCAGTTGCTGAGACAAAAGAAAGGAAAACGGAAACAGATGCACAAGGGAATATTACCTTAAACATTTCTACAGATAACCCACTTAAACATTCTAGTAAGATACAAGGAAAAAACAAGCTGATATACTTTTTATAATCATGATATTCTTAGCCAATTTCTTCATAATGAAGAAATTAAATACCTAACAGAACTTAGATCAGGGCAACTCAGTCGATGTAGTCTTTTTGGATTTTGCAAAGGCTTTTGATACAGTGCCACATGGGAGACTATTTTATTAACTAAGGGATACAGAAAGTGCAGTAAACATCTGCTCTTGGATTGAGAGCTGGCTAAAATACAGGAAGCAAAGGGTTGTTGTAAAAGAAACATACTCAGATTGAACTAATGTGGTAGGTGGGATTCCTCAGGGTTCAGTATTAGGTCATGTCCTTTACAACATATTTATTAAGGAATTATAAGTAGGGCTGCAAAGTATTGTCTCCATATTTGCTGATGACACTAAGTTGTGCAAGGTAATTAAATCAGAAAATGATGTACTTTCCCTCCAAAGGGAATGGCATGAATTAGAGAAATGGGCAACTAAATGGCAGATTTAATACAAATAAATGTAAATGTATGCATCTGGGAAGTAAAAATAGCCATGTAATTTATATTATTAATGGAGCAATTCTAGGGATATCAGATATATAAAGGAATTTGGGAGTACTTGTGGACAACCACATAGGTAATAGTGCTCAATGCCAGTTCATTGTAAAGGCAAGTAAAATATTAGCATGTATTAAAAGGGTATATAAACAAAGGAAGCAGATATAATTCTGAAACTATACAAATCCCTAGTATGCCCTCATTTGGAATATGGAGTACTACTTCAAAGAAAGGAAATTTTAGAGCTGGATAAAAGTACAGAGAAGGATATATGTGTATTTTTTACTGAGAAAAATGATAACCCTGAATTCCCTTTTTAATTAGAAATAAATCCAGTCCCCTTTTAAAGATATCTATCAAATCGGCTGTCACCACCTCCTCTGGTAGAGGATTCCACAGATTAACCACCCTTACTATGAAGAACCCTTTTCTTTCTTTAAGGTAGAATATTTTTACTTCTAACCTCAAGGGATGTCCTCTTGTCAGTTGGAAACCTGTTGGCACAAAAAGCTCCCTTGACAAATCTTTATATTAACCCTGGGTGTATTTATATATGGTAATCATATCTCCTCTTAGACGCCGTTTTTCTAAAGAAAATAAGTTTAATTTGGTTAGTCTTTCTTCATTACTTAGCCCCTCCATTCCCCTTATTAGTTTTGTTGCCCTACTCTGTACATTTTCCAGCTCTAAAATGTCCTTTTTATGAAGTGGTGCCCAAAATTGTACTCCACATTCCAAATGAGGGCTTACTTGAGATTTGTATAGTTGCATAATTATATTTGCTTCCCTTGCTTCTATACCCTTCTTAATACATGCTAATATGTTATTTGCCTTTGTAGCTGCTGCTTGGCTTTGAGCACTCTTACATAGATGGTTGTCCACAAGCACTCCCAAACCCCTTTCAATATCTGATACACCTAGATTTGCTCCATTAAGATTATAAATTGCATGGCTATTTTTCCTTCCCAAATGCATAACTTTACATTTATTCATAGCTCATCTGTAATTTTGTCGCCCATTTCTCTAATTTATACAAATCCCTTTGGAGGGGAAGTACATCATTATCTGATTTAATTACCTTTCATAACTTATTGTCATCAGCAAAAATGGAGACTCTACTTTCCAGTCCCACCTCTACGTCATTAATAAATATGTTAAAAAAAAGAGGACCTAATACCAAACCCTGAGGAACCCCACTTACTACATTAGTCCAATCTGAGTATGTTCCATTTACAACAACCCTTTGCTTCCTGTCTTTTAGCCAGCTCTCAATGAGCAGACATTTACTGCAAATCCTGTATCTCTGAGTTTGCACAATATTCTCCCATGTAGCACTGTATCAAAAGCCTTTGCAAAATACAAAAAGACTACATCCACTGAGTTGCCTTGATATACGTTCCTACTAACCTCCTCATAGAAATTAATTAGATTTATTTGACATGACCTATCCCTCATAAATCCATGTTGACTCCTACTTATAATCCTGTTCAAATAGATACATTCTTGTGTATTATCCCTTATTAACCCTTCTAAAAGCTTCCCCACTACAGAAGTGAGGTTCACTGGTCTATAATTCCCCGGATTAGCTCTTGCTCCCTTTTTAAATATAGTTATCACATCTGCTTTTCTCCAGTCATCTGGTAGAGACCCTGTGTTGAGTGAATCTTGAAAAATTAAATATAATAGTTTGGCTATTACAGAACCCAGTTCCCTCAGTACCCGTGGATGTATTCCATCAGGACCCGGGGCTTTATTAACATTTATTTTTTCCAACCTCTTTTGGATTACTTCCTGTGTTAACCAATTATTTGGCAAAGGTAGTGTAGCCCCATTATGTTGCAGTGTCTCAACCACCGGTACCTCCCTTGTGTATACCAAAGAAAATAACCAATTTAGCTCATCTGCCTTTTCCTGGTCACTAATTTTCAGACGGCCTGTGTCACATTGTTCCTATAGCTTCCTTCCTCGCCTCCTTCCCATTAATATACTTAAAAAATATTTTAGGGTTAGTCTTACTCTCTTTTGCAATACATTTTTCATTTTCTATTTTAGCCTAATAGTTCTTTTGTAAGCCTTGTTGATTTCCTTGTACTCCCGTAAAACAGTCTCTGTCCCCTCTTGTTTGCATAATTTAAATGCCTTCTTTTTACTCCTTATCTTGATCTTTAATTCATTGTTAAGCCACATTGGATGGGATTTACTCCTTTTACTTTTATTCCCACTTGGTATATACCGATGTGTACGTATATTTAGTAAGGATTTAAATGTTGTCCATTTATGTTCAGTGTTTTTACCTATCAGTTCTCTTTCCCAGTCTATACTTTGTATTGCTGCCCTTAGACTGTTAAAGAGTTTTTGTTGGCCCCTTAAAATTTAGTTTTTTTAATTCAGTCTCAAATGAGACTGTGTAGTGATCACTGTTTCCCAAGGGTTGCCCTATTCCAACACTTGATACTATATCAATATTATTTGTGATGACTAAATCTAAGATAGCTTCAATTCTAGTAGGCTCTTGTATAACCTGGGCCAGTTAATGATCCCTGAGTGTACTCAAGAACCTGTTCCCTTTATCTGAACCGCTGGTCTCATTTAGCCAGTTTATTTCAGGGTAATTAAAATCTCCCATTATTAGAACTTGCCCATGCTTAGCTGCATTTTCAATCTGTAACAATAATTGTATTTCCTCACTTTCAGCTATATTTGGGGGTTTATAGCATACGCCTACTAATATTATTTTGGAATTTACTGCTCAGCTATTTAACTCCACCCACAAACATTCAACTTTACCACTAGGTCCACCATAAATATCTTCTCTGACTATAGGCTTAAATTCAGGCTTATCATACAGACAAATCCCTCCTCCTCTTTTACCATTGCCCCAATATTTCCTAAATAGTTTATAACCATCCAGATTAACAGTCCAGTCATGAGATTCCTCCCACCATGTTTCGGTAATGCCTATTAAGTCCCATTTTCATTAATTGCTAATAATTCTAGCTCTCCCATTTTTTCCTGACAAGCTTCTGGCATTAGCAAGCATACACCTTATGTTATGAGTCTGTAGTTCTGAAGTGCCTGCCACTGTACTTGAGTTACTTAGTACTACCTCCCTATTGACTATACTACCCCTCCTCCCACCTCCTCTATGATTTTTTAATTCATCCCTTATACCCTCTACACGTTCTACCCCATTACTTATATATAGTCCCTCCCCCCACCAACTAGTTTAAAAACTCCTCCAGCCTTTCTACCATCAATATGTACCAAGACCACCGGTTCATTTCCAGCCCCTCCCAATAATTTGTTTACCCAATCCATAACATGATGAACCCAAGCACCCGGGAGACAGCAAAATGTTCGATTGCTGGGATCTGGGTGACAAATCACCCTGTCTACCTTCCTAATAATAGAGTCCCCTACAACCAAAACCTGTTTGTTGCTCTGCCTATTCTGCCCTCTCACTCCTCCAGTAGAACTGTTCTCCCGGCTGTTAGAGGGAACAGTTCTATCTGGCATTACCATTCCTGAAAGGACATCCCCAAAAGTTTCACTCAAACTGGCAAATCTGTTGGTGCCAACTCAGAACTGGCCGGCTTCCTCCTGTTCCCCTGATTCCCCTTCTAACTGTAACCCAGCTACCTCCCTGGACATCCTCACTAGCCCCAGCTCCACCCTCCATGCTAGGCCCAGCTAAACTGTGCTCAGTGAGCACCAACCCCCTTTCATGTGTAGCAATATCACAAAGTGCTGCAATTCTCCTCTCCAGATCTCCAATTTGAGCTTCCAGAGAGGCAACATGCTCAAACCTCTCACAGAGGTATGGACAATGGATAATCTGTTTTAGTATTGCATACATATGACAGGATGTACACTGAGTGAGGTTGCCACTGGACTGACTCATAATTATTATTATTTTCTACAAAATTTCAGTGGGAAAAATAAAGAATATAAAATAATATATTTGTAAAACGTTTTCCTCCTTTGCACTATAAATCTGCCCTTTCTTTGAAGTCCCTCCTTTTATTTAAACTCCTACGCATTTACTAGAATTGCACTTGATAATGCACTCTGCAATTTAAGGTAAATCCACTTGCAAACAGCCCCAAACAGCTCACAAACCTTTTATACTTGTTTAACAGCCAAGCCACACCCCTCTCACCTGGGCACAATTAGTGCACTCTGCAATTTATCAGATAACTTGTAAGGTAAATCCACTTGCAAACAGGTAAGCAAATCAATAACTTAAAAATAATCCTAAAATTGAATCCTGAAATAGCATTCTCTATGAGTAACAAAGATACCTCCCAGGCTTTACTCCACAAAAAAAGTCACAAATGGTTCCTACATTTTCAGCAAAATCTCAAGTGATTTGCAAGCTTTATATAAAGTATGAAATATGTAATAAGTCCTATATATACAGTATTTAGTAATTTGATGCATCGATCTAGATGTCTCTGGGGCTAAAGAAAAGTGTGCTGCTGCAAAGAACAATTCAGTATAGAAACCTGGAACATTAAAACTACAAACCAAGGCAGACTGGAAGTAGTCATAAATAAAATGACAAGATTAAACATCCTGGGAATAAATTAACTCAAATGGTCTGGATGGGATATTTCATATCACACAAAAACAAGATCTTCTTCTATGGTAAATAATTCTGCAGAAGAAATGGATCATTCCTCATTATCAATCAATGGGTGGCCAAAGTAATGCTCTGTTACAAGCCAAAAATGACATAATGAATTCAATTTGAATTCAAGGGAAGCCATTTAAAATCACTGTGATCAAAGTTTATCCTCCAACCATGGATGCTGAAGGGGCTAAAGTTGTCCAGTTCTATGAGGATATTCATAAACCTCCAGATAAAACACCAGTAAAATAAATTATTCTCATCATAGGAGACTGGAATGCTAAAGTAGGGAACCAAAAGACACCTGGAAAACCTGGCACGTTTGGCCTTGGCGTACAAAATGAAGAAGGTCAGAGATTAGTAGAATGTCGTCAAGATAAGTCTGTGGTCATAATAAACACCTTATTTACACCTCACATTGTATTTAAAAAGTGAGTGAATACTATTCTATCAAAAACATATATTAATATAAGTAATCTAATAAACAGGGATAGCATGAAAGGTTAGGGCTATGACCTAGGAAGACTCTTTAAGAGATACCCCAAATCTGGCTAAAATCCCCATAGAGATAGAGATACTCAACTTAGAATCATATTTCTCATAGGATATTGAGGAAAATAGCCCAATAATAGTGATAGTGATAGTAAATGGTAAAACCACTAGTAAATAAAAACAATATAAGAACCCATATAAGAACATCTGTAAAATACCAACTCATAAACTATATCTTATGGAGAAAATAAACAATTATCCAAAGCCCTATTGGGAGCCCTACAAGTTTTCTGAATGATACATGAAAAAGAGGGATCCTAAATGTGTAAAAATAGCCATTTCAACCCGTGCGGCTTCTTCAGAGGCTGTGGCTATAATAAAAAAAACAATAACTCCTGATTATTTATAATCTTAAGCCAGTGTCATCCCCAGCTTCTGATATTAAATCAAAGAATATAATAGTATAATAATAATTGAAAAGGTGAAAGATAAAATACCTCCAGAAGTCCAGGCATTAAAAAACGCAGGACTTAGGCAGAAAGGAGCGCCCAAGGTGCTCCTGCGAGATTCGCGAAGTGAGGTGAGCAGTTGAGGCATTGAAGCACGCGGGACTTAGCCTCCGAGCAAGTTAGGAAATTCAGCATTGCCTTAGGCTGCAAGCAGTTGAGGAACGCGGGACTTAAAAGAAAAAATTGCTAGGTCGGAATCCCTTTGCAAACAAAATCAGAGCGCGAAAAAATACAAAGTTAACAGCCGAACAGTGCAAATCGAAAAACACACAAAATACACAATAATATAAAAATAAAACCCACACACAGTGCAGGGGGACAGCAAATATGTCTGGGAGTGACGTTGCACTCAAATTTAAGCCAAGTTTGCTGAGTTTCACCACTCTAAAATCAACAAAGTGAGAAAAAAAATGGCAGCTGAAAAAAATGAAAACAAGGCTACACAACACCGAAGCGCACAAAACACCACCAGGCACGTACAAGTTAGCTAGGAATGACCTTGGAATCTCAAGAGCTAACACTCACACACAGCACGGGGGATATGCTAGGACACATGGAATTGAGGTTGCACGCAAATTTAAGCCGAATTTGCCCAGTTTCGGGACTCGAAAATCGCATAAGCAAGAAAAAAAATGGCAGCCGAAAATAATGAAAATGAGGATAAAGGAGACCGGGGCACGCAAATCCATGCCAGGCATGTAGGAAATACAAAATATACCATTTCAACAGACAGAAAATGCTTGCGAACCAAGTAACACATAGAAAAAAGCCGCCAATTTACAACACTAACTTGCAAATAAGAACATTATGATTCTAAAATGGCGCTTTACATGCCTACACAAACGGTTTGGCCTCGCGCACGAACCCAATTTACACTGCACACTAGGCACATTGCTGACACTTTCTCCTCAGGTGATCAACAGTCCAACTGTACATTTTCTGATGCAGGAAAATCCAAAGAGATTGTTAGCTCTTCAGCATATTGATTGCTGGATATTAAATATAAATAGGAAAAATATATTAATTTATTAATATATATTAATGTATTAATTCACTATATTAAAAAATATATATATTTTACACTGTACTTATATATCTGTCTTCGCGATGAGCGCTGAAGGTGATCGTTGAAAAGGAGGAAATTTGAAGTACAGAAGGCGCTTAGTGCAGGACTCGCAATGAGCACTGAAGGCCCTCAGAGGAACAAAAGCCCTGCATTGTATGGCATCAGCATAATTGTGATGTCAGGATTCTGTGCTGTAAAAAATGAGATAAAGATAAATAATTTCAGAACTTTTTCCACCTTTAATGTGACCTATAAACTGTACAACTCAATTGAAAAACAAACTGAAATCTTTTAGGTAGAGGGAAGAAAAAAAAATCTGCACACCCTCTTATAACTGGGGATGTAGCTGTGTTCAGAAATAAGCAATCACATTCCAAATCGTGTTAAATAGGAGTCAGCATACACCTGCCATCATTGAAAGTGCCTCGGATTAACCCCAAATAAAGTTCAGCTGCTCTAGTTGGTCTTTCCTGAAATGTTCTTAGTCGCATCCCACAGCAAAAGCCATGGTCCACAGAGAGCTTCCAAAGCATCAGAGGGATCTCATTGTTAAAAGGTATCAGTCAGGAGAAGGGTAAAAAAGAATTTCCAAGGCATTAGATATACCATGGAACACAGTGAAGACAGTACCAAGAACTGGAGCCCCCTCCATAATTGATGAAAAGACAAGAAGAAAACTGGTCTAGGAGGCTACCAAGAGACCTACAGCAACATTAAAGGAGCTGCAGGAATATCTGACAAGTACTGGCTGTGTGGAACATGTGACAACAATCTCCCGTATTCTTCATATGTCTGGGCTATGGGGTAGAGTGGCAAGACAAAAGCCTTTTCTTATGAAGAAAAACATCCAAGCCAGGCTACATTTTGCAAAAACACATCTGAAGTCTCCCAAAAGCATGTTGGAAAAGGTGTTATGGTCTGATGAAACCAAAGTTGAACTTTCTGGCCATAATTCTAAAAGATATGTTTGGCGTAAAAAGAACACTGCACATCACCAAAAGAACACCATACCTACAGTGAAGCATGGTGGTGGCAGCATCATGCTTTAAGGCTTTTTTTCTTCAGCTGGAACTGCGGCCTTAGTTAAGATAGAGGGAATTATGAACAGTTCCAAATACCAGTCAATATTGGCACAAAACCTTCAGGCTTTTGCTAGAAACATGAAGAGTAACTTCATCTTTCGACCCAAAGCATACATCCAAATCAACAAAGGAATGACTTCACCAGAAGAAGATTACAGTTTTGGAATGGCCCAGTCAGAGCCCAGACCTGAATCTGATTGGAAATCTGTGGGGTGATCTGAAGAGGGCTGTGCACAGGAGATGCCCTCGCAATCTGACAGATTTGGAGTGTTTTTGCAAAGAAGAGTGGGCAAGATTTGTCAAAATGTGCCATGCTGATAGACACATACCCAAAAAGACTGAGTGCTGTAATAAAATCGAAAGGTGCTTCAACAAAGTATTAGTTTAAGGGTGTGCATACTTATGTAACCGTATTATTTTATTTTTATAAAAGTCTTAATTTTTTTACAGCACAGAAACCTGCCATTTTAGCAGGGGTGTGTAGACTTTTTATATGCACTGTATATACATAGGATATTCACAGTATTTTAAACTCAATAGTTAGTCCAATGAGCTGGACCTGAAAGGTTGGAGAGTGAATTGAGATGGGCCCTAAGAAGCCGTGCCTGATAACATTGGTGAACTGTTCAAAATGATGCTGTGAAAGTGTTGTTGGAAATATTCCAACAAATTTGGAAAACTCAACTTTGGCCAGTCTATATCCCAATCTCAAATAAGGCAATGCCAATGAGTGTTTACATTTTTGAACAATTTCATTCATTTCATATGGCAGCAAAGCTTGGCCCCAACAATATACGGTATAGACAGAACTAACAGATGTGCAAGCCTGATTTCACAGAGGAAGAGGGACAGGATATCAAATTAAATGTCTGCTGCATAATTGACAAGGCAGGAGAGTTTCAAATTGTGGCAAGTTCTTAAAGAGTCATCTCATCCACCTCCTGAGGAATCTATATGTGGACCAAGAAGAGACAGTGGGAACTAAACATGGAACAACAAAATAATTCAAGTTTGCGAAAAGAGTGTGGCAATGTTGTATATTCTCACTTTACTAATTTAACTTATCTACAAATACATCATGCCTAAGGCCAGGCTGGATAAATTCAAAGCTGGAGTTAATATTACTGGAAAGATTTATCAACAACCTGGAACATAAACCTCACATAGAGAACTTTAAAGTTATAGCAAACAATGATACAGTCATTTCAGTCATTTATAGACTATACATTACTGTCAATAAGGTGATAGTACATGCTGGTAGAAGATAAAGAGATATAGATGGGAAAAATGCTGGCAGAGTGTATTTGGTAAAGCTAATGTTACAGATGGTAAAGTGGCTGGTAGAAGTTAACACTAATGCACACTGACAAACGTCTTGATCTGCATTAGTGCAAAAAAGCAAACATTTTTTAAATAAACAGAATATGACACTGTCTTTGGAACTAGTTATTTTAATGCTAATTAATAATGTTGCAGATTAGATATAATTTTACTCTTCTTCATATATTACGAAAACAACTATGAACATGAAGGACTGCATATATTATTTTTTTTATTCTGATAATGTCATCAAAACAATATAATTTTCTAAAATAATAGAACAGTTACCATTTGTTTTGATATTTTGCTACAAATCAGTTCACATTAAATAATTTGCATTGTGTTATCATAATTTTTAATTCACCATTATCTTTTTATACATGGTCCAGTCACATTTTTATGACCACCAGCAAATATCCCGAAAAGCCGCCACATGATGGTGTGGTAGTGAGTCAAAAAGATGCTGGAGGGCTGACAAGGGTATCTGGAGCCATGCAGACTGCAGTGTATGGAGGATCCATACGGCGAAGATGGTGATCAAGGTGGTCACACAGGTGTTCGATTGGGGTTCAAGTCCGGGAAATTTGGAGGCAAGGGATGTACTTGGAATTCTTATTCGTGCTCCTTCCAACTACTCCCCGACAATTCTGACATTGTCCCGCTGGAAGTCCCATCCACTCCAGTAAAGACAATCAACATTTATGGGTGTACTTGATCTGCAAGGATGGATAGATTACCCATTTGCTTGAGAGTGCCTTCCAAAGGTTTAAATAGAACCATACTATGCCAAGAAAACATTCCACAGACCGTAACACTGCCGCCACCAGCTTGTGTTCTTACAAAAATGGTTGCAAAGTGTTTGTTCTCTGAGCTTTTTTGCCTGACACTCCAACATGCATTTAGTTGATGGAGCAGAAAACATGACTCATTGGATAAGGCAACCTTTTGCCATTTACAAAATTAGGTTCAATTTCGGTCATGTAAATTGAAGCCATTTCTGATGATGACCCTCGTCAGCATGTGTTCAGTTACCAGCCTTTTGCTACGGAGCCCCATAGGTAATAGGGTTTGCTGCACTGTTGTTTTAGACACATGTCTGGTTGCCCCCTGTTTTGTTTGGTGAATTGCTCAACTGAAGCTGGTTGGTTGGCCCTCACACACCTTCGCAAATGACGTTCATCTCTGACATCAATAGCATGTGGTGCTTTGTAGTTTCTATGCAATTATTCACAATGGTGCCATTTGTCCGGTTATGGTACACTTTAACCACAGCAGCTAACGAACAGTTCACAAACTGCCCTATTTCAGAAATATTGCCAGCCTTGACCCGAAAGCCAATGACTATTCTCTTTTCAAAGTCTGATAAATCACATGTTTTACCCATAACAGCAATGGTTGATATGTTTGTAGAATGTCTGCATGTCACATTTTATTTCATTGACTACTCGCTGCTGATGTCAAAAATAAGAGGTGGGTATAATAATGTGACTCCATCCTGTATAAAATATGTATATCTTAAGTTAGTACTTGGTTAGTGGTGTTATTACTGTATGTTTTTATTCACTTGCTGCTCAGCTGTGTGCGAAAAAGAATACAGCTTTCCTATCTCATATAATAGTTGTCAAAGTGTGTAGCGCCCATGCCGCGCATGCACGTTGGCAGCGGGAGACTACACACGTTGACAATGGCGCATGTGCATGCGCATAGCTCACCCCAAACAATGCACGTGCAATGTGGGGCATGAGCTGCGCATGGCATAACACTCTGCAACTGGCACATTCGCAATGCGTGGCATGACCGGCCCATGCTCACTGCGCAAAGCGAGGGGGAGGGACAGATGGGGAGAGCGGGGAGAGACATTGTAGAGGGTGGGAGAAAGACATGCTGTTGGAGAGAGACAGGGGGTAGGGGAGAGAGACATGGGGTAGAGTCGGAGAAAGACAGGGGAGAGGTTGGGAAAGAGACACAAGAGGAGAGGGAAGAAACACAGGGGAGGGAAAGGAGGGAAGAAACACAGGGAAGGGAGAATGGGGAAATAGACAAAGGGGAGGGAAGGGGGGAAGATACACAGGGGAGGGAGAGGTGTGGAGGAGAAACAGGGGAGGTAGAGGGGAGGAGAAAACACAGGCAGGGAGAGGGGGAAGATACACAGGGGAGGAAGGGGGCGAGATACACAGGAGAGGGAGAGGGGGAAGAGACACAGGGGAGGGAGAGGGGGAAAGAGACACAGGGGAGGGAGAGGGGGAATAGACACAGGGGGTTGGAGAGGGGGGGGGAGAGGCATAGTGGAGGGGGAGGATTGGAAGAGAGACACGGGGGAGGGAGAAGGGGCATAAACACAGAGGGTGGGAGGGGGGAAAGAGACACAGGGGAAGGAGAGGGGAGGAAGAGACCCAGTGGAGGGGTGGAAGAGAGACACAGGGAGGGAGAGGGGGAAGAGACCCTGAAATACTGCTTTGGAAAAATGTCAGCTCTTTCATACAGACAGTGTGTCAGAACAATGCCTCCTCATCTCATATTAACAGCAAGATTAAAGCTGGTGACATTTTCTCAGGCTGGATTTCCAAAGAGCTGCAATTATAATCATTTTGTTGCTCAAAAGTCAAATTCAAAACAGTTAGTTCATGGTGCAATTTGTACTGGCAACACCCTTCAATTTATAAAAAGTTACCAAACATAGATGAACACCCTTTCAATTAATAAAACATTACCAAACATAGATGATTAAGCAGCATATTAATCTGTAAAGGTATATTCAGTTTAAGAAAGTAATCTAAAAGGATTTAATAGAGAAAAAAAGATTAAAACAATATACTCTGATACTCGACTACCTCAAAACTCGTCGATTTCAGTATTCAACACGCCTGGATGAGAAAAAAATGGTTCAGAACTCGACTTTTGCTCAGTACACAACAGACTCGTGCACCCCAAATCCTGTCTCTCCGGGAAGTTTAATAAAGTACTGTGGCATAATGTAGCTTTTGCTAACAAGAGCCCAAGAGCAGTCTGCCACAACAAGAAACAAAATGCATCCTGTGCTAATAAGGACCAAAGTGCATCCTGTGCATATAAGAAACAATGTGCAGCCTGTGCCTATATTAACCATAGTGTAGCCTGTGCTCATACGGACCAAAGTGCAGCCTGTGCCTAAAGGAACTAAAGTGTAGCCTACGCTTATAAGGACTAAAGTACAGCCTGTGACTATAAGAACCAAAGTGTAGCCTGTGCTTATAAGGACCAAAGTGTAGCCTGTGCATATAAAAACCAAAGTGCACCATGTGCTTATAAGGACCAAAGTGTAGCCAGTGCTTACTAGGACCCAAGTGTAGCTTCTGCTTACATCATGATTGGATGAAGGCTCATGATACCACTCAGCAAAAAATAATAATAGTTAGAACCACAATAGAACGGAAAAAAGAGATAATAGCCAAATATGAACATGGTAGCAGAGTGTATGATCTTGGTGATGAGTACAAAATGCCTAGAACAACAATCTCTACAATAGGGAAAAATAAGGAAGCTATTAAAAGAGCCAATGTGGTTACAGGTGTGAAGGTCCCAGACATTGGAGAAAGTGGAAAAACGATTGTACCTTTGGATTAACGAAAAACATGTTAGTCAGTGATAGTATTTCCCATGCATTCATTTGCGAGAAAGCAAAACAATTGCATGTTGATCTAGTAAAAGAAGAGCCTACAAGTGGTGAGAGCAGTAAAGCATTTAAAGCCAGTCATGGTTGGTGTGATAATTTTAAAAAGTGTCCTAAACTAAACTAAAAACTGGCATTCACAGTGTGGTCAGGCATGGATAGGCAGTCAGGGCCAACAAAGAAGCTGCTGAAACCTTTGTTAGGGAGTTCAGAGACTATGTAGCGGCTGAGGATTTTATTCTCTAACAAATCTTTAACTATGACAAGACAGGTTTATTTTGGGAAAAAACAGAACCTACAACACTCAAAAAGTAAAGACATTTCCAGGGCATAAGCCGATGCAGGACATACTAACTCTGTTGCTCTGGGAATGCTAGTGGGGATTTAAAAATTAAGTATCTTCTATCACAGTGAGAACCCCATAGCTTTAAAAATAGAAAATGGGATAAAAAGCAAGTTAAGTGTAATGTTGAGGGCCAACAGCAAAGCTTGGGTGACCAGGCATTTCTTCATCAAATGGATGAACAAAGTGTTTGACCCCACCATAAAAAAATATTTGCAGGAAAGAGAACTGCCTCTGAGGGCTCTGTTAATAATGGACAATGCTCCTGTTCACCCTCCAGCCAACGGACCAGCAGGTCATCTCAAACTTTAAGACTTTAAAACTGTACATCAAGGCCCTCTTCCAGAGGTGCTTTGGAGGTTATCTCAGATACTCATTTTGACACTGAGAGAGTTTTGGAAGGACCATTCCAGTATCCTCCACTGTGTCACTCTGATAGATAAGGCCTGGTGTGCAGTCTCTTACAAAATCATGAACTGTGCCTGGAGAAAATTGTGGTCAGATGCTGTAACTCCCAGGAACTTGGAGGCTGAAGCTAGCCCAGTAGTGAAGGACATTGTGTCTCTATGTAAGTCCATGGCCCTGCAGGTGAGTAATGAAGACATTGAAGAGTTAGTGGAGGAGCACACAAAAGAGCACAACACCGAGGAGCTGAAGGAACTTAAGCGGGAACAGCACAGATAGTATCTGAGTGAAAGGAGAAAGCACCTACTTCACTGATCAAAGAAATGTGTTCTAAATAGGTTTAATTACAAACATTTTTTTTGAAAAGTATCACCCTGACGAAGCTCTAGCAAGCCATAATGTGGACTTTTTTAATGATCAAATGATGTATCACTTCAGAAACATTTTGAAATGTAGGCAGAAGCAAGTTTCTCTTGATACGTGTCTAGTGAAATCACCTGTGCAAGTTCAGAAGATAACTCCCCTTAGCAAGCAATAACCTCTCTCCTCCTTCTCCTCCTCTAAATTGCCACCATCCCATTGGGCCCTCAAGTCCTCTCAGTACAGTACAAAAAGAACATTATCAGTTCAAACTAAAATGTTACATTTCTTTGGTTAAGAATGGATTATTTAAATTTACATTGATCACTTGTTTGATACTCATCATTTTTGGTACTCATCCTGCCATCCAGAACGGATTAATGTTAAGCACCAAGCGCCACATATAAGAAAGTGAATACAGTATTAAAGAAAATAAAAGTAGATGATCAATCTTTTATGAACAACTTTTAAAAATGTTTGTACATTTGCCCTGTAAACTGGTATTTATTGATATTTTTTTTAAGGACCACCATGGTACCTAAAAATAAACTCTCTCTGGACTCCCATGGTAAACTACCCTGTCTCCAATATATTGGATGGCAATATATTGTCTTTTTATTATTTATTTATTTTTAGTATTTTCTCAGTAATTAGTTTTTTCTGTAATTTTTTATTTTACATTGCAATTCTTTTTTTTATATACTTCATTTAAGGCTACTGTTAGGGACTATATGGTCCTTATTAGTAGGGTCCATGGGATTCTAAAAGGATGCCTATGGTAGAGGTTGCCATGCTACGGGTTAGGTTAATATACCATTGCCCCAATATTTCCTAAATAGTTTATAACCATCCAGATTAACAGTCCAGTCATGAGATTCCTCCCACCATGTTTCGGTAATGCCTATTAAGTCCCATTTTCATTAATTGCTAATAATTCTAGCTCTCCCATTTTTTCCTGACAAGCTTCTGGCATTAGCAAGCATACACCTTATGTTATGAGTCTGTAGTTCTGAAGTGCCTGCCACTGTACTTGAGTTACTTAGTACTACCTCCCTATTGACTATACTACCCCTCCTCCCACCTCCTCTATGATTTTTTAATTCATCCCTTATACCCTCTACACGTTCTACCCCATTACTTATATATAGTCCCTCCCCCCACCAACTAGTTTAAAAACTCCTCCAGCCTTTCTACCATCAATATGTACCAAGACCACCGGTTCATTTCCAGCCCCTCCCAATAATTTGTTTACCCAATCCATAACATGATGAACCCAAGCACCCGGGAGACAGCAAAATGTTCGATTGCTGGGATCTGGGTGACAAATCACCCTGTCTACCTTCCTAATAATAGAGTCCCCTACAACCAAAACCTGTTTGTTGCTCTGCCTATTCTGCCCTCTCACTCCTCCAGTAGAACTGTTCTCCCGGCTGTTAGAGGGAACAGTTCTATCTGGCATTACCATTCCTGAAAGGACATCCCCAAAAGTTTCACTCAAACTGGCAAATCTGTTGGTGCCAACTCAGAACTGGCCGGCTTCCTCCTGTTCCCCTGATTCCCCTTCTAACTGTAACCCAGCTACCTCCCTGGACATCCTCACTAGCCCCAGCTCCACCCTCCATGCTAGGCCCAGCTAAACTGTGCTCAGTGAGCACCAACCCCCTTTCATGTGTAGCAATATCACAAAGTGCTGCAATTCTCCTCTCCAGATCTCCAATTTGAGCTTCCAGAGAGGCAACATGCTCAAACCTCTCACAGAGGTATGGACAATGGATAATCTGTTTTAGTATTGCATACATATGACAGGATGTACACTGAGTGAGGTTGCCACTGGACTGACTCATAATTATTATTATTTTCTACAAAATTTCAGTGGGAAAAATAAAGAATATAAAATAATATATTTGTAAAACGTTTTCCTCCTTTGCACTATAAATCTGCCCTTTCTTTGAAGTCCCTCCTTTTATTTAAACTCCTACGCATTTACTAGAATTGCACTTGATAATGCACTCTGCAATTTAAGGTAAATCCACTTGCAAACAGCCCCAAACAGCTCACAAACCTTTTATACTTGTTTAACAGCCAAGCCACACCCCTCTCACCTGGGCACAATTAGTGCACTCTGCAATTTATCAGATAACTTGTAAGGTAAATCCACTTGCAAACAGGTAAGCAAATCAATAACTTAAAAATAATCCTAAAATTGAATCCTGAAATAGCATTCTCTATGAGTAACAAAGATACCTCCCAGGCTTTACTCCACAAAAAAAGTCACAAATGGTTCCTACATTTTCAGCAAAATCTCAAGTGATTTGCAAGCTTTATATAAAGTATGAAATATGTAATAAGTCCTATATATACAGTATTTAGTAATTTGATGCATCGATCTAGATGTCTCTGGGGCTAAAGAAAAGTGTGCTGCTGCAAAGAACAATTCAGTATAGAAACCTGGAACATTAAAACTACAAACCAAGGCAGACTGGAAGTAGTCATAAATAAAATGACAAGATTAAACATCCTGGGAATAAATTAACTCAAATGGTCTGGATGGGATATTTCATATCACACAAAAACAAGATCTTCTTCTATGGTAAATAATTCTGCAGAAGAAATGGATCATTCCTCATTATCAATCAATGGGTGGCCAAAGTAATGCTCTGTTACAAGCCAAAAATGACATAATGAATTCAATTTGAATTCAAGGGAAGCCATTTAAAATCACTGTGATCAAAGTTTATCCTCCAACCATGGATGCTGAAGGGGCTAAAGTTGTCCAGTTCTATGAGGATATTCATAAACCTCCAGATAAAACACCAGTAAAATAAATTATTCTCATCATAGGAGACTGGAATGCTAAAGTAGGGAACCAAAAGACACCTGGAAAACCTGGCACGTTTGGCCTTGGCGTACAAAATGAAGAAGGTCAGAGATTAGTAGAATGTCGTCAAGATAAGTCTGTGGTCATAATAAACACCTTATTTACACCTCACATTGTATTTAAAAAGTGAGTGAATACTATTCTATCAAAAACATATATTAATATAAGTAATCTAATAAACAGGGATAGCATGAAAGGTTAGGGCTATGACCTAGGAAGATTTTTTAAGAGATACCCCAAATCTGGCTAAAATCCCCATAGAGATAGAGATACTCAACTTAGAATCATATTTCTCATAGGATATTGAGGAAAATAGCCCAATAATAGTGATAGTGATAGTAAATGGTAAAACCACTAGTAAATAAAAACAATATAAGAACCCATATAAGAACATCTGTAAAATACCAACTCATAAACTATATCTTATGGAGAAAATAAACAATTATCCAAAGCCCTATTGGGAGCCCTACAAGTTTTCTGAATGATACATGAAAAAGAGGGATCCTAAATGTGTAAAAATAGCCATTTCAACCCGTGCGGCTTCTTCAGAGGCTGTGGCTATAATAAAAAAAACAATAACTCCTGATTATTTATAATCTTAAGCCGGTGTCATCCCCAGCTTCTGATATTAAATCAAAGAATATAATAGTATAATAATAATTGAAAAGGTGAAAGATAAAATACCTCCAGAAGTCCAGGCATTAAAAAACGCAGGACTTAGGCAGAAAGGAGCGCCCAAGGTGCTCCTGCGAGATTCGCGAAGTGAGGTGAGCAGTTGAGGCATTGAAGCACGCGGGACTTAGCCTCCGAGCAAGTTAGGAAATTCAGCATTGCCTTAGGCTGCAAGCAGTTGAGGAACGCGGGACTTAAAAGAAAAAATTGCTAGGTCGGAATCCCTTTGCAAACAAAATCAGAGCGCGAAAAAATACAAAGTTAACAGCCGAACAGTGCAAATCGAAAAACACACAAAATACACAATAATATAAAAATAAAACCCACACACAGTGCAGGGGGACAGCAAATATGTCTGGGAGTGACGTTGCACTCAAATTTAAGCCAAGTTTGCTGAGTTTCACCACTCTAAAATCAACAAAGTGAGAAAAAAAATGGCAGCTGAAAAAAATGAAAACAAGGCTACACAACCCCGAAGCGCACAAAACACCACCAGGCACGTACAAGTTAGCTAGGAATGACCTTGGAATCTCAAGAGCTAACACTCACACACAGCACGGGGGATATGCTAGGACACATGGAATTGAGGTTGCACGCAAATTTAAGCCGAATTTGCCCAGTTTCGGGACTCGAAAATCGCATAAGCAAGAAAAAAAATGGCAGCCGAAAATAATGAAAATGAGGATAAAGGAGACCGGGGCACGCAAATCCATGCCAGGCATGTAGGAAATACAAAATATACCATTTCAACAGACAGAAAATGCTTGCGAACCAAGTAACACATAGAAAAAAGCCGCCAATTTACAACACTAACTTGCAAATAAGAACATTATGATTCTAAAATGGCGCTTTACATGCCTACACAAACGGTTTGGCCTCGCGCACGAACCCAATTTACACTGCACACTAGGCACATTGCTGACACTTTCTCCTCAGGTGATCAACAGTCCAACTGTACATTTTCTGATGCAGGAAAATCCAAAGAGATTGTTAGCTCTTCAGCATATTGATTGCTGGATATTAAATATAAATAGGAAAAATATATTAATTTATTAATATATATTAATGTATTAATTCACTATATTAAAAAATATATATATTTTACACTGTACTTATATATCTGTCTTCGCGATGAGCGCTGAAGGTGATCGTTGAAAAGGAGGAAATTTGAAGTACAGAAGGCGCTTAGTGCAGGACTCGCAATGAGCACTGAAGGCCCTCAGAGGAACAAAAGCCCTGCATTGTATGGCATCAGCATAATTGTGATGTCAGGATTCTGTGCTGTAAAAAATGAGATAAAGATAAATAATTTCAGAACTTTTTCCACCTTTAATGTGACCTATAAACTGTACAACTCAATTGAAAAACAAACTGAAATCTTTTAGGTAGAGGGAAGAAAAAAAAATCTGCACACCCTCTTATAACTGGGGATGTAGCTGTGTTCAGAAATAAGCAATCACATTCCAAATCGTGTTAAATAGGAGTCAGCATACACCTGCCATCATTGAAAGTGCCTCGGATTAACCCCAAATAAAGTTCAGCTGCTCTAGTTGGTCTTTCCTGAAATGTTCTTAGTCGCATCCCACAGCAAAAGCCATGGTCCACAGAGAGCTTCCAAAGCATCAGAGGGATCTCATTGTTAAAAGGTATCAGTCAGGAGAAGGGTAAAAAAGAATTTCCAAGGCATTAGATATACCATGGAACACAGTGAAGACAGTACCAAGAACTGGAGCCCCCTCCATAATTGATGAAAAGACAAGAAGAAAACTGGTCTAGGAGGCTACCAAGAGACCTACAGCAACATTAAAGGAGCTGCAGGAATATCTGACAAGTACTGGCTGTGTGGAACATGTGACAACAATCTCCCGTATTCTTCATATGTCTGGGCTATGGGGTAGAGTGGCAAGACAAAAGCCTTTTCTTATGAAGAAAAACATCCAAGCCAGGCTACATTTTGCAAAAACACATCTGAAGTCTCCCAAAAGCATGTTGGAAAAGGTGTTATGGTCTGATGAAACCAAAGTTGAACTTTCTGGCCATAATTCTAAAAGATATGTTTGGCGTAAAAAGAACACTGCACATCACCAAAAGAACACCATACCTACAGTGAAGCATGGTGGTGGCAGCATCATGCTTTGAGGCTTTTTTTCTTCAGCTGGAACTGCGGCCTTAGTTAAGATAGAGGGAATTATGAACAGTTCCAAATACCAGTCAATATTGGCACAAAACCTTCAGGCTTTTGCTAGAAACATGAAGAGTAACTTCATCTTTCGACCCAAAGCATACATCCAAATCAACAAAGGAATGACTTCACCAGAAGAAGATTACAGTTTTGGAATGGCCCAGTCAGAGCCCAGACCTGAATCTGATTGGAAATCTGTGGGGTGATCTGAAGAGGGCTGTGCACAGGAGATGCCCTCGCAATCTGACAGATTTGGAGTGTTTTTGCAAAGAAGAGTGGGCAAGATTTGTCAAAATGTGCCATGCTGATAGACACATACCCAAAAAGACTGAGTGCTGTAATAAAATCGAAAGGTGCTTCAACAAAGTATTAGTTTAAGGGTGTGCATACTTATGTAACCGTATTATTTTATTTTTATAAAAGTCTTAATTTTTTTACAGCACAGAAACCTGCCATTTTAGCAGGGGTGTGTAGACTTTTTATATGCACTGTATATACATAGGATATTCACAGTATTTTAAACTCAATAGTTAGTCCAATGAGCTGGACCTGAAAGGTTGGAGAGTGAATTGAGATGGGCCCTAAGAAGCCGTGCCTGATAACATTGGTGAACTGTTCAAAATGATGCTGTGAAAGTGTTGTTGGAAATATTCCAACAAATTTGGAAAACTCAACTTTGGCCAGTCTATATCCCAATCTCAAATAAGGCAATGCCAATGAGTGTTTACATTTTTGAACAATTTCATTCATTTCATATGGCAGCAAAGCTTGGCCCCAACAATATACGGTATAGACAGAACTAACAGATGTGCAAGCCTGATTTCACAGAGGAAGAGGGACAGGATATCAAATTAAATGTCTGCTGCATAATTGACAAGGCAGGAGAGTTTCAAATTGTGGCAAGTTCTTAAAGAGTCATCTCATCCACCTCCTGAGGAATCTATATGTGGACCAAGAAGAGACAGTGGGAACTAAACATGGAACAACAAAATAATTCAAGTTTGCGAAAAGAGTGTGGCAATGTTGTATATTCTCACTTTACTAATTTAACTTATCTACAAATACATCATGCCTAAGGCCAGGCTGGATAAATTCAAAGCTGGAGTTAATATTACTGGAAAGATTTATCAACAACCTGGAACATAAACCTCACATAGAGAACTTTAAAGTTATAGCAAACAATGATACAGTCATTTCAGTCATTTATAGACTATACATTACTGTCAATAAGGTGATAGTACATGCTGGTAGAAGATAAAGAGATATAGATGGGAAAAATGCTGGCAGAGTGTATTTGGTAAAGCTAATGTTACAGATGGTAAAGTGGCTGGTAGAAGTTAACACTAATGCACACTGACAAACGTCTTGATCTGCATTAGTGCAAAAAAGCAAACATTTTTTAAATAAACAGAATATGACACTGTCTTTGGAACTAGTTATTTTAATGCTAATTAATAATGTTGCAGATTAGATATAATTTTACTCTTCTTCATATATTACGAAAACAACTATGAACATGAAGGACTGCATATATTATTTTTTTTATTCTGATAATGTCATCAAAACAATATAATTTTCTAAAATAATAGAACAGTTACCATTTGTTTTGATATTTTGCTACAAATCAGTTCACATTAAATAATTTGCATTGTGTTATCATAATTTTTAATTCACCATTATCTTTTTATACATGGTCCAGTCACATTTTTATGACCACCAGCAAATATCCCGAAAAGCCGCCACATGATGGTGTGGTAGTGAGTCAAAAAGATGCTGGAGGGCTGACAAGGGTATCTGGAGCCATGCAGACTGCAGTGTATGGAGGATCCATACGGCGAAGATGGTGATCAAGGTGGTCACACAGGTGTTCGATTGGGGTTCAAGTCCGGGGAATTTGGAGGCAAGGGATGTACTTGGAATTCTTATTCGTGCTCCTTCCAACTACTCCCCGACAATTCTGACATTGTCCCGCTGGAAGTCCCATCCACTCCAGTAAAGACAATCAACATTTATGGGTGTACTTGATCTGCAAGGATGGATAGATTACCCATTTGCTTGAGAGTGCCTTCCAAAGGTTTAAATAGAACCATACTATGCCAAGAAAACATTCCACAGACCGTAACACTGCCGCCACCAGCTTGTGTTCTTACAAAAATGGTTGCAAAGTGTTTGTTCTCTGAGCTTTTTTGCCTGACACTCCAACATGCATTTAGTTGATGGAGCAGAAAACATGACTCATTGGATAAGGCAACCTTTTGCCATTTACAAAATTAGGTTCAATTTCGGTCATGTAAATTGAAGCCATTTCTGATGATGACCCTCGTCAGCATGTGTTCAGTTACCAGCCTTTTGCTACGGAGCCCCATAGGTAATAGGGTTTGCTGCACTGTTGTTTTAGACACATGTCTGGTTGCCCCCTGTTTTGTTTGGTGAATTGCTCAACTGAAGCTGGTTGGTTGGCCCTCACACACCTTCGCAAATGACGTTCATCTCTGACATCAATAGCATGTGGTGCTTTGTAGTTTCTATGCAATTATTCACAATGGTGCCATTTGTCCGGTTATGGTACACTTTAACCACAGCAGCGAACGAACAGTTCACAAACTGCCCTATTTCAGAAATATTGCCAGCCTTGACCCGAAAGCCAATGACTATTCTCTTTTCAAAGTCTGATAAATCACATGTTTTACCCATAACAGCAATGGTTGATATGTTTGTAGAATGTCTGCATGTCACATTTTATTTCATTGACTACTCGCTGCTGATGTCAAAAATAAGAGGTGGGTATAATAATGTGACTCCATCCTGTATAAAATATGTATATCTTAAGTTAGTACTTGGTTAGTGGTGTTATTACTGTATGTTTTTATTCACTTGCTGCTCAGCTGTGTGCGAAAAAGAATACAGCTTTCCTATCTCATATAATAGTTGTCAAAGTGTGTAGCGCCCATGCCGCGCATGCACGTTGGCAGCGGGAGACTACACACGTTGACAATGGCGCATGTGCATGCGCATAGCTCACCCCAAACAATGCACGTGCAATGTGGGGCATGAGCTGCGCATGGCATAACACTCCGCAACTGGCACATTCGCAATGCGTGGCATGACCGGCCCATGCTCACTGCGCAAAGCGAGGGGGAGGGACAGATGGGGAGAGCGGGGAGAGACATTGTAGAGGGTGGGAGAAAGACATGCTGTTGGAGAGAGACAGGGGGTAGGGGAGAGAGACATGGGGTAGAGTCGGAGAAAGACAGGGGAGAGGTTGGGAAAGAGACACAAGAGGAGAGGGAAGAAACACAGGGGAGGGAAAGGAGGGAAGAAACACAGGGAAGGGAGAATGGGGAAATAGACAAAGGGGAGGGAAGGGGGGAAGATACACAGGGGAGGGAGAGGTGTGGAGGAGAAACAGGGGAGGTAGAGGGGAGGAGAAAACACAGGCAGGGAGAGGGGGAAGATACACAGGGGAGGAAGGGGGCGAGATACACAGGAGAGGGAGAGGGGGAAGAGACACAGGGGAGGGAGAGGGGGAAAGAGACACAGGGGAGGGAGAGGGGGAATAGACACAGGGGGTTGGAGAGGGGGGGGGGAGAGGCATAGTGGAGGGAGAGGATTGGAAGAGAGACACGGGGGAGGGAGAAGGGGCATAAACACAGAGGGTGGGAGGGGGGAAAGAGACACAGGGGAAGGAGAGGGGAGGAAGAGACCCAGTGGGGGGGTGGAAGAGAGACACAGGGAGGGAGAGGGGGAAGAGACCCTGAAATACTGCTTTGGAAAAATGTCAGCTCTTTCATACAGACAGTGTGTCAGAACAATGCCTCCTCATCTCATATTAACAGCAAGATTAAAGCTGGTGACATTTTCTCAGGCTGGATTTCCAAAGAGCTGCAATTATAATCATTTTGTTGCTCAAAAGTCAAATTCAAAACAGTTAGTTCATGGTGCAATTTGTACTGGCAACACCCTTCAATTTATAAAAAGTTACCAAACATAGATGAACACCCTTTCAATTAATAAAACATTACCAAACATAGATGATTAAGCAGCATATTAATCTGTAAAGGTATATTCAGTTTAAGAAAGTAATCTAAAAGGATTTAATAGAGAAAAAAAGATTAAAACAATATACTCTGATACTCGACTACCTCAAAACTCGTCGATTTCAGTATTCAACACGCCTGGATGAGAAAAAAATGGTTCAGAACTCGACTTTTGCTCAGTACACAACAGACTCGTGCACCCCAAATCCTGTCTCTCCGGGAAGTTTAATAAAGTACTGTGGCATAATGTAGCTTTTGCTAACAAGAGCCCAAGAGCAGTCTGCCACAACAAGAAACAAAATGCATCCTGTGCTAATAAGGACCAAAGTGCATCCTGTGCATATAAGAAACAATGTGCAGCCTGTGCCTATATTAACCATAGTGTAGCCTGTGCTCATACGGACCAAAGTGCAGCCTGTGCCTAAAGGAACTAAAGTGTAGCCTACGCTTATAAGGACTAAAGTACAGCCTGTGACTATAAGAACCAAAGTGTAGCCTGTGCTTATAAGGACCAAAGTGTAGCCTGTGCATATAAAAACCAAAGTGCACCATGTGCTTATAAGGACCAAAGTGTAGCCAGTGCTTACTAGGACCCAAGTGTAGCTTCTGCTTACATCATGATTGGATGAAGGCTCATGATACCACTCAGCAAAAAATAATAATAGTTAGAACCACAATAGAACGGAAAAAAGAGATAATAGCCAAATATGAACATGGTAGCAGAGTGTATGATCTTGGTGATGAGTACAAAATGCCTAGAACAACAATCTCTACAATAGGGAAAAATAAGGAAGCTATTAAAAGAGCCAATGTGGTTACAGGTGTGAAGGTCCCAGACATTGGAGAAAGTGGAAAAACGATTGTACCTTTGGATTAACGAAAAACATGTTAGTCAGTGATAGTATTTCCCATGCATTCATTTGCGAGAAAGCAAAACAATTGCATGTTGATCTAGTAAAAGAAGAGCCTACAAGTGGTGAGAGCAGTAAAGCATTTAAAGCCAGTCATGGTTGGTGTGATAATTTTAAAAAGTGTCCTAAACTAAACTAAAAACTGGCATTCACAGTGTGGTCAGGCATGGATAGGCAGTCAGGGCCAACAAAGAAGCTGCTGAAACCTTTGTTAGGGAGTTCAGAGACTATATAGCGGCTGAGGATTTTATTCTCTAACAAATCTTTAACTATGACAAGACAGGTTTATTTTGGGAAAAAACAGAACCTACAACACTCAAAAAGTAAAGACATTTCCAGGGCATAAGCCGATGCAGGACATACTAACTCTGTTGCTCTGGGAATGCTAGTGGGGATTTAAAAATTAAGTATCTTCTATCACAGTGAGAACCCCATAGCTTTAAAAATAGAAAATGGGATAAAAAGCAAGTTAAGTGTAATGTTGAGGGCCAACAGCAAAGCTTGGGTGACCAGGCATTTCTTCATCAAATGGATGAACAAAGTGTTTGACCCCACCATAAAAAAATATTTGCAGGAAAGAGAACTGCCTCTGAGGGCTCTGTTAATAATGGACAATGCTCCTGTTCACCCTCCAGCCAACGGACCAGCAGGTCATCTCAAACTTTAAGACTTTAAAACTGTACATCAAGGCCCTCTTCCAGAGGTGCTTTGGAGGTTATCTCAGATACTCATTTTGACACTGAGAGAGTTTTGGAAGGACCATTCCAGTATCCTCCACTGTGTCACTCTGATAGATAAGGCCTGGTGTGCAGTCTCTTACAAAATCATGAACTGTGCCTGGAGAAAATTGTGGTCAGATGCTGTAACTCCCAGGAACTTGGAGGCTGAAGCTAGCCCAGTAGTGAAGGACATTGTGTCTCTATGTAAGTCCATGGCCCTGCAGGTGAGTAATGAAGACATTGAAGAGTTAGTGGAGGAGCACACAAAAGAGCACAACACCGAGGAGCTGAAGGAACTTAAGCGGGAACAGCACAGATAGTATCTGAGTGAAAGGAGAAAGCACCTACTTCACTGATCAAAGAAATGTGTTCTAAATAGGTTTAATTACAAACATTTTTTTTGAAAAGTATCACCCTGACGAAGCTCTAGCAAGCCATAATGTGGACTTTTTTAATGATCAAATGATGTATCACTTCAGAAACATTTTGAAATGTAGGCAGAAGCAAGTTTCTCTTGATACGTGTCTAGTGAAATCACCTGTGCAAGTTCAGAAGATAACTCCCCTTAGCAAGCAATAACCTCTCTCCTCCTTCTCCTCCTCTAAATTGCCACCATCCCATTGGGCCCTCAAGTCCTCTCAGTACAGTACAAAAAGAACATTATCAGTTCAAACTAAAATGTTACATTTCTTTGGTTAAGAATGGATTATTTAAATTTACATTGATCACTTGTTTGATACTCATCATTTTTGGTACTCATCCTGCCATCCAGAACGGATTAATGTTAAGCACCAAGCGCCACATATAAGAAAGTGAATACAGTATTATAGAAAATAAAAGTAGATGATCAATCTTTTATGAACAACTTTTAAAAATGTTTGTACATTTGCCCTGTAAACTGGTATTTATTGATATTTTTTTTAAGGACCACCATGGTACCTAAAAATAAACTCTCTCTGGACTCCCATGGTAAACTACCCTGTCTCCAATATATTGGATGGCAATATATTGTCTTTTTATTATTTATTTATTTTTAGTATTTTCTCAGTAATTAGTTTTTTCTGTAATTTTTTATTTTACATTGCAATTCTTTTTTTTATATACTTCATTTAAGGCTACTGTTAGGGACTATATGGTCCTTATTAGTAGGGTCCATGGGATTCTAAAAGGATGCCTATGGTAGAGGTTGCCATGCTACGGGTTAGGTTAATATACCATGGGGGTCCATATGGTTGCCCTTGGTTAGGAAGTTAATGTTAGGTGCCATGGAGGTCCATAAGGACACAAATAGAGATAGGCTAGTATTAAATGAGCATTCATACAGACCATCGTGTAAAGGGAGGTCATTAAGTTTGTTATGACCGCCAGATTTGGGGGACCACACTCACCCCAAATCTCTCTCTCTCTACGGTCGCAACTTTTTGTTCAGATCTCTACACCAGCAGACACTTCAGATGACAGCATCATTACTGCAGAGACATGCACCTCAGACCCCTATTCTTAGGATCTAAGAATCACACACCATGTATCTTGGATTAGTACAAGCAGACTCTGACACAACCTTTTGTTAGTGTGTCCAAAGTCAGACTTCTTCTTTATTGTCACTTCTTTATTGTTTCAGAGATATATATAAACACAGAAAAATTACACAAAACACCAAAGACCTTCCCCAGTTCTAGCCCCTCCTCCTAGGCAAAATAGCTTGCTATCCCCCCTCACCCACATGATTTCCAGATGTATAGAGGCATCTGGCTTTCTTCTAATTACACCTTTTTTTCTCCTCTTACAGAGTCATAAAACTAGTTCCCCCTTTCATGAATAAAGCCAGAGCCTTCACACGTGGCCGTTTGCAGGGCCATAAAGATTCCATAGAAGATTAATCCTTGGTCACATAAGTGACTACAGTATTTTTTAGATAATTCTAGCATCCTACGGCCTACTTCTATCACAGCTGCATTATTACAGTGCATATAACATGATCTAGTAACCACCAAATTAATTATTGTAGTTCAGTCCCCAACAACAAGTTTCAGGTCCGTTGTAAAAGTTCTTGACATTAACACCCAGAGTGCCAGCATTCAAAATAGCAGAGTTACTTGGGGATTGCAAGGGGTCCCATCATGGCCCCAAATCGTTCATGACAAAGTTGTCCCATGAACATAGGCAAAGGCTCCATTGGAATCCATAGGGGTCTATGGGGTAGATAATATAATTAGACATAAGGATCTTAAGTGACCGCAGGGAGGTTAGAAAAAGTGCAATGTTAGGGTCTACCAGAGGGAACACTTAGCAGTTATTTAGAGAAGGTGGGGGGATTTCATAGGTTAACATGCCCCCCACCTCAAAGCACAAAGGCTTGGATTAGGGGAGCAAAATGACCACACAGGGTTTGAGGAGGCCATTGGGACACCCAGAATAATTTTATGATTGAGGGGGTAGCGATGCTTAGGCAGATTGGCATAAATCCTCCACATTCATTTTTATTAACATTTAATCCTTTCCATGGCATGAGAGGACATTTAGACAGGTAGCTAGTTGTATAGGTAAATGGACTGTTATGGGAGGGAAGATGTTAGGGCTAGTGTAGCATGTTCATGTTATGTAGTAGTTAGTGTTGCATGGCATTGCTATGGAGGCTACTGAGTTTAAAACTTTTTTATTATTATTATTATTATTATTATTATTATCGTTTATTATTGGGTTCTTCTATGGGTTGTTGAGAGAACATGTTATAACTAGAGAGCTATGGGCCCTGGATGTGAACTAGTACATATTACTTATGTTGTTTTTTGGGAACCATGTAATAGATCAGCAAACTGCCATAAAGCTGAGACAGCCTTATAGGGGTTCTTACAGGAGCCATGTACCCGAGCCCCATATCTGATAAGCATGCACGTTTTTTTCTGTTTATTTGTCATTAAACATATTGTGACAAACAGTTCTCCTTGGCTTCAGTTTTTTTTTCTCTTTCTCTTTAGGAAGCCACATGTTTTGAGATAATAAAGATTACTAACACTGGAACAGGATGGAAGCAAGTTTTGACTTTGTATGGGTGACATAATGGATGAGGCATCATCAAGGATGAGGTCATTTACACTTATGGTTGTGGTTGGTTAATACATTTGCCCAATCCCTGAGTGTTTCCTTCTCAGCTGAGAGTGAAGAGCATGCTTGCCATCACTGTCATGGAATATTGTGAATTGCTTCAATTATTTGAATTATGGAGGCTTTAATGAAACAATTGAATGAGGTGGTGAGGTATATGGGTCCTGAATGGCTAGCAGAGCTGTAACTAAGACTACTGTTGAGTCTGGACACAGTATTTACTGAGCTGAAAACACTCCTGTATTGCCAGTGGAAGAGAGTATATCTGCCTCAAATGTTAGGCCTGTAAACTCAGTTCTCAAGGGTTTACCAGAGTAGTCCATTGGATAGGAGGATGAAGAAGTCCCCTAATGTACTGGTGAATAAAGCTGGTGTTGACAGGCATGGTCAATGAAAAAGAGTGTACAGTATTATGTTTCTTGCCTGAAGTAATCTTATACTGACCTATAGTTGTCACCTTCTGTGCGACAGCTATCATCTTTGGCTCTCATATTATCTGTGATGGGGTTATCCTCAAGGAAGATACCACCATCTGCTCATTTAATTACAGCTGTGATTTCAGCAAAAACAATAGTTTTCCCGCGTCTGTAGGCTCACAGGGAGTGTGAGGTATAAAGTGACTTCAGCACAGGACCCATAAACAGTAGTGACACATGGTAGAGATCTTAGTATAGCAAGAGATCTAGTGGTAAGCGAATACTGCAAGTTTGAATTTGGAAAGGCTGGGAAGAGAGGATGATACATCACAGGGGTGCAGAATTACATACAGGAGGGGGTAGCGGAAAAAACAGTGGAAGACAGAAGTAAATGGGGCCCATATTCAAGAACATGAAAAAGTGGAAATTATTGATGTGAAGAGTATGTCTAAAATAAATCTAGAGGGGGTATAGCCATCTGTGGATAGAGGTCAGTCAGCTGGTATGTTGCAGTTAGTGGAACAACATGTCACACATGAGTCTGCAAGGACTGGAGTTGTGTATGATAAGAGGGTGCAAGAAAAACTACCATGGTAGACAAGGGAATCATTATGATTTTTGATGTTGTGCCGTTCAGTCGTGTCTGACTCTCCATGACCTCATGGACCGCAACACACCAAGAACATTGCTTCTGTATGCCCTATTCCCATCTCCTCTTTTTTTCATTGCTCATCTTACTGGTTGCTGAAGATATATCCCCTAACCCAGGCCCCTCATCCATTCCTACCTTTTATCAGTCACACTCAGCCCATAGGCAAACAAACACTCAAAACCCTCATAACTTAATACCCATCACCTGTAACAAATACTCCACTTTGCCCTTAGCATGTGCACTCTGGAATGGTAGGTCTGTTTGCAACAAACTCACTCAAACTTACAATCATGACCTATTCATCTCCAACTCCCTCAACCTATTAGCTATCACTGAAACTTGGTTCACTCCATCAGACACTGCCTCCCCTGCGGCACTATCATATGGTGGCTTACATTTAAGTCACACACCTAGACCTGGGAAAAAAAGAGGTGTGGGCATATTACTTTCTCCCTTTTCTCATTCAATTGCATTCCCCCAGTTCACTCGCTCCAATTCTTTTCTTTCAAGGTTCCCTCTATCCGCCTTTCTTCACCCATCTCTCTGCAAGTTGCTGTCATCTATCACCCACCTGGACCTGCCTCTCAATTTCTGGATCATTTTGCAGCCTGGCTCCCTCATTTTCTTGCTTACAACAAACCTTCACTCGTTATCGGTGATTGCAACATTGCCACTGACACTCCCACTTCCCACACAACCACAAAACTACTTGCACTTACCTCTTCCCTTGGCCTTTCTCAATGAATAGATTCCCCTACCCATCACGATGGACACTCTCTTGACCTCATTTTCACCAATCATGGCTCTATCTTCAATATTATCATATCCCCACTCCCTCTTTCTGACCACCATCTCCTAACTTACAGCGTAACAACCCCTTGCAATATCTGCACTTTTCCGCGCCCAGCTACCAGAACCCACAGAAACCTGCAGGCACTTAACCCACAACATCTTTCCAATTTACTGCAACCCTTTCTCAGTCCCCTCTCTTCCCTCACTTGCCCTGATATTTCCACCACAATAAAACTTGACTCTAACTTCCACCCCAAACACCGTTACTTTTCCACATTAATATCAAATTTGTCCTCCAACCCCAAATGTTAATTCTCCACTTTCAACACTCTCCTCTGAATGTGTCCATAGTCATATCACACCTTCCTCTCAACATACCAAATGGAATCCTACCTTCACCCTTCCCCAAACCTATATCTATTATGAACTCACTTGACCCTACAACTGAGGACAAACTTGCTAGTCTTCCTTTATCCTCTCGTCTTACAACCTTTACACATGATCCTATTCCATCACAGCTTATCCCTCCCCTCTCTACCATGCTTATCCCAACTCTTACACATCTATTCAACCTTTCCCTTAACACCAACAAGTTTCCATCACCTATAAAACATGCCATAATTACTCCCATTCTCAAGAAACCCTCATCTGATCCAGCTGCTGCATCTAACTACCGCACAATCTCTCTACTTCCCTTAGAACTGCTTGAGGGTGTTGACCACAATCACCTTATCCAATTTGTTTCCTACAACTCCCTCCTTGATCACTTCCAATCTGGCTTCCAACACCAACATTCCACAGAGACATCTCTAACAAAAATCACTAATGACCTTCTAATCCCCAAGTCAAAGGGTCATTTGTCTATCCTCATTTACTTTGATCTATCTGCTGCCTTTGACACAGTTAATCACTCTCTTCTCAAACTCTCCGCTCCCTGTGCATCCGTGACACTGCTCTCTCTTGGTTCATATCCTATGTAGAAAATCGATCATTTAGCATCTCCTTCTCTGGCATCTCTTCTTCGCCTCACCCTCTGTCGTTGTACCCCAAGATTCAGTCCTAGGCCCCCGTCCTAGGCCCCCTTTTTCTCTCCATCTACACATCCTCCCACGGTTCCCTAATTAAATCTTTTGGATTTCAGTATCATCTATATGTGGATGACACTCAAATCTCCATCTCTACACCTGAACAATCACCCTCTCTGCTAGCTCATGTTGCCAATTGCCTCTCTAGCATTTCCTCATGGATGTCCGCCTGTCAACTTAAAATCAACATGTCTAAGACAGAACTCCTTGTCTTTCCACCCTCTTCCTCAGCTCCAACTCCTCACTTAGCTCTCACTAATGACAATGCCATCATCTTTCCCACCACTCAGACACCCTATCTCTGGATTCTTTTGGACCGTGCCCTCTCTTTCATTCCTCACATTCAATCACTCACAAAATCTTGTCACTCTCACCTAAAAAATATCTCCAAAATACGTCAATACCTTACACACGACACAACCAAAATTCTAATTCACTCTTTCATCAAATCTCGCCTTGACTACTGCAACTCTCTCCTTGCTGGCCTTCCTATCACCAGCCTCTCTCCACTCCAATCCATATTAAACGCATCCGCTAGACTCATTTAGCACCACTCTGTCAGGCACTCCACTTGCTTCCCATAGCCTCCAGAATAAAAATAAAAATGATGAACCTAACATAAAGAGCCCTCCACAATAATGCACCCTCCTACATCTCTGCTCTCATCTCAAAATATGCTTCCACCCGCCTCTTTGCCCTACTAATGACTTTCTTCTCTCTTCCTCTCTCAACACCTCATCCCACTCCCACCTACAGACTTTTCACGTGTTGCCCCCAAAATTTGGAACTTCTTTCCTCACTCCACTAGATTATCCTCATGTCTCAAATCCTTCAAAATCTCTTAAAAAACACATATATTCAAATAATCCTGTCATCTTTAGCCTTTACATACTCTATTAATCTATCTCTCTCCTGTACCCCAACCACACCCTTTAGAATGTAAGTTTGCGAGTTCTCAATCTCCCTAGGTGCTTTGGGGAAAGCACTGTGTATGTCTGATTGAAAGCTCATTAATAGGGCCCATGCAGTTGTCAAGATCGTAACTTACAACCCATTTAAGCCTTTGATCTTGCAAGCCCACAAGAGTTACAATCGCAAATCGCTATTCAATTGCTATAATTCCTCAAGCTCGCAAATATTTTCATGCACATATTGTCAAATGTAGAAGAAAATCCTACGGGTACAAGATAGGACTCGCAAGGGGGTTAAACACTTGTTTGTAGCATTGTAAATGCAAATAAAAATCAATACTGCACTTTAAAACACCGGGAAAGCAATGAAAGACATTAGAATTAATTGCTCAACAGTCACAAGCTTGTAAATCTGAATAAAAAAAAAATGTATGCATCATTTGGTGTTATATCAATCTCAGGAATCAATGAGTTGAAAAATATCAGGCCACCCACATGGACTAGAACATTTCCTTCATTCATTTTTATTATTTTGTACATTGCAGTATTGCAAGTCTGATTGCATATCGGACCACTAAACGCTAATTGATTGACATCTAACCTCCATGTTTTACTGACGTAATGATGATGGTATCATTTTATATTGACTGTTTCTAAATCGGTAGTTACAACCTTGCTTAATTGATCATGTTCACGCTCTGAAATGTTACATAGGATTGCATGGTTTACGGTTTCGGCATTTGGCCCGTAACTTGCTGGCTTGTTCAATTGAATCATTCTGTAATTGTAGCAAATTTCAAGCCTGCAGACATACAAAACTGTACAACGCAATCTGCGGGCTTACAATTGAATGAGGCCTAAAGTAATTAAGATAGGAAGGCCAACTTGCAATCATTCATTGGGATGATACTCTAAAGAAGAGCACTTGCTCTATACAAATCTCTCTCTGGAATGCGCATTGAATAGGACATCCTATAAATACATACCTACACATCAGATATACCCAAGAATGTGTTTCTTACAAAGTCAAAATATTTGTAAATGATCCATGAACATGTTACGCACAATTTATATGCATTTTATTTATATGTGTGTTACTAGATACATAATTTAATTTTAATAAAGTAGAAATCATTGATTTAGAACTAATAACTTACCAATGAAAAAATGTTATGAAAGTTACTTTCCATTATTTCCAATAGACCAACATACTCTACTTTAATAACTATGTGTAAAACTATGTGAATTATATACATTTATATAGAATAACTAATTGAACTGTGAGTTAGCTATTTAAAATGTCTGTCTATATATTTTTAATATATATATATATATATATATATATATATATATATATATATATATATATATAAAGTGTGTGTGTGTGCATACAGAAATCTTCACATAATTAGTATTCATGTAAAAAACACAAGATAACAGTACCTCATGCTGACATATATTTTATTCTATAACTTAAAAATGTATGTCTGATTTTCCAACCAGTAAAGGAATATTAATCTTTGGATAGAGTCAAACTTCAAATGTTTAGGTCCAGTGGCAGCTGCATTACTGACTGAGCTATTTCATCAGCTATTACATTTTCAACTAGAATATATCTAAGCAGTTACAATGGGTCAAAGCATGATTCAATCACTGAAAGCTTCTGCACCTGAATCTAATTAATGAATCATTATGCTGTGTGGTACAGAGCTCATTACTCATTCAGACACAATTAAGTCACTGAAACAGCCAGACTTCAAATGATCCACCAATTCACCATCCATTTTCAAAATTAAAACTATTTTTCATTATTCATTTTTACCCTCTAACTAATAGTGCAGATCACATATAGTTCCCCTTTAATTTCTTTAGCAGCTCTCTCTATACATTCTACCTCCTGTATATGCCTGTTCATCTTCTATTGATGCTGCTGGATTTAGATGTAGACTACGTCCTCCTCCACCTCCAAGGTGGTAGAGGGTAGCTGTGGTAGAGGTGGATGCTGGTGAGCTTAGTACTCTTGCAGTAGCCTGTGGTGGTGGTTGGAGCGGCATCAGAGTAAGATCCAGTGTACTCACATTAGAAGCAGGTGGAAGGATGGTCAGTCTGTGGGAAGAGGGGCCTGTTGGTTCAAAGAAGACCATGAACATGAAAGGATTGCATATTGGGTCCATTCCCCACATGAATTCCTCCACCTCCTCAAAAACCTCCTCCACCTTGCTTTGTTGGATGTTCCTGCGGCACTAGAGGTGCTGTAAAAGGAGAATAACATATATCACTATAATAGGTTTCATTGTGGGTAACACTGATATCATTGAGTCGGGTCATGACATCATCAGGGGCGGGGCCTGATAGTCATGATAACAGCGGCCATTATACACCTCAGAGAGAGAGAGAGAGAGAGACAGAGACCACATAGAGGCAGAGACAGCACACAGACAGAGTGCACGGGCAGAAGCAGGGAGCGCACAGAGAGAGAGTGAGCACAGAAAGTGAGAGAGCACATAGGGAGAGCGAACAGGCAGAGCTTTTAGGGAGAGAGAGAGAGAGCGCACAGGGAGAGTGCACAGGCAGAGCGTACTAGGAGAAAGAGAGATAGCGATCAGACAGGGAGAGTGCACAGGCAAAGAGTACAGGGAGAGAAAGACTATAGGGAGAGAGAGCACACACAGAGAGCACAGGGAGAGGGAGAGAAAGAGAGAAAACAGAGAGAGTGAACGAACAGAGAGATAAAGAGTGCACACAGAGAGAGAGTGCACAGAGAGAAGGTACACAGAGAGAGAGTGAGAGTGCATAGAGAGCAGCTAGGGAGGGAGAGAGATTGCACAGGCAGAGAGAGAGATCATGCAGGTAGATAGAGTGTGCAGAGAGAGCGAGAGTGCACAGAGAGAGGGTACACAGAGAGAAAGTGCATAAAGAGCACCCAGAGAGGGAGAGAGAGTTCACAGGCAGAAAGAGAGATCACGCAGGGAGAGATAGAAAACGAGGGTGCACAGAGAAGGAGCGAGAGCGCACAGCAAAAGCGCACAGAGAGTGCACAAAGAGAGAGCGCATAGACCGAGTGCACGGAGTGAGCGCACAGAGAGAGTGCATGGAACAAGTGCGCAGAGCGAGAGAGCGCACGGAGTGAGCACACAGGGTGAGAGCACACAAAATGAGCGCACGAGCGAGAGAACGCACGGAGTGAGAGAGCGCATGAAGCGAGAGAGCAAGCACAGCTAATTCAAGATAAAAATCTATGATACCGACGGGCAAGTTACTAGTTTATTTATATCTTCAATCAGTGTACACATGTGCAACCTCAATTATGGGTTGCATAGGCAAGGATTACAAGATTTTTTTTTATATCAGCTGTTAAGATGTCATGGGTCTGGGAGTTGACATGATAGTTTGTTTCCATGGATTTGTCTCATTATACAGATATGTCCTATTTCTAGTATATTATTAGTATAACTATGCCACCACACATGTTTGTGTACATTCCTTGGCAATCTTATTAGTCATTGATGGTCTACATTGTGTTTTATAACATTTATGTTGAAACAAAGTTCCAGGGCCATTGATATGTGATGTATGCCATATCAGTGAGTAGGAGCGTGTGTGGTGACTGTGTTGTAAGAATGGTGGTGCATGTACACATCTTGCAGGGTTTCAGACCTGTCCATGTCAACTAAGCCATTTATTCCAATGACTGTGGTTGTTGACATTCTGCCCCTCTGGACTTTCTCACATGCATCAAACTCCTCCACTGTAGAGGGACCACCACCTGTGGCTCTTGAACTAGCCACTTCCTCCTCCATCATCTTCTTCACTAATGCCCAGCAGTCATCCTAGCAATGATGATCACTATTTACATCAGTGAGGTAACCTCTGTACTATTTGTGTAAGCTGCATGGGTAAGAGGAAAGTTTCATGGGGTATGTAGCAGAGGGTGCATGTGTTGTATGCTATAGTGGTATGTGTGGTGTATTTGGTAGGGGGTAAGTAGGCTATGTAAATATTTTATGGATACATTTACATAAAATAAAATATTTAGAACGTATCAACCCCTTTAGCTAAATATCAGTAAGCCCTTAATGGAAGCAGCCTACATGAGCCATGTAATAGCTACTTAGATTCTGCTATAAGAACTCATAGCTACATGTCAGCCTTACAAGAGCTTTTACCGGAACCATGTAATTGAGTCCTATGACAGTAAAGATGCTATTTAATTTCATTAGTGATGTTATTGATTCTTCACAATATTTTTTGGTGGTGAAATGTGTAATGGGGATTAGAGTTATGGAGTGATTTAACTGAATTGTTTTGCAAATCTAGAAAGTGAATATTTCTAATATGTGTGAATACTTGTGTATACTAAAAATGTGCTGCCATTTGACCCTTACTGAATATTTTTTATGTTCATTCCCAGTTTGTAAAACTAATTAATTACAAAATATATATGTGTCTTTTTTTCCTCATAATAATTAGTCCTGAAATTGAAACTAGCTTCAACATATTTGCATGAATAGAAGGGTTCTCCATAACTGATTGTATTGGGTGTCCCCCTGAGCTTAGAAATCAGAATGATATTAAAATATACTAAATGGCAGCATGTTACACAAATGTTTATTTTATTTACTTTAAATTAAGTTATCAACCAAGCAGAACATTGATACATATTGCAGACAAAAAGGTTTCAAATACAAAATGTTTTTGTTAGGTCAGCCTAGACTTAATTTTAGATTGTATTGTGTACAATGTAGTAATTTCTATATAGCCATTATGCTAAATACTTTAACTCAAAAAGAAAATTGAAGAGTCTTTGTTAAGCTGTTTTCCTTGATAGATGATATACCTTATTCAGTTTACTTACAGTCTGATAGAAAATTATTTAACTTATTAGTAAATTTAAGTTTCATCCCAATTCTTCTGTCCCACAAACTTTGGATAACTAGTCCATTTCTCCATTTACAGGTACATGCAAATGTACATCCACATGGCCCACAACAATATCCTGTACACAAGTAATGTCCCATATCTTCTGCCAGACTTCAGCACCTCCCCAAATTGAATTATTATTCACAGTCCCTTTATATGCATTCCACTCTTTGGCCATTGCGCCAGTCGTCTCTATGTTACCATATCAGGTACAGCAGCTGCTCTTTTGTTGAGCCCTCTGTAATCGATGGTCATAAGCCAGCAACCATCTAATTTCTTTACTTGCCACACAGGAGCATTAAACAGGCTTACAGCAGCCATATTACTAGTGATTCCAATATGGTTTGAATGGTCGCAGCAATGTATTTATGTCCTCCTGGCAAATGGTACTGTGAGATATACTGGCACTTCATAGGGAGTAATCTTCCTCTCACTATGGGTTCTGCAGCACACACCTGAAATATCCTGATCCCAAAAACATAGTCTGCCCTCTAAAATATCCATTCCCAGTATGTTATCTTGTAATTTTGCACTTGGGCTTTGAAAATTAGTCATATTCCATCTGCAGCTTGAGCATGGTATGTTTGACAGAAGTAGTCTTTCCCCTGAAATCATCTATAGCTACAATAGCCCCATGTTAACGGTTTGGTGTTTCATTTAAAAGAGTAACCTTAGCCCCCGTATCTAGCAATGCTCTAATAACACACAGAGACTATCTGTCTCTGTGTACAGTTACTTTTACATATGGCTATGGATCACCTGCTTTCATTACTTTTTGTAGAGATGGTTTCAAAGTTGGAGTCTAAGCAGCACATCAAGGTCCCCATATATATAGCAAATCATAAGCAGTACGTAATAGTAAATATTATTGCACAATTTTTGTTAAATAAACAAACCCCAGGAGCCATGACAGGATTTCACTTTCTTTGATACAAACTTACAGGTGATAAAGTCAATCCTTCCTTGTATAAATAATTTGTGTGTTGTGGGTTACTAGATTGCCTTATTAAGAAGGATAATTTTCTAGGCTATGGATCATGAATTTTAATGTGCCAAAATATTGCTATGTAGTCTCTACCATTGTAGGCAAAAGTATATTATTTTTCTGGATTAATACAGGTAAGATCAGTTATACTAATATATGGGGTGTGAAAAATCAAGATTTCAGTTAATTGGAAATAAATCGCTAAGTTTATTGAAGTTTTCAATCTAATACACATTTCTCTTAATCAGTATCTGTTAGATTAGATACATTTAAAACCAGGGACACTTCCATATACCTTTAAGTAGGTCATGTTGGTTTAGGCAGATTTATATCACTGCACATACTAAGGTACAACCATAAAAGAGATATTTATCTATGAATTATGACAAATCAAATTAAATTGGTATGGAAGTAAAATTAACCTCCCCCCAAAAGAAATACTTTCAGAATAATTTATTTACAAGGGGTTTCTCATCATCACTAGGTAAATATGCATTAATTTCTTCTTGGTTATGTATACAATTTTTACATTTATTAACTGAATAATCCATATTATTCAAATGTTGAGAAGCTTTTTTCTGGTGTGATAATTACAGTGTTAGAAACAGCTGGCATTCAGGCAAAAAGCCAACTAAAAAAATCTGGTTGGCTAAAAGATATTGTGCAATGTTGGCTTAAAACATTGTAGTTTATGTAATCAAGTGCATAAAATGTGCCTTGAAATCACTGTCACTAATTATGCAGATTCTAAGCTGTAATTATAATAGTAAACATGAAGAAAGAATGAGTTATTTTTTTCTGAGTTAAAGTTATTGTTGTTTGGAATGATTTTTTAAAACAAAAAATCAAGAAAGAATCACTTCTATCCATATATTTAAAATACACAACATTGCAAAACTACACATGAGAATAGGGAAATTGTTTTTAGAATGAAAACAATATAGACTAATATAGAGCTCTCTTAAATTGCAGCCTCGTAAATACGAGTTGAAATCGCAAGGCCTACGCAGTTAAAATATTAAGCAGTTTCCAAGGCTACTAAATTCAAATTACTGCGAGATACGAGTGATGGATGCGATCTCGTACACGTTAGGATTTGCGAACGAGGGACACTATATCGGATAACTTTGATTTCCGTGGCCGCGCGTATTAATTAATCAATTAAGGTTTGCGTGTGAAAATAGCGCGAAATACGTTATATGTAACACTTAACTAGACGGCAGTATGCCTTTAAAAAGGGAGCCAAGACAGAAAATCATTGACTGTGCTGGAGCTTTTGCAAGTAGACACACAGGTCTAGGCATTGGTGGGTTTTTGTGAGAAAGGAGAGTGGGCGAGAGAGAAGGAGTATCGTGAGTTTGTATCTTTTGAAATATCAGAGCATTTAACCCTTAAATTCACAACACACATAATTACTGATATCACATAATTCACACACATAGATTAATATGTACACATAGCTACACCTAGTGGTAGGCCACTTCACTCCTACACCCCCCAAGACCTACACCCTCCCCCCCATACAATTACTGAACTACACATAATACTCACATCTTTCTTTATTTACCCCATAAACCTACACATACATAATATATTTATTTTTCATTATTTTATTTTCATAGGAGCGTAGAGGAGGAGGAAAGTAAGGCAAGAGAGGCGAGGAGGAGAGTGAGGGAAACATCGGAGGGGTAGAGTGAGGAGAGGAGGAGAAGAGGAATAAGATCCAGAGGAATGAGGAGGAGACGAGGGAGAGGAGGAGGAGGGAGAGGAGGGAGAGGAGGAGGAGAGCAAGGAGGAGATCGGGGGAGGGGTGGGGAGGGAGGTGCCCCCACAAGGAGAAGGGGCAGAGGGTCAGGGGCCTAATCCCTTGGTGGGAGGTGGTGGGGATGAGGGAGCTGCCCCAGGGAGAGAAGAGGAAGAGCAGGTGTCCCAGGCACAGATACAGGTTCTCTTCAGGGAAATCTGTGCCAGGGGATCATATGTGGTGGGAGAGATGTCAATGACAGCCAAAGGGAGTAGGCCTGGTCCAAAATTGGCACAGCTGTGTCGGCAGTAGGGGTCACCAATAGGGACTGGAGCTCCATGCACCATAAGTTTGATGACTTAAAATGATGGTAAAAAAAAAAAACGAGCAGGGACTCGAGCACAATCAAAGAAGGGGAACCCCAGACGGACCCAGAGTGCCCACACAAGCAGCGGGAAGGTACCCGCCGAGAAACCGGGCTCGGTTTCTAAACTCTTTAAAGAGTACGCCGACCGTACAACGGAACAGAGTGAAGCCAATATGGCGCCGATGGCGGGAGAGCGCTTCTCTAACCCTTCCAGCCCTGCAGCATTGGAGGCATCAGTAGCCTCAGCGGACCCAGAATTAAAGGAACTGATTAAGAACTTACCTTCTAAGGCAGATCTCACCACGATGCTGCAAAAATTAGAATCTTCCTTCCAGCACAAGATGGAGGTATTGGGCGCAGACATCAGGCAGGTAGGCCTCCGTGTACAGGACCTAGAGGGGGATAGGGGATGTGTGCGGACCAAATTACAGCCCTCTCAGATCGTTTAGATGCCCATGACGCCCAAATGTCACAGCTTCAGAGATCACTGGATGATATAGACAATAGGGGGCGCAGAAATAATCTAAGAATAAAGGACCTACCCGAAACAGAGGCTGAAAACATTCAAGCAGCCCTGCAAGAACTATTTAATTTAATTCTAGAGAAACCACCATCAGCACCGATCCAATTTGACAGAGCGCACCGCTCACTTAGACCCAAGAGTAACAATGGTGATACTCCAAGGGATATCATATGTCGATTACATTACTTCACAGATAAGGATCGTATACTAAAGATGCTGAGAAACACTGAGTCGCCACTGTTGTTCCACGGGCACGAGATACAGATTTACCAAGACCTCTCATGGCTCACTCTTCAAGCACGGCGACACCTGAAGCCAATTACAGACCAACTGCGGGCCAGGAATATCAAATACAGATGGGGTTTCCCCTTGGCCCTTATCGTTACACTTAAAGGGACCAACCACATCATAGCAGAACACAGAGACGTGCCACCATTTATCAGGGCACTGAAACTCAAAGAGGTGCGCATTATAGACTGGTACGCCACGGACACAACGCAGACCCTCATGAGACAAAGAAGACGCTCACCCCCTAAGAGGCAAAGAATGAACTCCACAGATGACCACAGAAGGGGTGACCACTCACCGGCTCTGGGATCTTTAAGAAGCCAGGACAATGGCTAGGGCCCCCCCCCCCCCCCCCCGGCGCATAAAAGCCCCAACCAAGCAACCAATGCAGAAAGGACATTTTACCCCGGATCAGAACGTTATCCCCATTCTGAGACCTAGCCTCCAACATACTATTACAGAATACCTAGCAAGGTAATAAAGGAACTTTTGATTTTATCCAGTCCCAGACAATTAAGACATTCGCAAGTGCCTGCTGGCCCACCGACTCGTGCGAACCACATAAAACTTTTACAGACTCAACGCATATTGCCTTGGAGCCGACGACTCCAACGGACTTGTCCATAGCAGTTAACCGGCATCTTACTGAGGACACGTCCGGTTTTATACGTTAATCGGACAAGGGAACCCACGCCCCCTGCTGTCTCTGGCAGGGTGTAAGACCGGAGTTGAATTTAAGTTTATGTTTAGTTTTGTTTTAATTTTTGTTTAAGTTTACGCTTTTGACCTGATAATTATTGGTATACTTTCTATTTGCAGTAGAGGTCTCCTACGAAACGACCTTGTGGTCACATTGCAGTGGTTGGTCGCTGTTGCCCGCGGCCCGGACGAGGGGGATCCTTCCAAAACTAGTGGGAAACAGACCACATTACAAAGTAGGTGAGCATAAGCATACACCACCACGGTACACACAAATGGCCCTTAAGATCACCTCCCTCAACGTTAAGGGACTTAATACCCCGAACAAACGTAGATTACTGTTGAGAGACCTGAAATCATGCAAAATAGACATTGCACTTATTCAAGAAACCCACCTTTCTAAGACAGCGTCAATTTCCCTGAAAGACAGACACTTCCCACAGACCCATGAGGCGAGAGCGCTCAACAAGCGCGCCGGAGTGGCAATACTGGTACACAAAAACTGCCCTCTCCACGTCACAGAGACAATAGCGGACCCGGAGGGCCGCTACATCGCTCTAGCAGGTACTATACATAGTATGAAAATAAGAATCATTGACGTATACGCACCTAACATACCAGACCCAAAGTATTGGGACACTCTCACAACAATCATAAATGCTGGTGGGGGAGGGATAACACTGGTGGGGGGCGACTTTAATGCTATTCCATGTCCAGCGCTCGACAGAAGCTCGAAAACAGGCTCACCTAGGTCCCATGGGAGGGGTGCGCAGGACAAGCTCTTGCACACATTCCTCACAGACACGCAACTCCTAGACACTTGGAGGCTCCAACACCCAGATACACGGGATTATACGTTCTACTCGACACCCCATGGAACGTACTCTAGGATAGACCACATTTTCCTCAACGGGGTAGGGATGTCCAAACTCATACATGCTGACATAGGGAGTATTACATGGTCGGACCATGCAGACGTATCAGTCACATTGGATAAACTCAAATATTCTGCCACTTTGTCTTGGCGCCTTAATACAAGCCTATTGAATAGTGACAGCCTATGCGAGGACACGCGTACTATCCTAGCAGAGTACTTCACACATAACAACATGCCAGAAGTCGACCCAGTATCGTTATGGGCAGCTCATAAAGCGGTTCTGAGAGGACACTTCATTAGAGCAGCAACACACAAAAAAAAGAACAACACACAGGCACTGATAGAATTACAGAATGCCCTGAGAAAAGCGGAACAACAGCATAAACACAATCCCACTGCAAAAAAACTAGCAGAAATCTCGGCACTGAGGCACTCGATCAGGAGTGTGCTGCTTGAGGGGGTGGCACATTCCATACAGAGGTCTAAGCGACTGTTCTATGAAAAGTCCAACAAAATGGACTCTTTATTGGCCAGAGCACTACGCCCTCGGAGGGACCACAAACCCATCACGAAAATACGCACACTCACTCAAGAAACCGTAACGACCCCCCAGGAAATAAACAGGGTGTTTACAGAATTTTATTAAAATCTATATGGGCAGAAACACCTTGCACTAAATACGCCAGAACAAATACGCACTTCACTGCGTACACTTCTCACTGGCATTAAACTCCCTGAGATGACTAATACAGATATCACAGTCCTACAAGATCAGATCACACAACAGGAAGTAGAACAAGCAATAGCGACCCTAAAAGGGAACAAAGCCCCAGGCCCCGACGGGTACGACATAGGTTATTACAAGAAATTCAAAGTAGAATTGGCACCTCATCTCACCGCCTTATATAATCATTTCATGACGGGTGGAGCACCAGACGCAGATATGGCATTGGCCAACATTACGCTTATTCCAAAACCAGGGAAAGATACCGATTCGGCTGCAAATTATAGACCCATCTCCCTGATCAACTCAGACCTCAAAATCTATGCAAAAATCCTGGCGGCCAGGTTAGCGCCGATGCTTACACGTCTAATCCACCCTGATCAGGTAGGGTTCATACCTGGCAGACAATTGTACGAAAATACACGTAGGGGGGCGGTGCTCACATGGTACATGCAGGTGTCAGAGCAGCCTTCTCTGGCCCTATCCCTAGATGCGGAGAAGGCCTTTGATAGGGTACAATGGCCATATCTGTTTGGCCTGCTGGAGGAGTGGGGCTTCCCGGGGGCATACATCCAGGCCTTATACACCAATCTGAGAGCCCAAACACTAATAACAGGGGCTGCTAGGACCCCATTCCACCTTCACAACGGCACACGACAGGGGTGTCCTCTATCCCCGCTTTTGTTCGCTATCTCCCTAGAACTGCTTTTACAAGCCATACGCCAACATCCACACATACACGGAATAAGGGTAGCGGGAAAAATCTTCAAAGTATCTGCATATGCAGATGACGTACTGCTGACTCTTACTGACCCCTTGACTTCCATGGAACATTTGACACAACTTTTAGAGAACTATGGAACCCTTGCGGGCTACAGAGTGAACTTTGCTAAATCCATGGCACTACCATTTCACCTTTCGGTTCAAGACAGGGCTACAATACAGACTAGACATCATCTGCTCACCACAACTGACAACATACCCTATTTAGGGATCAAACTCACGGCGAATTACGAACATTTACATGACACTAACTACTCCCCATTGATTTGGTCACTCATAAGGGATCTGGAACAGTGGACAGACAAACCAATCTCGTGGTTAGGTAGGCTCCACTCAGTTAAAATGAACATTCTTTCTAAAATTTTGTTCTTGTTCCAGGCCCTGCCCACTCCGATCAAAAGAAGTGACCTAGTCACACTTCAAAAAGCAATAGACATGTTCATTTGGCAAAAGAATCGGCCCAGAATAGCAAGAAAACTCCTTTACCGCCCCAAGGACAGAGGGGGGCTAGGATTACCGAATCTATATATTTACTATCTAGCGGCGCAGACAGCACAAATCGCATACTGGCACTCCACACCAGACACCCGACGGTGGGTAGAACTCAAGTCATCATTAATGGGGCGGGATTTACCTCAATTTTACCTCTGGTTACATAAAGCACACAGAGCACTCTCCAGAGTAACCTGCCCAGCAATAACAAACTCCCTGAGAATCTGGGATCAAATAGCAGTCAAGTACTCTTTGAGCAGGTTCCCCTCTCTAATGTCTCCAGTACTTCGAAACAGATCCTTCCAACCGGGTATGACAGCAGGTGACTTTAGTGGTCTTGAGAGAGCAGGTATTCAGCGATACTGCCATTTATACAAAAATGATCAAATAGTTACCTATGACCAGCTCAGGGAACAATACCCCCTAACAACCAGAGACTTCTTCCGTTACCTCCAATTACGAGACTTTGCTAGCTCAAAAGAAGTCAAAGAGACAGCCATTCTCCCCCTTACCTGGTTTGAGAATATGTGTTATCATGAAACACACCCCAAAGGACTTATATCATTATTGTACTCTCATCTCAGTGGGGAGGCCAAAGAATGGGGAGATTTACGATACATAGAGCAATGGGAGACAGACATGGGTGCGAAGTTAGAGGGTCCCGATTGGCAGGATATTTGGGAGGCTACAGCTAGATCTTCAATATGTGTCACCCTCCAGGAACAATCATTCAAAACACTCTTTAGATGGTACACTACACCAGTGAAACAATTCCGCATGCAGATCACTCCCACAGATTTATGCTGGCATGGTTGCGGGGAACGTGGCACCTATTTACACATGTGGTGGAAGTGCCCGGTAGTACAGGCTTACTGGGTTCAAATCATCAACCTTAGCGCAAACATACTGCAGAGACCGTTACAGTTAGACCCCTGGGCATGCCTGCTCTCCAGACCAACAGTAGACCTCCCACGTCCAGAGCAACAATTATTAAACATGATCTATTTAGCGGCACGTTGGGCGCTAGCTCAGAAGTGGCGATGTCCGTAACTGCCCTCGGTAGCTCTGGTCCTTGCAAAGATAAAAGACAATTATCTTATGGATAGATTAACCTCCTTAGTTAGGCACACAACAAAAAAATTTAATAGAATTTGGGAGTTGTGGGAACAATACCAAGACTAGTGAAACATACACTTACAAGAGAAGATAGTAGGGGGACTCAAGAGGACCCTCGTCCGGGCTGCGGGCATGGATGCATCGATCTGCCATATCACCAAGCAAAATGGTTAGTTTTATCAATGTTATACCTATTGATTTGGTTAGAATTGTTGAATATTGTTTAGTTAATTATTATCTAAAACCATAACAATCAAAGTACTCAAAGTGAAAGCCACATAGGGTAGCTGTGATAGAAGCATAGAATAGAAAATAAACCACCGAGGTGATTGGAAGCGTTATTAACCATGATTATAATGTGTAGAGTATTGTTTTTTCATATTTTGCATAATATGTACCTTTACTTAGGCTTATGCGTAAGCCTGGATCTTGATGAATCTATGCATATGTACAGTGGCCTCTACGCAAGCCTTAGCTTTGTCACAAAACTACAATTTAAGGTTGGTTATGGGAAAATAAAGTAGTTATTAATAAGTTTAAAAGGAAAAAAAAAAAAAAAAACCTCGATGGGAAGCAAGTTACATGGAAATTGTAAAGTGGCTCGTTATAGGGGTTGATGCAGAGATTATTGTTCATAACTATTTTCCTCTGATTATTGTGGCTTCTGCGCAAGCCTCTGAAATGTATTAGCCTTGCTTTGCCTATCGTGTGCAAAAATAAAGAATTAAAAAAAAAAAAAAAAATGATGGTAAAAAGGAAGATGGCCAAGGAGGCAGCAGCAGCACGTGGTACAGGTGGTGGTCCTGCTTCAGACTTTACATATAAGGAATGGGAGTGGACAGTGATGAACTTTATTCCTCCTGAAGCAGTGGTGGGCATACCAGGCCAGGTGGACACAGATCACCCTAGCACACTGCAACGTAAGTATCATGGTTGTCTGAGATTGTGGGGGGATGGTCTGTCCAAAAGCCTGCAGATAACATGCTGTATGTATGTATGTATGTATGTTTGTATGTATAAATAGGCTTGTTTTCTGGCTGTTGTATATAATGAGCTGTATATTTCTAGAACAGGGGTGGATAAGGAGGGCCACATACATGCCAGCCTTTCAAGATATCCTGCTGTTTGTATGTATGTATGTTTGTATGTATAAATAGGCTTGTATTCTGGCTGTTGTATATAATGAGCTGTATCCCTCTAGAACAGGGGTGGGTAAGGAGGGCCACATACATGCCGGCCTTTCAAGATATCCTGCTGTTTGTAAATATGTTTGTATGTATAAATAGGCTTGTATTCTGACTGTTGTATATAATGAGCTGTATCCCTCTAGAACAAGGGTGGGTAAGGAGGCTCACATACATGCCTGCCTTTCAAGATATCCTTTCTGTGCATAGGTGAGTCAATCAGGATGACTGAAGAGGCGATTGACTCACCTGTGTGGCCCTCCAGGACCGAACCTGCCCACCCTTGCTCAAGAATTATATGGCCTCCTACACCCCTGCCCACACACAAGGATAATTGATATACAATAGCACTGTAAGCCCTATGGTTGACTAAAGATATATGGGGCGATAATAACCATTTCAGTCGTGGTAGCAAACCTATCATGTTCAGAATTTGTATCCCTGATATGACAATTTCTAATTATATCCAGATTGATTGCAATAGAGCAGGGGTGTCCAAAGTCAAACTTGCTGGTCTGCGCACAGGCCTGGATATGTGGATTTCATATGAGCCATGATACACAATGCTTATTATGCAGCCCATGGCTCATCTGTGTAACACAAGCACCACAGTCAATCACAGGTGACCATGATGTCAAGGATATGTAAATGCATAGCTGTCAATTGTGTATGGCAACCAACTGAAATATATGTTTAGTCCATTGAAGTACCCACAAATCCAGCAGAGGAGGAGGAGGCAGGAGTGCCTGAAGAGGAGCGCCAGGACATCCAAGACGGCCTGGGATCATCCACATCACTGGCTTATGAGTAGTGTGAAGTGATGCCCGGCCCTCAACTGCAACATCTAGCCGGCCACAGCCATACCGGCAATATCAACCGGCCATGTCCTGGTCCCAGACCTCCCAGCTGCCACCAGCATTATCCCAGCAATGGGGGCAGCACACCACATGGATGCCATCATCCTATGCTGCCCCTTACCATGCTGCACCTTATCCAAGGCCATATAATGTTGGACATGGGTACCCATCTTTCAATACACCTGGCCATTCATCATGGTATGACCCCCCAGGGCTACATGCTGCCACCTCAGGGCCTGCACCAGCTACGAATTCAGCAGTGGCCATCCTATTCTGTACCACCCTTTGCTGTATCTCCCTCAGCGGCTCCACCCTCAGCAGCGGCTCCACCCACCGCAGTGGCTCCACCGTCAGCAGTGGCTCCATCCGCTGAGTCGCCACCCATTGAGTCACAACCCGCTGAGTCGCCACCCGCTGAGTCGCCATCTTCTCCATCAGCCAGCCAGCAAACGCCTCCAGCCCCTCTGCCACCAGTATATGCGCAATTGTGCGACATATTGGCTCGGTGTCACAGAGAGGACCAGGCACAACAAGAAAGGGCAGAGCAGATGCTACAGTTAAGTGAGAGGCAGTCCCGCCTTAGTAGCGCCATCATGGCTGGCAATAGAGCCCTCTAGGCTAGCTCTCCTTGCTGAGATGAGGAGGCACAAACGAAGGATGGAGAGACATGAGGAACGGGCCAGTCAGGAGAGACGCATGTTAATGCGTCTACTCTGCCGCCAGCCCATACCTCTCCAGCCTTCGGTTGCACAATCGCAACCCGAGTTGTCTGCCTCCTCGTCTCAGACACCATCTCCACACCATCCCCAGCCACCTAGTGTAGTGGCACCCCCTGCTCCCACACCACAACGTCGTGGAAGAGGGAGACCGTGCCCGCGGACTGCCGGTGGGGGCCCAGTAACAAGGAGTAGGAGGTCTTAGGACCATACAGGAAGGCATCCGGATCACTCCTCACAGAATACTGATTGTTATAGATGTTGACATACTATTGACTGGCTACAGAGTGTGTACATGTCTGGTTATGTTTAACATTTCAACAATTGATGTTCAATGTGGATTGACCTTGAGATGAAATGCTGTATTTAATCATAATATTGTTGATTGATATCTTGTTCTTGTCTCTGTAGGTGTTAATAGCCAAATCTCAAAACTATGAAGACATCTTCTTCATCTTCGAGCAGTACAATACCATCATGTGCGTAAACACTCAACCCAGTTCCCAACAGGCATTCTATCAGTGTCATTCACCACTGCAGGTGGCTCGGAAATGCAATATATGACTACATATCCCTTCACTAAGGAACATGACTGTGTGATTTTCCATTATAATGATCAGTGTCCCAGCTGTAGAGTTGCACAGTCCCATTAGGATCTGCTAATCCAAACCAGCAAGTCTACATAAATTTTTGTAGCATTCCATCCCGTTAACATTATGAAAGTGGATTAATTTATTTCATGTCATCCAAACCAAACTGCTAATTTCCTTGGTTTGACATCATGATCAATGTGCATGTATTTAGGGGTAATGGGAACAGTGTAATCTGTCTGGCCTTGGCACCACCCATATGCCAGTGAGATGTGATATCAGCATGGCACAACTATTCCATGTAGATAGTGATATTACATTTTGCAGAAGGATTGTGTTCACAGTGAAGCATGCCTTGTCATATTGCACATTTGTAACATATTCCGGGAAGGCTGACGTTCATGTTAGTTGGTTTATAGTAGTGTCCAGAGCAAAAACAATGTACTATAATAACAGCTTATGATTGTTCTAACACTTCCTCTCTATGTTTTCCAGATTCCCATCATCTATTGACCAATCATTGGTAATGTATGCAAACACACTCTGAGTGGAATCGCTTAGTATCACATGATCCATGTTTCTAGTGTCTGTTTATTCTGGCAACCATATGGTTGTTGTATGTGCATTAATGGTTATGTTGATGAAATTGCGTGTTATATGCTGTTGGTTACTGTGGGGTCCAGACCACATGTGACCCTAGTAGATGCTATGCATTACCCTCATGATGTTGTCTGTTTCCCCTTCAGATATCCTCTGATTTGCCACAGCCCCTTGCCATACTGGGATCCGTTCACACCACACCCATGCTATTAATGCACAGTCTAGTCCATTTCTATTTGTGCTCTGTGTATGAAATAAAGTATGATGATGCTGTTATCACTGTTTATGTATGTTTGTACCATATCATGCTTTCTAGTTGACAGAATACAGATAGAATGAAGTGTCATTGTTCAATACATATATGTGTGTGTTTGTTTACAGAGATACATATGCTACATTAATCTGTACCCTGCCAATATAGATGTAGGTGCCAGCCAGGGGGGCATGAATTCAGAAATCATGTCTATAGACATGCAGGGTTTTATATAATGACTTGAAGGGCTCAACTTGAATGATGAATCTACATTCATGATTAAGTAGTAATGTAAACGCATATTGAACAGAATAGTTATACCCCTAACTGATGGTGATGAGCACATCTGTTGACTTTCAAGGTAATGTACTTGTTACATGGTAAATATCCAGGATTACACAAACAACATTGACTGAAAAAATAGGTTTAATTGTTCACAAAGCCACACAGTGACAAACTACCACAGGCCTTCTCGGTATCATGGTGGAGGTGGGTAGGATACAGAGTTCCAGTAACATACGGAAATAGGGACATGGGGACAGAATGCAGGCAGGGGTGGTGACATTGGTATAGATGATCAGTTGAGGGGGGATATACAGTGCATCATCCAACCTGAGGCAATATCAGTTATAATTATTAAATATATCATGATAACATTCAATATTCAAACCTAACAATATTATTATTATTATTATTATCTTTTATTTGTATTGCGCCAACATATTCCGTAGCGCTGTACAGGGGATAAGAACAAGGGAAATACACGTTTAACAAAATTAAAAAGAAAAAAAAGTTGAAGAGCCCTGTTTTGAGCTTAGAATCTTAGCAGAAAGTGCTTTATCCCAAAGCACCCTACAAGACTGGAAACTCGCTACTTACAATCTAAAGGGAATTAAAGGGCAGAGAACTGGGGAAGAGTAACAAATAAGGAATAGCAAGGGCAAGGAAGTAAGTGAAAGATAGAAAGAGTTTTATTTTAGAGGGAGAGGGGATGGATCTGAGGTGAAAGAGTAGTATGTTGGCTGACCCCTAGTGTTGAGATGATATATCTGCAAGTAGGAAGTCAGGTGTTTTCTATGGCTCTATAAATTTAATCTGAGTTGGGGTGGGTGGGTGAGGGGAAGGGAGGGAGGGCAGTTCTGAGTGTGTCACAGATGAAGTAGGCCTTAAAACCAGAGTAAATTTGCACTGAAAGAAAGAGAGAATGGATTGGGGTCAGACAGTACAGGAAGATAGGAGAGTTAGGAAGGAATGAGAGAGGGACCATAGAATAAAGATATTTGAGGAGGGGGGAGGAGATTTGAGGTATTTATGCCAGCCATAAATGGGGGAGGATGGGGGGGGAAGGTGGGGACAGCAGAGCAGGGTATAGGAAACAGTTAAAAATTGAAAACAAAAAGTCAGAATATTTCTATCTGCCAAGATATAATAACATGCATACAGTAGTGATATTAATAAACATATTGGCTCCAGGGATGGCACAGTTTCCATAGTCTTCTCCATACCTGCTGAGGTGTTCTGAATGCAGTTCTGAGTGTGTCACAGATGAAGTAGGCCTTAAAACCAGAGTAAATTTGCACTGAAAGAAAGAGAGAATGGATTGGGGTCAGACAGTACAGGAAGATAGGAGAGTTAGGAAGGAATGAGAGAGGGACCATAGAATAAAGATATTTGAGGAGGGGGGAGGAGATTTGAGGTATTTATGCCAGCCATAAATGGGGGAGGATGGGGGGGGAAGGTGGGGACAGCAGAGCAGGGTATAGGAAACAGTTAAAAATTGAAAACAAAAAGTCAGAATATTTCTATCTGCCAAGATATAATAACATGCATACAGTAGTGATATTAATAAACATATTGGCTCCAGGGATGGCACAGTTTCCATAGTCTTCTCCATACCTGCTGAGGTGTTCTGAATGCAGTTCTGAGTGTGTCACAGATGAAGTAGGCCTTAAAACCAGAGTAAATTTGCACTGAAAGAAAGAGAGAATGGATTGGGGTCAGACAGTACAGGAAGATAGGAGAGTTAGGAAGGAATGAGAGAGGGACCATAGAATAAAGATATTTGAGGAGGGGGGAGGAGATTTGAGGTATTTATGCCAACCATAAATGGGGGAGGATGGGGGGGGAAGGTGGGGACAGCAGAGCAGGGTATAGGAAACAGTTAAAAATTGAAAACAAAAAGTCAGAATATTTCTATCTGCCAAGATATAATAACATGCATACAGTAGTGATATTAATAAACATATTGGCTCCAGGGATGGCACAGTTTCCATAGTCTTCTCCATACCTGCTGAGGTGTTCTGAATGCAGTTCTGAGTGTGTCACAGATGAAGTAGGCCTTAAAACCAGAGTAAATTTGCACTGAAAGAAAGAGAGACTGGATTGGGGTCAGACAGTACAGGAAGATAGGAGAGTTAGGAAGGAATGAGAGAGGGACCATAGAATAAAGATATTTGAGGAGGGGGGAGGAGATTTGAGGTATTTATGCCAACCATAAATGGGGGAGGATGGGGGGGGAAGGTGGGGACAGCAGAGCAGGGTATAGGAAACAGTTAAAAATTGAAAACAAAAAGTCAGAATATTTCTATCTGCCAAGATATAATAACATGCATACAGTAGTGATATTAATAAACATATTGGCTCCAGGGATGGCACAGTTTCCATAGTCTTCTCCATACCTGCTGAGGTGTTCTGAATGCAGTTCTGAGTGTGTCACAGATGAAGTAGGCCTTAAAACCAGAGTAAATTTGCACTGAAAGAAAGAGAGAATGGATTGGGGTCAGACAGTACAGGAAGATAGGAGAGTTAGGAAGGAATGAGAGAGGGACCATAGAATAAAGATATTTGAGGAGGGGGGAGGAGATTTGAGGTATTTATGCCAGCCATAAATGGGGGAGGATGGGGGGGGAAGGTGGGGACAGCAGAGCAGGGTATAGGAAACAGTTAAAAATTGAAAACAAAAAGTCAGAATATTTCTATCTGCCAAGATATAATAACATGCATACAGTAGTGATATTAATAAACATATTGGCTCCAGGGATGGCACAGTTTCCATAGTCTTCTCCATACCTGCTGAGGTGTTCTGAATGCAGTTCTGAGTGTGTCACAGATGAAGTAGGCCTTAAAACCAGAGTAAATTTGCACTGAAAGAAAGAGAGAATGGATTGGGGTCAGACAGTACAGGAAGATAGGAGAGTTAGGAAGGAATGAGAGAGGGACCATAGAATAAAGATATTTGAGGAGGGGGGAGGAGATTTGAGGTATTTATGCCAGCCATAAATGGGGGAGGATGGGGGGGGAAGGTGGGGACAGCAGAGCAGGGTATAGGAAACAGTTAAAAATTGAAAACAAAAAGTCAGAATATTTCTATCTGCCAAGATATAATAACATGCATACAGTAGTGATATTAATAAACATATTGGCTCCAGGGATGGCACAGTTTCCATAGTCTTCTCCATACCTGCTGAGGTGTTCTGAATGCAGTTCTGAGTGTGTCACAGATGAAGTAGGCCTTAAAACCAGAGTAAATTTGCACTGAAAGAAAGAGAGAATGGATTGGGGTCAGACAGTACAGGAAGATAGGAGAGTTAGGAAGGAATGAGAGAGGGACCATAGAATAAAGATATTTGAGGAGGGGGGAGGAGATTTGAGGTATTTATGCCAGCCATAAATGGGGGAGGATGGGGGGGGAAGGTGGGGACAGCAGAGCAGGGTATAGGAAACAGTTAAAAATTGAAAACAAAAAGTCAGAATATTTCTATCTGCCAAGATATAATAACATGCATACAGTAGTGATATTAATAAACATATTGGCTCCAGGGATGGCACAGTTTCCATAGTCTTCTCCATACCTGCTGAGGTGTTCTGAATGCAGTTCTGAGTGTGTCACAGATGAAGTAGGCCTTAAAACCAGAGTAAATTTGCACTGAAAGAAAGAGAGAATGGATTGGGGTCAGACAGTACAGGAAGATAGGAGAGTTAGGAAGGAATGAGAGAGGGACCATAGAATAAAGATATTTGAGGAGGGGGGAGGAGATTTGAGGTATTTATGCCAGCCATAAATGGGGGAGGATGGGGGGGGAAGGTGGGGACAGCAGAGCAGGGTATAGGAAACAGTTAAAAATTGAAAACAAAAAGTCAGAATATTTCTATCTGCCAAGATATAATAACATGCATACAGTAGTGATATTAATAAACATATTGGCTCCAGGGATGGCACAGTTTCCATAGTCTTCTCCATACCTGCTGAGGTGTTCTGAATGCAGTTCTGAGTGTGTCACAGATGAAGTAGGCCTTAAAACCAGAGTAAATTTGCACTGAAAGAAAGAGAGAATGGATTGGGGTCAGACAGTACAGGAAGATAGGAGAGTTAGGAAGGAATGAGAGAGGGACCATAGAATAAAGATATTTGAGGAGGGGGGAGGAGATTTGAGGTATTTATGCCAGCCATAAATGGGGGAGGATGGGGGGGGAAGGTGGGGACAGCAGAGCAGGGTATAGGAAACAGTTAAAAATTGAAAACAAAAAGTCAGAATATTTCTATCTGCCAAGATATAATAACATGCATACAGTAGTGATATTAATAAACATATTGGCTCCAGGGATGGCACAGTTTCCATAGTCTTCTCCATACCTGCTGAGGTGTTCTGAATGCAGTTCTGAGTGTGTCACAGATGAAGTAGGCCTTAAAACCAGAGTAAATTTGCACTGAAAGAAAGAGAGAATGGATTGGGGTCAGACAGTACAGGAAGATAGGAGAGTTAGGAAGGAATGAGAGAGGGACCATAGAATAAAGATATTTGAGGAGGGGGGAGGAGATTTGAGGTATTTATGCCAGCCATAAATGGGGGAGGATGGGGGGGGAAGGTGGGGACAGCAGAGCAGGGTATAGGAAACAGTTAAAAATTGAAAACAAAAAGTCAGAATATTTCTATCTGCCAAGATATAATAACATGCATACAGTAGTGATATTAATAAACATATTGGCTCCAGGGATGGCACAGTTTCCATAGTCTTCTCCATACCTGCTGAGGTGTTCTGAATGCAGTTCTGAGTGTGTCACAGATGAAGTAGGCCTTAAAACCAGAGTAAATTTGCACTGAAAGAAAGAGAGAATGGATTGGGGTCAGACAGTACAGGAAGATAGGAGAGTTAGGAAGGAATGAGAGAGGGACCATAGAATAAAGATATTTGAGGAGGGGGGAGGAGATTTGAGGTATTTATGCCAGCCATAAATGGGGGAGGATGGGGGGGGAAGGTGGGGACAGCAGAGCAGGGTATAGGAAACAGTTAAAAATTGAAAACAAAAAGTCAGAATATTTCTATCTGCCAAGATATAATAACATGCATACAGTAGTGATATTAATAAACATATTGGCTCCAGGGATGGCACAGTTTCCATAGTCTTCTCCATACCTGCTGAGGTGTTCTGAATGCAGTTCTGAGTGTGTCACAGATGAAGTAGGCCTTAAAACCAGAGTAAATTTGCACTGAAAGAAAGAGAGAATGGATTGGGGTCAGACAGTACAGGAAGATAGGAGAGTTAGGAAGGAATGAGAGAGGGACCATAGAATAAAGATATTTGAGGAGGGGGGAGGAGATTTGAGGTATTTATGCCAGCCATAAATGGGGGAGGATGGGGGGGGCATGGTGGGGACAGCAGAGCAGGGTATAGGAAACAGTTAAAAATTGAAAACAAAAAGTCAGAATATTTCTATCTGCCAAGATATAATAACATGCATACAGTAGTGATATTAATAAACATATTGGCTCCAGGGATGGCACAGTTTCCATAGTCTTCTCCATACCTGCTGAGGTGTTCTGAATGCAGTTCTGAGTGTGTCACAGATGAAGTAGGCCTTAAAACCAGAGTAAATTTGCACTGAAAGAAAGAGAGAATGGATTGGGGTCAGACAGTACAGGAAGATAGGAGAGTTAGGAAGGAATGAGAGAGGGACCATAGAATAAAGATATTTGAGGAGGGGGGAGGAGATTTGAGGTATTTATGCCAGCCATAAATGGGGGAGGATGGGGGGGGGGAAGGTGGGGACAGCAGAGCAGGGTATAGGAAACAGTTAAAAATTGAAAACAAAAAGTCAGAATATTTCTATCTGCCAAGATATAATAACATGCATACAGTAGTGATATTAATAAACATATTGGCTCCAGGGATGGCACAGTTTCCATAGTCTTCTCCATACCTGCTGAGGTGTTCTGAATGCAGTTCTGAGTGTGTCACAGATGAAGTAGGCCTTAAAACCAGAGTAAATTTGCACTGAAAGAAAGAGAGAATGGATTGGGGTCAGACAGTACAGGAAGATAGGAGAGTTAGGAAGGAATGAGAGAGGGACCATAGAATAAAGATATTTGAGGAGGGGGGAGGAGATTTGAGGTATTTATGCCAGCCATAAATGGGGGAGGATGGGGGGGGGAAGGTGGGGACAGCAGAGCAGGGTATAGGAAACAGTTAAAAATTGAAAACAAAAAGTCAGAATATTTCTATCTGCCAAGATATAATAACATGCATACAGTAGTGATATTAATAAACATATTGGCTCCAGGGATGGCACAGTTTCCATAGTCTTCTCCATACCTGCTGAGGTGTTCTGAATGCAGTTCTGAGTGTGTCACAGATGAAGTAGGCCTTAAAACCAGAGTAAATTTGCACTGAAAGAAAGAGAGAATGGATTGGGGTCAGACAGTACAGGAAGATAGGAGAGTTAGGAAGGAATGAGAGAGGGACCATAGAATAAAGATATTTGAGGAGGGGGGAGGAGATTTGAGGTATTTATGCCAGCCATAAATGGGGGAGGATGGGGGGGGGAAGGTGGGGACAGCAGAGCAGGGTATAGGAAACAGTTAAAAATTGAAAACAAAAAGTCAGAATATTTCTATCTGCCAAGATATAATAACATGCATACAGTAGTGATATTAATAAACATATTGGCTCCAGGGATGGCACAGTTTCCATAGTCTTCTCCATACCTGCTGAGGTGTTCTGAATGCAGTTCTGAGTGTGTCACAGATGAAGTAGGCCTTAAAACCAGAGTAAATTTGCACTGAAAGAAAGAGAGAATGGATTGGGGTCAGACAGTACAGGAAGATAGGAGAGTTAGGAAGGAATGAGAGAGGGACCATAGAATAAAGATATTTGAGGAGGGGGGAGGAGATTTGAGGTATTTATGCCAGCCATAAATGGGGGAGGATGGGGGGGGGAAGGTGGGGACAGCAGAGCAGGGTATAGGAAACAGTTAAAAATTGAAAACAAAAAGTCAGAATATTTCTATCTGCCAAGATATAATAACATGCATACAGTAGTGATATTAATAAACATATTGGCTCCAGGGATGGCACAGTTTCCATAGTCTTCTCCATACCTGCTGAGGTGTTCTGAATGCAGTTCTGAGTGTGTCACAGATGAAGTAGGCCTTAAAACCAGAGTAAATTTGCACTGAAAGAAAGAGAGAATGGATTGGGGTCAGACAGTACAGGAAGATAGGAGAGTTAGGAAGGAATGAGAGAGGGACCATAGAATAAAGATATTTGAGGAGGGGGGGAGGAGATTTGAGGTATTTATGCCAGCCATAAATGGGGGAGGATGGGGGGGGGAAGGTGGGGACAGCAGAGCAGGGTATAGGAAACAGTTAAAAATTGAAAACAAAAAGTCAGAATATTTCTATCTGCCAAGATATAATAACATGCATACAGTAGTGATATTAATAAACATATTGGCTCCAGGGATGGCACAGTTTCCATAGTCTTCTCCATACCTGCTGAGGTGTTCTGAATGCAGTTCTGAGTGTGTCACAGATGAAGTAGGCCTTAAAACCAGAGTAAATTTGCACTGAAAGAAAGAGAGAATGGATTGGGGTCAGACAGTACAGGAAGATAGGAGAGTTAGGAAGGAATGAGAGAGGGACCATAGAATAAAGATATTTGAGGAGGGGGGAGGAGATTTGAGGTATTTATGCCAGCCATAAATGGGGGAGGATGGGGGGGGAAGGTGGGGACAGCAGAGCAGGGTATAGGAAACAGTTAAAAATTGAAAACAAAAAGTCAGAATATTTCTATCTGCCAAGATATAATAACATGCATACAGTAGTGATATTAATAAACATATTGGCTCCAGGGATGGCACAGTTTCCATAGTCTTCTCCATACCTGCTGAGGTGTTCTGAATGCAGTTCTGAGTGTGTCACAGATGAAGTAGGCCTTAAAACCAGAGTAAATTTGCACTGAAAGAAAGAGAGAATGGATTGGGGTCAGACAGTACAGGAAGATAGGAGAGTTAGGAAGGAATGAGAGAGGGACCATAGAATAAAGATATTTGAGGAGGGGGGAGGAGATTTGAGGTATTTATGCCAGCCATAAATGGGGGAGGATGGGGGGGGAAGGTGGGGACAGCAGAGCAGGGTATAGGAAACAGTTAAAAATTGAAAACAAAAAGTCAGAATATTTCTATCTGCCAAGATATAATAACATGCATACAGTAGTGATATTAATAAACATATTGGCTCCAGGGATGGCACAGTTTCCATAGTCTTCTCCATACCTGCTGAGGTGTTCTGAATGCAGTTCTGAGTGTGTCACAGATGAAGTAGGCCTTAAAACCAGAGTAAATTTGCACTGAAAGAAAGAGAGAATGGATTGGGGTCAGACAGTACAGGAAGATAGGAGAGTTAGGAAGGAATGAGAGAGGGACCATAGAATAAAGATATTTGAGGAGGGGGGAGGAGATTTGAGGTATTTATGCCAGCCATAAATGGGGGAGGATGGGGGGGGAAGGTGGGGACAGCAGAGCAGGGTATAGGAAACAGTTAAAAATTGAAAACAAAAAGTCAGAATATTTCTATCTGCCAAGATATAATAACATGCATACAGTAGTGATATTAATAAACATATTGGCTCCAGGGATGGCACAGTTTCCATAGTCTTCTCCATACCTGCTGAGGTGTTCTGAATGCAGTTCTGAGTGTGTCACAGATGAAGTAGGCCTTAAAACCAGAGTAAATTTGCACTGAAAGAAAGAGAGAATGGATTGGGGTCAGACAGTACAGGAAGATAGGAGAGTTAGGAAGGAATGAGAGAGGGACCATAGAATAAAGATATTTGAGGAGGGGGGAGGAGATTTGAGGTATTTATGCCAGCCATAAATGGGGGAGGATGGGGGGGGAAGGTGGGGACAGCAGAGCAGGGTATAGGAAACAGTTAAAAATTGAAAACAAAAAGTCAGAATATTTCTATCTGCCAAGATATAATAACATGCATACAGTAGTGATATTAATAAACATATTGGCTCCAGGGATGGCACAGTTTCCATAGTCTTCTCCATACCTGCTGAGGTGTTCTGAATGCAGTTCTGAGTGTGTCACAGATGAAGTAGGCCTTAAAACCAGAGTAAATTTGCACTGAAAGAAAGAGAGAATGGATTGGGGTCAGACAGTACAGGAAGATAGGAGAGTTAGGAAGGAATGAGAGAGGGACCATAGAATAAAGATATTTGAGGAGGGGGGAGGAGATTTGAGGTATTTATGCCAGCCATAAATGGGGGAGGATGGGGGGGGAAGGTGGGGACAGCAGAGCAGGGTATAGGAAACAGTTAAAAATTGAAAACAAAAAGTCAGAATATTTCTATCTGCCAAGATATAATAACATGCATACAGTAGTGATATTAATAAACATATTGGCTCCAGGGATGGCACAGTTTCCATAGTCTTCTCCATACCTGCTGAGGTGTTCTGAATGCAGTTCTGAGTGTGTCACAGATGAAGTAGGCCTTAAAACCAGAGTAAATTTGCACTGAAAGAAAGAGAGAATGGATTGGGGTCAGACAGTACAGGAAGATAGGAGAGTTAGGAAGGAATGAGAGAGGGACCATAGAATAAAGATATTTGAGGAGGGGGGAGGAGATTTGAGGTATTTATGCCAGCCATAAATGGGGGCGGATGGGGGGGGGACGGTGGGGACAGCAGAGCAGGGTATAGGAAACAGTTAAAAATTGAAAACAAAAAGTCAGAATATTTCTATCTGCCAAGATATAATAACATGCATACAGTAGTGATATTAATAAACATATTGGCTCCAGGGATGGCACAGTTTCCATAGTCTTCTCCATACCTGCTGAGGTGTTCTGAATGCAGTTCTGAGTGTGTCACAGATGAAGTAGGCCTTAAAACCAGAGTAAATTTGCACTGAAAGAAAGAGAGAATGGATTGGGGTCAGACAGTACAGGAAGATAGGAGAGTTAGGAAGGAATGAGAGAGGGACCATAGAATAAAGATATTTGAGGAGGGGGGAGGAGATTTGAGGTATTTATGCCAGCCATAAATGGGGGAGGATGGGGGGGGGGAGGTGGGGACAGCAGAGCAGGGTATAGGAAACAGTTAAAAATTGAAAACAAAAAGTCAGAATATTTCTATCTGCCAAGATATAATAACATGCATACAGTAGTGATATTAATAAACATATTGGCTCCAGGGATGGCACAGTTTCCATAGTCTTCTCCATACCTGCTGAGGTGTTCTGAATGCAGTTCTGAGTGTGTCACAGATGAAGTAGGCCTTAAAACCAGAGTAAATTTGCACTGAAAGAAAGAGAGAATGGATTGGGGTCAGACAGTACAGGAAGATAGGAGAGTTAGGAAGGAATGAGAGAGGGACCATAGAATAAAGATATTTGAGGAGGGGGGAGGAGATTTGAGGTATTTATGCCAGCCATAAATGGGGGAGGATGGGGGGGGAAGGTGGGGACAGCAGAGCAGGGTATAGGAAACAGTTAAAAATTGAAAACAAAAAGTCAGAATATTTCTATCTGCCAAGATATAATAACATGCATACAGTAGTGATATTAATAAACATATTGGCTCCAGGGATGGCACAGTTTCCATAGTCTTCTCCATACCTGCTGAGGTGTTCTGAATGCAGTTCTGAGTGTGTCACAGATGAAGTAGGCCTTAAAACCAGAGTAAATTTGCACTGAAAGAAAGAGAGAATGGATTGGGGTCAGACAGTACAGGAAGATAGGAGAGTTAGGAAGGAATGAGAGAGGGACCATAGAATAAAGATATTTGAGGAGGGGGGAGGAGATTTGAGGTATTTATGCCAGCCATAAATGGGGGAGGATGGGGGGGGAAGGTGGGGACAGCAGAGCAGGGTATAGGAAACAGTTAAAAATTGAAAACAAAAAGTCAGAATATTTCTATCTGCCAAGATATAATAACATGCATACAGTAGTGATATTAATAAACATATTGGCTCCAGGGATGGCACAGTTTCCATAGTCTTCTCCATACCTGCTGAGGTGTTCTGAATGCAGTTCTGAGTGTGTCACAGATGAAGTAGGCCTTAAAACCAGAGTAAATTTGCACTGAAAGAAAGAGAGAATGGATTGGGGTCAGACAGTACAGGAAGATAGGAGAGTTAGGAAGGAATGAGAGAGGGACCATAGAATAAAGATATTTGAGGAGGGGGGAGGAGATTTGAGGTATTTATGCCAGCCATAAATGGGGGAGGATGGGGGGGGAAGGTGGGGACAGCAGAGCAGGGTATAGGAAACAGTTAAAAATTGAAAACAAAAAGTCAGAATATTTCTATCTGCCAAGATATAATAACATGCATACAGTAGTGATATTAATAAACATATTGGCTCCAGGGATGGCACAGTTTCCATAGTCTTCTCCATACCTGCTGAGGTGTTCTGAATGCAGTTCTGAGTGTGTCACAGATGAAGTAGGCCTTAAAACCAGAGTAAATTTGCACTGAAAGAAAGAGAGAATGGATTGGGGTCAGACAGTACAGGAAGATAGGAGAGTTAGGAAGGAATGAGAGAGGGACCATAGAATAAAGATATTTGAGGAGGGGGGAGGAGATTTGAGGTATTTATGCCAGCCATAAATGGGGGAGGATGGGGGGGAAGGTGGGGACAGCAGAGCAGGGTATAGGAAACAGTTAAAAATTGAAAACAAAAAGTCAGAATATTTCTATCTGCCAAGATATAATAACATGCATACAGTAGTGATATTAATAAACATATTGGCTCCAGGGATGGCACAGTTTCCATAGTCTTCTCCATACCTGCTGAGGTGTTCTGAATGCAGTTCTGAGTGTGTCACAGATGAAGTAGGCCTTAAAACCAGAGTAAATTTGCACTGAAAGAAAGAGAGAATGGATTGGGGTCAGACAGTACAGGAAGATAGGAGAGTTAGGAAGGAACGAGAGAGGGACCATAGAATAAAGATATTTGAGGAGGGGGGAGGAGATTTGAGGTATTTATGCCAGCCATAAATGGGGGAGGATGGGGGGGAAGGTGGGGACAGCAGAGCAGGGTATAGGAAACAGTTAAAAATTGAAAACAAAAAGTCAGAATATTTCTATCTGCCAAGATATAATAACATGCATACAGTAGTGATATTAAAAAAACATATTGGCTCCAGGGATGGCACAGTTTCCATAGTCTTCTCCATACCTGCTGAGGTGTTCTGAATGCAGTTCTGAGTGTGTCACAGATGAAGTAGGCCTTAAAACCAGAGTAAATTTGCACTGAAAGAAAGAGAGAATGGATTGGGGTCAGACAGTACAGGAAGATAGGAGAGTTAGGAAGGAATGAGAGAGGGACCATAGAATAAAGATATTTGAGGAGGGGGGAGGAGATTTGAGGTATTTATGCCAGCCATAAATGGGGGAGGATGGGGGGGGAAGGTGGGGACAGCAGAGCAGGGTATAGGAAACAGTTAAAAATTGAAAACAAAAAGTCAGAATATTTCTATCTGCCAAGATATAATAACATGCATACAGTAGTGATATTAATAAACATATTGGCTCCAGGGATGGCACAGTTTCCATAGTCTTCTCCATACCTGCTGAGGTGTTCTGAATGCAGTTCTGAGTGTTTCACAGATGAAGTAGGCCTTAAAACCAGAGTAAATTTGCACTGAAAGAAAGAGAGAATGGATTGGGGTCAGACAGTACAGGAAGATAGGAGAGTTAGGAAGGAATGAGAGAGGGACTATAGAATAAAGATATTTGAGGAGGGGGGAGGAGATTTGAGGTATTTATGCCAGCCATAAATGGGGGAGGATGGGGGGGAAGGTGGGGACAGCAGAGCAGGGTATAGGAAACAGTTAAAAATTGAAAACAAAAAGTCAGAATATTTCTATCTGCCAAGATATAATAACATGCATACAGTAGTGATATTAATAAACATATTGGCTCCAGGGATGGCACAGTTTCCATAGTCTTCTCCATACCTGCTGAGGTGTTCTGAATGCAGTTCTGAGTGTGTCACAGATGAAGTAGGCCTTAAAACCAGAGTAAATTTGCACTGAAAGAAAGAGAGAATGGATTGGGGTCAGACAGTACAGGAAGATAGGAGAGTTAGAAAGGAATGAGAGAGGGACCATAGAATAAAGATATTTGAGGAGGGGGGAGGAGATTTGAGGTATTTATGCCAGCCATAAATGGGGCAGGATGGGGGGGGAAGGTGGGGACAGCAGAGCAGGGTATAGGAAACAGTTAAAAATTGAAAACAAAAAGTCAGAATATTTCTATCTGCCAAGATATAATAACATGCATACAGTAGTGATATTAATAAACATATTGGCTCCAGGGATGGCACAGTTTCCATAGTCTTCTCCATACCTGCTGAGGTGTTCTGAATGCAGTTCTGAGTGTGTCACAGATGAAGTAGGCCTTAAAACCAGAGTAAATTTGCACTGAAAGAAAGAGAGAATGGATTGGGGTCAGACAGTACAGGAAGATAGGAGAGTTAGGAAGGAACGAGAGAGGGACCATAGAATAAAGATATTTGAGGAGGGGGGAGGAGATTTGAGGTATTTATGCCAGCCATAAATGGGGGAGGATGGGGGGGAAGGTGGGGACAGCAGAGCAGGGTATAGGAAACAGTTAAAAATTGAAAACAAAAAGTCAGAATATTTCTATCTGCCAAGATATAATAACATGCATACAGTAGTGATATTAAAAAAACATATTGGCTCCAGGGATGGCACAGTTTCCATAGTCTTCTCCATACCTGCTGAGGTGTTCTGAATGCAGTTCTGAGTGTGTCACAGATGAAGTAGGCCTTAAAACCAGAGTAAATTTGCACTGAAAGAAAGAGAGAATGGATTGGGGTCAGACAGTACAGGAAGATAGGAGAGTTAGGAAGGAATGAGAGAGGGACCATAGAATAAAGATATTTGAGGAGGGGGGAGGAGATTTGAGGTATTTATGCCAGCCATAAATGGGGGAGGATGGGGGGGAAGGTGGGGACAGCAGAGCAGGGTATAGGAAACAGTTAAAAATTGAAAACAAAAAGTCAGAATATTTCTATCTGCCAAGATATAATAACATGCATACAGTAGTGATATTAATAAACATATTGGCTCCAGGGATGGCACAGTTTCCATAGTCTTCTCCATACCTGCTGAGGTGTTCTGAATGCAGTTCTGAGTGTGTCACAGATGAAGTAGGCCTTAAAACCAGAGTAAATTTGCACTGAAAGAAAGAGAGAATGGATTGGGGTCAGACAGTACAGGAAGATAGGAGAGTTAGGAAGGAACGAGAGAGGGACCATAGAATAAAGATATTTGAGGAGGGGGGAGGAGATTTGAGGTATTTATGCCAGCCATAAATGGGGGAGGATGGGGGGGAAGGTGGGGACAGCAGAGCAGGGTATAGGAAACAGTTAAAAATTGAAAACAAAAAGTCAGAATATTTCTATCTGCCAAGATATAATAACATGCATACAGTAGTGATATTAATAAACATATTGGCTCCAGGGATGGCACAGTTTCCATAGTCTTCTCCATACCTGCTGAGGTGTTCTGAATGCAGTTCTGAGTGTGTCACAGATGAAGTAGGCCTTAAAACCAGAGTAAATTTGCACTGAAAGAAAGAGAGAATGGATTGTGGTCAGACAGTACAGGAAGATAGGAGAGTTAGGAAGGAATGAGAGAGGGACCATAGAATAAAGACATTTGAGGAGGGGGGAGGAGATTTGAGGTATTTATGCCAGCCATAAATGGGGGAGGATGGGGGGGAAGGTGGGGACAGCAGAGCAGGGTATAGGAAACAGTTAAAAATTGAAAACAAAAAGTCAGAATATTTCTATCTGCCAAGATATAATAACATGCATACAGTAGTGATATTAATAAACATATTGGCTCCAGGGATGGCACAGTTTCCATAGTCTTCTCCATACCTGCTGAGGTGTTCTGAATGCAGTTCTGAGTGTGTCACAGATGAAGTAGGCCTTAAAACCAGAGTAAATTTGCACTGAAAGAAAGAGAGAATGGATTGTGGTCAGACAGTACAGGAAGATAGGAGAGTTAGGAAGGAATGAGAGAGGGACCATAGAATAAAGATATTTGAGGAGGGGGGAGGAGATTTGAGGTATTTATGCCAGCCATAAATGGGGGAGGATGGGGGGGAAGGTGGGGACAGCAGAGCAGGGTATAGGAAACAGTTAAAAATTGAAAACAAAAAGTCAGAATATTTCTATCTGCCAAGATATAATAACATGCATACAGTAGTGATATTAATAAACATATTGGCTCCAGGGATGGCACAGTTTCCATAGTCTTCTCCATACCTGCTGAGGTGTTCTGAATGCAGTTCTGAGTGTGTCACAGATGAAGTAGGCCTTAAAACCAGAGTAAATTTGCACTGAAAGAAAGAGAGAATGGATTGGGGTCAGACAGTACAGGAAGATAGGAGAGTTAGGAAGGAATGAGAGAGGGACCATAGAATAAAGACATTTGAGGAGGGGGGAGGAGATTTGAGGTATTTATGCCAGCCATAAATGGGGGAGGATGGGGGGGAAGGTGGGGACAGCAGAGCAGGGTATAGGAAACAGTTAAAAATTGAAAACAAAAAGTCAGAATATTTCTATCTGCCAAGATATAATAACATGCATACAGTAGTGATATTAATAAACATATTGGCTCCAGGGATGGCACAGTTTCCATAGTCTTCTCCATACCTGCTGAGGTGTTCTGAATGCAGTTCTGAGTGTGTCACAGATGAAGTAGGCCTTAAAACCAGAGTAAATTTGCACTGAAAGAAAGAGAGAATGGATTGGGGTCAGACAGTACAGGAAGATAGGAGAGTTAGGAAGGAATGAGAGAGGGACCATAGAATAAAGATATTTGAGGAGGGGGGAGGAGATTTGGGGTATTTATGCCAGCCATAAATGGGGGAGGATGGGGGGGAAGGTGGGGACAGCAGAGCAGGGTATAGGAAACAGTTAAAAATTGAAAACAAAAAGTCAGAATATTTCTATCTGCCAAGATATAATAACATGCATACAGTAGTGATATTAATAAACATATTGGCTCCAGGGATGGCACAGTTTCCATAGTCTTCTCCATACCTGCTGAGGTGTTCTGAATGCAGTTCTGAGTGTGTCACAGATGAAGTAGGCCTTAAAACCAGAGTAAATTTGCACTGAAAGAAAGAGAGAATGGATTGGGGTCAGACAGTACAGGAAGATAGGAGAGTTAGGAAGGAATGAGAGAGGGACCATAGAATAAAGATATTTGAGGAGGGGGGAGGAGATTTGAGGTATTTATGCCAGCCATAAATGTGGGAGGATGGGGGGGAAGGTGGGGACAGCAGAGCAGGGTATAGGAAACAGTTAAAAATTGAAAACAAAAAGTCAGAATATTTCTATCTGCCAAGATATAATAACATGCATACAGTAGTGATATTAATAAACATATTGGCTCCAGGGATGGCACAGTTTCCATAGTCTTCTCCATACCTGCTGAGGTGTTCTGAATGCAGTTCTGAGTGTGTCACAGATGAAGTAGGCCTTAAAACCAGAGTAAATTTGCACTGAAAGAAAGAGAGAATGGATTGGGGTCAGACAGTACAGGAAGATAGGAGAGTTAGGAAGGAATGAGAGAGGGACCATAGAATAAAGATATTTGAGGAGGGGGGAGGAGATTTGAGGTATTTATGCCAGCCATAAATGGGGGAGGATGGGGGGGAAGGTGGGGACAGCAGAGCAGGGTATAGGAAACAGTTAAAAATTGAAAACAAAAAGTCAGAATATTTCTATCTGCCAAGATATAATAACATGCATACAGTAGTGATATTAATAAACATATTGGCTCCAGGGATGGCACAGTTTCCATAGTCTTCTCCATACCTGCTGAGGTGTTCTGAATGCAGTTCTGAGTGTGTCACAGATGAAGTAGGCCTTAAAACCAGAGTAAATTTGCACTGCTGAGGTGTTCTGAATGCAGTTCTGAGTGTGTCACAGATGAAGTAGGCCTTAAAACCAGAGTAAATTTGCACTGCTGAGGTGTTCTGAATGCAGTTCTGAGTGTGTCACAGATGAAGTAGGCCTTAAAACCAGAGTAAATTTGCACTGCTGAGGTGTTCTGAATGCAGTTCTGAGTGTGTCACAGATGAAGTAGGCCTTAAAACCAGAGTAAATTTGCACTGCTGAGGTGTTCTGAATGCAGTTCTGAGTGTGTCACAGATGAAGGAGAACAATACAGAATAAGGAGATATGTTCATGGGGAGAAGTAATCTGTAGTCTTGTGTGTGTGCGCAACAGACACTCCTATGCAACTGCAGAGGTAGAAGTGCTCATTCAATGTTAGAACCCCCCAAAGGTCAGGTCACTGGAAATGCCACTATGCGAGAAGACTCTACATAACTAAGTTTGGACACTCAGATGGGAACCTGACCAGGACCATATCAGTGTGTTCAAACTAATACAATGTGTTAGCAGAACTCCCAAACTGGCCAGTTTGAGGTGTATTCTGTTCTGTGAATGAGCTTCTCTATTATCTGCTGTTGCATATGCATAACTGAAGGTAAACAGAACCTCATTAATAGTTATGTTCCAAGGCTAGAGTTACTCTTCCACATATGTACAGGGAGGATCACATCAGCACTGAGGAAGAGATCTGGGAGGAAGTATGATACAGGCTTCACAATATTCCTAGTAGAGGAGAGAATGGCATGTCTAAAGCAATAGGTACATATAAATCTATGTAGAGGATGTGATATCACACCCGATGCAACGCATGATGACTGACATATGAACATACATGATGCAATGTGACAATAGCACAGTCCTGAAACATGGGAATGCTCATCATCATTCCTTGTTCTGACTGTGGAAAGGGACTCATCTTTGCTATCTAAAACATACAAGGAACATGTCAATATTTACATTGCACATGCTCCCTGAGCGCCTACTTCATCGCATACCAATATATGCTGCTCATTTCATACTTACAGTATGTCTTCACTGTTCTTTCCATATGTATGAAATGAGATACTCATCTGGCAGATGAGGTAGGATATATTTGATGACTAATGATGTAGGAATATCATATAGATTACACTTTAATGCATCTTTGGAGAGCCAAATGTGGTGTTTTACCTTGGACGCATTCCCAAGCTCATCCATGAGGTCATTTGTTCCACCAGAACACGTGCACTGTGGAAAGTCATTATTTATTACCGTTTACCTATCTGTTGTATTATGGAAAGAGAGAGATAGGCCTACATTAATAAAGTGATTGATGTGTTATTTCAGCATACGTGGCCATATTATTACACAAATACTCACTATGTAGTTCTCATTGATGTAGCAGTTCTGTTGCTGTTCTTGTTTTTCCATGTCTAGGTTGTTGAAAGAAGAGTTGACACATGGCAACAGCTCTTTAATGTTAATATGATGTGAATATTACAGTCACAAATTAGACAAAGTATGTGTTCTATTCGTATTGGATATCTCTTATTAATAAAAAAAGTCAGTGCCTGTTAGTGGGTTATGCCATTTTGCTATAGGGTGAGAAAATGTGGATTTCTGCATTGTCTCATGTAAACAAGTCTAAAAGGCTGTGTCTGGATATATTTCAGTAGTCGACATTTCTCCAGCCAGTCAGCAGCAGCCACCATGTTGGATTTGGCTGCTGATCCATATTTTATCCTACTGAATAAACACTAATCATGAGAAAATAACCAGAGGACTCTGTTTTGTTTTATCGTGACTGGTTCTTGACCTCCAAAGTATGTGTGTATGGTATTTATCTACAAAATATTGATGCCATTTCATGTGGTTTGGCAGGATCATACAATGTGAACAATACTGGTCTGTAGTGTTTGTAGGTATTCAAATACAAATGTGGGGCATATATACATTAACACAGTGGTATATATAATCCACTCAAATTATCTATGTCATTGATGTTTAGAACTCTCAGTACTTAAGATGTGTATGGGAATGTGTGCTTACTTACCTGTAACTGATTGCGTGGCTTTTTCCAGTGTACATACATCATATCAGGAAACTCTCCTCTACTGTGGACTGGTTGAAATTCTGTATGACAAGGGCGATGGATCAAAGTGGATTTGGGAGTTAGGCATAATCCAGATACATTAGACTGTATTCCATTCATATTGGGTGTGTACTTACATGTGAAGTACTCACGAATGAGGCGGGTACGTTGTTGTGACCCCTGCAGATTATCCACTACAGGGGGAGGTAAAGGCTCTTCCTCCCAATGTAGTGGAGCCGCATCAATGTCCCCCAGACAGTTGGAATGTAGTGCTATATTGTGCAGACAACAGCAGGCAAGGATGATGTGACAAACTCTCTCCTGCTTGTATTGTAGAGCACACCCAGTAGAATGTAAACATCCGAAGTGCGTCTTTAGTACACCAAAGGTGCGCTCAATTACATTCCGGCAGGTCTTATGCGCAGCATTATATCGCACCTCTCTACGAGTCTGGGGATTGGTCACAGGGGTCAACAACCATGGCAAACACCCATATCTTGCGTCACCTGATGGAAACAAAGTGTGACATGTTGATATGAATAGGATGTTGTGATGTTTAATAAAGCAGATTCTTACATGAGGCGGGGACACAAGGGAAATGCAACAGGGTACATATTGCAACACTTCTGGAAGAGAGCACAGGAAGTCACTGTTGCTCTTCTTGTACCGAGCACATGCCAGAAGTCACTGAGGTGAAGAATGATAGTGTATTATTGTGAATGTAAATGTGATGCTAATTCAGGTGGAATTTCCGAGGGATGTACACGTCAAACGCAAATGCCAAAAGACCTCAAAGATTTTGATAACTTCAAGGTAAGCTAATTCATGTTTATTCCGGGATATATTCATGCAAGGATATGTTTTCCAAACACTTCTAATTCTCCTCTATCAGATGCATTCTGAATCCAGCTCACTTACATAGCCCTTACAATAACACACAACACGTTATGAAGGCTAGAGATGTCCATGTCACAGGATACAAGGTATCAAGGTATACAATGCATCAGAACATATACCTAATGATTAATCAAGTGTGTTTTTTGTCATATGTTGTTGTGAACTGTATACTGTTTGGCCAAGCTAACACAGGGTTATTGGCAGCAATGAGCTATTATGTTCTGGCTTCGGTAGTATTACTCCGTAATGCACATTTGAACATCAGAGCAATAGAGTGAAACATGATGTACCGTATGTGTTATTGTATCCAGTCATAGTAAGGTATGGTTGACTGCCATTACTACTGTGTACTCACCCAGTAGCCATCCGGATGGAAATCTGCCAGCTTCAAATATGTCATATGTGTCGGATAGATGCAGTATATGGGCGTCGTGAACACTTCCCGGGAAGCCTGCATACACACTTTGTATGCGCATGTTCGTTAGCAAACAACCTGTACATTTATTGAATGATAATGCTTGCGGTTTCTGTACAGCGCTTCTTGCTCTCTAGGAGGTATAAGTGCCACATGGGTACAATCAATAGCACCGAGCACATTGGGGACACCTCCTATTTGGTAAAAATCTAACTTCACCTTCGAGATCTCTTCAGCAGTGTTACGGTAACTGATGTATCTGGTAGCTTTCAGAACAATAGCACGGAGGAATGCACTCAGACAATTGGAGAGGCTTGGCTGAGACATTCCTCCAGCTATGCTGAGGGTGTTCTGAAAGCTACCAGAGGCAAGGAGGTGTATTGCAGCTAACATCCGTGTCATTTTTTTGGATGGCTCTATTGGTCCGTGAGCGAGGCTCAAGGTCCTCTCTCAGAACCGCATAGAGCTCCACAAGACTGGCACGGGTCAGCCAAAAATGCTCATGCACCTCCCCATCAGTTGACCCCTCTAATGTGAGTCTCTCCCTGTACACATTGGGTGCCCTTCACCTCCTCACGGTCTCCTGGAAAGGCTTCCCCCTTCTGCCTGAGCCACCACATCCTGTACTTCTCCCCCCAGCAGCTGATCACCAACATCATTGTCAGCATCCCTGTCTGCAGGTGGCCCTCTATCCCTCTGTCCCTGTGCTACTGGAGCACTCTCTCCTCAATTACCCACCCCCATGATACTAGGCATGGCCTGAGGTAATTCCCTTACTTGGCTTGATTCTGCCCCAGCATGGATCACATCACCACTCACACCCCCATTCACTCCCAGACACTCCTCTCTGCCACTCTCCATCACCCCCTCAATCACACACCTTGCTTCTGGATCTGCATGCTGTGCTATGTGGTATGCACAATAATACCTCAACTTCATCTGCCCACTCAGACTGTCCAGCAACCCTCTCACTTGTTGATCATCCATGCTGTTTCAGACGTGCTGATGACTTGTTGTGGATGGGGTTATATAGCTTTTTGATTACATTACTTGGTATTAGGCACGTTAATTTCAGCCTTGGCATTGGTCACCTGTGGATCTTTATGTGGCATTCCATCTGATGATTTTATGTCAAGAAGCCTCGCAGCCAATTACATGCGCACTTGGCAGTGTCAGGCTGCCAAGTGCGTATGTAATTGGCTGAGAGGCCTAACACGGGTCGCAAGTGTGTATGTAATTGGCTGAGAGGCTTTACACGGGCCGCCAAGTGCGTATGTAATTGGCTGAGAGGCTTTTGGTGGGCCAACGCTGTAATAGCACAAAAACCCACTAAAAGCCTCTCAGCCAATTACATACGCACTTGGCGGCCTGACACTACAAGTGCGTATGTAATTGGCTGAGTCCGTTGGCGTGCTCGCAAGCTGAAAATAGGAGGGAATAGCAAGACATGCCTCTCAGCCAATCACGTACGAGCTAAGAATTTGATTGACAGTAGGAGCTTATAAATGTGATTGACACAAACCCATGAATTGACTGTGTTGTGAGAGCCATTGGAGCTAATACGCAGTTCCAGGAGCAGGTGGGAGAGAGTGTTCATTGAGAGTATTTTGGAGAGAGGGACATTAGTTTTTTGTCTTGTTTATTGTCTATTTCAAAAGTCTTTACATTTAAGAAATACACATATTTACAGATTTCACATATTTGCAAGACACATAGATTAAAAAACACACATAGAGACATATATATAGTAGGACACACACCCCACACGACGATCCCATCCAGGCTTGCATGGAGGTTGTGGAATTGATAAAGGAGGTGTCCACGGTGCCTAGGGGCTTGGGGTCCTTAAATCACCGTTATGTGGATATCAGGGCCAAGGTGAGGAGGAAGATGGGCAGAGAAGCAAAGGGACACAGCGTGACCAATAAGGAGTGGGAGAGGATCGCAAGGGACCTTCTGAGACCATCGCATACAGCTGGAGCTTCATCCCCGGTGGCCCAGCAGGCCCCAGCCTCCAGTTCAGGTGAATATGACATACACCATGATGCCATCACATGTGCATCACACACACTGCACATGTACATGGTGACCAACAAGGACACTGACATGTCAGCTCCATGGAAATAACAATGGATAGATGGATGCATCATTAAATCCATGAAGCTGAGAAATCACTGTCATTCTTGGCCACCCCAAGAGTAATCAAGCAATACAGTCCATGTACTGGTGTGCCCAATGCAACCTATGCAGTTACAGACCGCAGACGAAATACAGACAGCGTTAGGAGCCAGGAGAGGTCAAGACAAGAAACCAAAGAATAGATCAAATCTAGCAAATGATAGCTAATCTGAGTTGCAATTAGGTGAATAATTTATGTTCAGGCCTAGATGTCAGCTAGTTAGGAGTGAAAACATATCTATGTATTAATCAGCATACTAATGAAATGTACCTCTCTTTTCTCTATTTCAGCATCCAGTAGGAGGTCTGGGTCCATTGATGAGCCAGGAGCAGGGCCATCAGCCCCCGCCCCACAGGAGACCGCTTCGGGGGAGGAGGCTACATGCTCATCAGAGGGCCCTTGCTCTGAGGAGGGGGAGATTGTGGTAGTTGATGACAGCCCCCCTGACAGAGCCCCAGCAGCTTTTACCCGACTGTCCCCTGTCATAACTCAAGTTGGCCACTAGTTGTGCCTACCAGGAGGGACTGTTATATAACAATAGCCACCATCTTGGGGCTGGTATATCATCCACAGTTGGTGCCATATGGAGAGTAAGAGTTCTGGGTTTAGGAGACCCACTGTATATTGTGTTATGGGTTATAATATGTTAGTATTATATTGTCTATTGTATTATGGAGTGATAGCTATGTTTTAATTAGTCAACCCTCCCCCATTGTATAAACTCTCAGTCACGAGTTGACCATATGGTCCTTATTGTAAACAAAGGAGATAGCAGAACAAAGAGATTTGCCAGACTGCCAGGCACCGTAGGACAATGGTATAGTACAGGGTCTTCCAGCCTCAATACTAGGGCCATAGGCCAGGGCAGAGATGTTACTCTCTCCACCGCCAGAGATAGAATGAGCTTATAGCCACACCTAGTGGGCGGCCCCATGGGAGGGGACTGATAGTTCCCAAGGATTAACCCTGTCACTTGGGACAGAGGGAATTAGCTGCTTCTAAGGGCTACTCCATTGGTCCAGAAGGGGATGAGGGTTTGACTAAAGGTGGCCACTCCCTATAATGTGTTGTGCAAGGTTTTAAATAAGCTGACCCAATTCAATAAAGTGTTCATAATTTTCATCCATACGTGGCGTGTAGATGTATTATTTACCCGGCGACATATGCTTGCATTAAGATACGTCAGACTTACTGTTAATATTGCTCAGTCTAAACCCAAGGCTGAGATATGATGTTCCTGTAATCAAAGCTGCTTAAGGTCCAGAGTCACCCAAATACGGTCAACAGACCCCAGCCAGAGAGTGGGTCATGACAATTGGTGGCAAGTGGTGAGAGACTCTGAGAAGGACCAGAAATGGAACAGCAGTATGAGGACATGTCCTCAGCAGAACTGAGAAAGGTGCAGAAATTAAAAGTAATTCCCCGGAAGAAAACGGACCAACCAGCAGATGTGATAGCAGCCTTGAGAAGGTATGATGCAGAACAGCTGGAACAAGAGGAGTTGGGTGAGGGGATAAGCACACTACCAAGGACCCCAAGATCTCAGCAGGAAGAAGGACAGCCAGATGATATCCTAAAGGAGGCAAGACGCAGGTTCAGTGAAGCCAGGGAGTTTTGCCCCGGGGAGATAACGCTGGAAAAGGCAATTAAAGGACTGAAACCAATAAAGCAGCAAATACAGGAAGAATGTATAGGGGTGAGTGTCCAAGCTCAGCAAATGCTTGGGGTCAACCCTGCAGAGATGCCAGTAAGAGTCAAACTGGCATATCAGAATTTTAAACAGTTCCAGGATGATAAAGACAGCATTGACGGATTTATCTAAGAGTTTGAGCAACAATGTAAGGTACAGGACATACCTCTTGAAGAATGGGCCAAGTTACTATTAACTAAGTTGACTGGAAAGGCCAGCGCAGCCTGTCGGCCCTTCCTCCACATCTGGCCATGGATTACAACCATTTATGTACAGTGTTACTGGGCAGATATGCCGTAACCCCTGCAATTTTTTTGGCCAGATTCAGAGGCACTACCAAGGGGCCAGAGGACACTCATGTTGAGGTAATGTGTAAACTAAGGCATGCCTGGACTCAGTGGTGGTCTACACAAGGGGCCATCACAGCAGAACAAATTTTGGAGGGGGTGCTAATGGAGCAATTTTTGCACCAGAATTGAGGGATTGGCTGCAGGACCAGAAGCCAGTAGATGGGGACCAGGCAGCTAGTCTGGCCGACCATTTTGTTAGTACCAGAACTAAGAGAGTTCCCCAGATTACAAACTCTAATGGGCATACAGACCGGGGCTCAAGAGACTTTGGGACAACACGACAGGCCTCTATTGCACGCAGTGCGCCTAGCCATGTGCCCTGGGCGCAGCCTCAGAACGCATATGGACAGCGGGGCATCAAGTCAGGACCCGTTCCCAGAGCACACCCAGAGCCCAGAATTCCCAATAGAGAGTGCTTCAAGTGCAACCAGCAGGGCCACATAGCAAGAGATTGTCCTCAGCTTCAGAGGCATCAGAGAGGACAGCCTGCAGTGAATTATCTGAGTGAATGGGATGCTGGAGCAGGACCTCCCAACGCAGCTCCCTGGGAGCCAGAAGCAGAGGGATGGTGCCATGGGATCCACACGGTGAGGAGAGCACAGTAGGACTCCGGGGAACAGCACAGACAACCAGTCTGGGTGCGGGGTCACAGGTCTGTGGGTTACCATGACTCAGGATCCGCAGTCACTGTTGTTCTACCTAAGTGGGTGCGCACCTCAGACAGCATACAGAGGCAAATGTGGGTTATGGTTGCTGGGGGAAAACAATTTTCCATTCCCATGGCTTGCATACAATTGAACTGGGGCACTGGAAGTAAATCTATAGAGGTATGAGATATGGATAACCTGCCTGCTGATGTTTTGCTAGGGAACGATTTGGGTCACATGGTGAGCCAGTATGTACAGCCCTTAACAATGGATGCAGGATGAACCAGGACCCGATGGAATACCCAGAACCCAGGGTGAGTGACTTGCTGGCTACGACATTGACCTTAGGCTGGGCAAAGGGGGAAGAACTTAGAATAGCATTGCAGGAAGATGAAACTTTAGCAGGGGTAAGGGACAGGCCCGCCCAGGGCAAATAAGTGGATGATCTAGATAGTTTTGTATGGGAACAGGGGTTGTTGTACAGAATCAAGGTGCCTGGGAAGGATGAGGTAGAAAGGGAACCACGAAAGCAGTTAGTGGTCCCACAACAGTATAGAGGCAAGGTATTACAAATAGCCCATGAGATTCCTCTGGGAGGGCATTTGGGGCAGAAGAAAACTCTGTGTAGGGTAGTAGAGGTATTTTTTTGGCCTTGATTAAATCAGGATGTAAAAGAGTACTGTCGATCCTGTGATGCGTACCAAAGGACCCAGCAATTTTAAAAAAATAGCAGAGCTCCCCTGCAGTCACTCCCTGTGATGGAGATACCATTTCAAAGGGTAGCCATAGACATTGTAGGGCCACTAGCTAGGGTTAGCAAGACCGGCAAGAATATATTCTCACCATGGTAGATTATGCCACCAGGTATCCCGAGGCGGTGGTTTTATCCAGTATCTCAGCTCCTAAGGTGGCAGGGGCATTAATGACTATCTTTACAAGGACAGGGTTTCCTCAGGAAATTTTGTCTGACCGAGGGCCCCAATTTATGGCCAAAGTGACCGAACAGTTATGGTCCATGTGTGGCATAAGACACATTACAGCTTCCCCCTACCATCCCCAAACCAATGGCCTCTGTGAGCGCTTCAACGGGACACTCAAACACATGATCCGTACTTTTACTGATCAGGAGCCAGACTGGGAACGATTGTTGCCTTGTCTGCTCTTTGCCTACCGAGAGGTACCTCAGGAATCTATAGGGTATTCCCTTTTTGAACTTCTATATGGTAGGCCTGTGAGAGGACCCTTGAGCGTGATCAGGGAGACGTGGGAAGGGGAGTATAGTCACCAATCTGTACCAGTGGCTACCTATGTATTAGCTTTCAGGGAAAATATGGCTAGGTTGGCTGGAATTGTGAGGAGCAATATGTGTAAAGCGCAAGAGAGAGATAGGAGATACTACAAGGCAGGAACCAGTGACAGGGAACTGGAGGAGGGGATGGAGGTGCTCATGTTGGAACCTCAGCCCCAGGATAAGTTACAGTTTTTGTGGAAGGGACCTTATACAATTAGCAAAAAACTGGGTGACAAGTCATATGTGGTTATGGTAGATCCAGAGAGAGTGGTTACCAGGGTGGCCCACATTAATCGCTTAAAAGCATATGTAAAGCGAGCAGCTCATATGTTAGCCATTTGCAGGGCCACAGAGGATGACCCAGAGGAAGGGCAGATACCAGACATGTTGCAAAAGGCAGAGCAGAAAACGCTAGAAGAAGGCCTTCACCTGACCTAAAACCTAAGTACAGAGCAGAAGGAGCAGTTTTTTTGCCAACTAACACCCTTCAAACCCTTATTTACTACTGACCCTGGGTGTACCCCCCTAGCAGCTCATGTAGTGGTGACAGGGGAATGTGCCCCATTAAAACAACAACCATACCGAGTCCCTGAAGCTGTTAGGGCAAGCATACAAGCAGAATTAAGCAAGATGTTACAATTAGGGGTTATTGAAGAATCCAGTAGTCCATGGGCATCTCCTGTGGTATTAGTACCCATAAAAGACGGAACAACTCTCTTCTGCGTGGATTATCGTAGTCTGAATGATAAAACAAAAACGGATGCCTACCCTGTTCCACGCATGGACGAGTTGTTGGACCGGTTGGGTACTGCCAAGTATTTAACCACGCTGGATCTCTCCAAGGGATATTGGCAGATCCCTTTGGAAGAGTCAGCTAAGGAGAAGTCTGCATTTGTCAACCACTTTGGACTATACCAATTTAAGGTAATGCCTTTAGGGATGAAAAATGCCCCTTCTACCTTCCAGCGACTGGTAGACAAATTGTTACATGGGCACCAGGAGTATGCTCAGGCTTACTTGGACGATATAGCCATCTTTAGTCAGACCTGGGAGGAGCATATAGAACATATTGCTAGAATTATGCAGTCCATTAAACAAGCCAAGTTGACCATAAGACCAGATAAGTGCCAGTGGGCAAAGGCAGAGGTGCAGTACTTGGGTCACTGGGTAGGTAGTGGGAAGTTAAGGCCAGAACCAGCCAAAGTAGAGGGTATTGCAGCTTGGCCTATCCCTAAGACGAAAACGCAGGTACTAGCTTTCTTGGGCATCACTGGGTATTACCGCAAGTTCATTCCTGATTTCAGCACTACAGCCAAGCCACTGACCGATTTGACCAAAAAGAAATTGCCCAGGGAATTGACATGGACTCCTGCTTGTCAAACTGCATTCCAGAACCTCAAGGAAGCTCTGACTTGTTCCCCAGTATTGGCTGCCCTGGACTATAACCGACCCTTTGTGGTCCAGACAGATGCCTCCATGTATGGCATAGGGGCTGTGCTAAGCCAGACAGATGATCAAGGAGTGGAGAAACCTGTTGCGTATTTGAGCAGGAAATTGTTGCAGCGTAAAACGGCCTATGCTACTGTGGAGAAGGAATGTTTGGCCGTAGTTTGGGCTTTGCGCAAACTTCAACATTATTTATATGGACGACCATTCACGGTGACCACCGACCATAACCCCTTGTGCTGGCTGTCTAAGGTAGCCGGAGAAAATGGACGTTTGCTAAGATGGAGCCTGGCACTACAGACATTCAATTTCCAAATACAGCACCTTAGGGGTAAACTCCATCAAAATGCAGATGGATTATCACGCCAACTGGAGGTATGAGTATCAGCGTAGCTGAGAAAATCATGGACCCTTGATGTTCTTAGGCTACACTTGGGGTGGGGGGGGGGCAGTTGTCATAACTCAAGTTGGCCACTAGTTGTGCCTACCAGGAGGGACTGTTACATACCAATAGCTGCCATCTTGGGGCTGGTATATCATCCACAGTTGGTGCCATATGGAGAGTAAGAGTTCTGGGTTTAGGAGACCCACTGTATATTGTGTTATGGGTTATAATATGTTAGTATTATATTGTCTATTGTATTATGGAGTGATAGCTATGTTTTAATTAGTCAACCCTCCCCCATTGTATAAACTCTCAGTCAAGAGTTGGCCATATGGTCAATAGTGTAAACAAAGGAGATAGCAGAACAAAGAGATTTGCCAGACCGCCAGGCACCGTAGGACAATGGTATAGTACAGGGTCTTCCAGCCTCAATACTAGGGCCATAGGCCAGGGCAGAGATTTTACTCTCTCCACCGCCAGAGATAGAATGAGCTTGTAGCCACACCTAGTGGGCGGCCCCATGGGAGGGGGATGATACTTCCCAAGGATTGACCCTGTCACATGGGACAGAGGGAATTAGCTGCTTCTAAGGGTTACTCCATTGGTCCAGAAGGGGATGAGGGTTTGACTAAAGGTAGCCACTCCCTATAATTTGTTGTGCAAGGTTTTAAATAAGCTGACCCAATTCAATAAAGTGTTTATAATTTTAATTAAGACGTGGCGTGTAGATGTATTATTTACCCGGGTACATATGCTTGCAGTAAGATTCGCCATAGACATTGTAGGGCCACTAGCTAGGGTTAGCAAGAACGGCAAGAATATATTCTCACCATGGTAGATTATGCCACCAGGTATCCCGAGGCGGTGGTTTTATCCAGTATCTCAGCTCCTAAGGTGGCAGGGGCATTAATGACTATCTTTACAAGGACAGGGTTTCCTCAGGAAATTTTGTCTGACCGAGGGCCCCAATTTATGGCCAAAGTGACCGAACAGTTATGGTCCATGTGTGGCATAAGACACATTACAGCTTCCCCCTACCATCCCCAAACCAATGGCCTCTGTGAGCGCTTCAACGGGACATTCAAACACATGATCTGTACTTTTACTAATCAGGAGCCAGACTGGGAACGATTGTTGCCTTGTCTGCTCTTTGCCTACCGAGAGGTACCTCAGGAATCTATAGGGTATTCCCTTTTTGAACTTCTATATGGTAGGCCTGTGAGAGGACCCTTGAGCGTGATCAGGGAGACGTGGGAAGGGGAGTATAGTCACCACCCTGTACCAGTGGCTACCTATGTATTAGCTTTCAGGGAAAATATGGCTAGGTTGGCTGAAATTGTGAGGAGCAATATGCGTAAAGCGCAAGAGAGAGATAGGAGATACTACAAGGCAGGAACCAGTGACAGGGAACTGGAGGAGGGGATGGAGGTGCTCATGTTGGAACCTCAGCCCCAGGATAAGTTACAGTTTTTGGGGAAGGGACCTTAAACAATTAGCAAAAAAATGGGCGACAAGTCAGCTGTTTACAAGTGGATTTACCTTAAAAAGTAAAGGCTAATAAACTGCAGAGTGCACTAATTGTGCCCAGGTGAGAGGGGTGTGGCTTGACTGTTAAACTTGTATAAAAGGTTTGTGAGCTGGTTTGGGGTCTGTTTACAAGTGGATTTACCTTAAAAAGTAAAGGCTAATAAACTGCAGAGTGCACTAAGTGTACCCAGGTGAGAGGGGTGTGGCTTGACTGTTAAACTAGGATAAAGGATTTGTGAGCTGGTTTGGGGCCTGTTTACAAGTGGATTTACCTTACAAGTAAAGGCTGATAAATTGCAGAGTGCACTAATTGTGCCCAGGCGAGAAGGCAGAAGTTAATAGAAACCGGAGAAGGGGAACTTGTGAGCTTGCGAACATTTTCAGTATCAAGTGCAATTCTAGTAAAAGCCTAGGAGTTTAAATAAAAGGAGGGCCTTCAAAGAAAAGGGAGGGCAGATTTATAGTGCAAAGGAGGAAAACTTTATATAAATATATTATATTATATTCTTTATTTTTCCCACTGAAATTTCGTAGACAATAATAATAATTATGAGTCAGTCCAGTGGCAACCTTATTCAGTGTACATCCTGTCAAATGTATGCACTACTGGAACATATGATCCAGGGTCCATACCTCTGTGACAGGTGTGAGCATGTTGCCTCTTTGGAAGCTCAAATTGAAGATCTGGAGAGGAGAATTGCAGCACTTAGTGATATTGCTCCACTGGAAAGGGAATTGGTGCTCACGGAGCACAGTTTAGCTGGGCCTAGTATGGAGGGAGGAGCTAGTGAGGATGGCCAGGGAGGTAGCTGGGTTACAGTTACAAGGGGAAGCAGGGGTACCAGGAGGAGGCAGGCCAGTTCTGAGTTGTCAAACACCAACAGATTTGCCAGATTGAGTGAAACTGTTGGCGATGTCCATTCAGGAATGGCAATGCCAGATAGAGCTGTTCCCTCTAACAGCCGGGCGAACAGCTCTACTGGAGAAGAGGGAGGGCAGAATAGGCAGAACAACAGACATGTTTTGGTGGTAGGGGACTCTATTATTAGGAAGGTAGACAGGGTAATTTGTCACCCAGATCCCAGCAATCGAACAGTTTGCTGTCTCCCGGGTGCTCGGGTTCGGCATGTTGTGGATCGGGTGGATAAATTATTGGGAGGGGCTGGTAATGAACCGGCGGTCTTGGTACACATTGGTACCAATGACAAAGTTAGTGGAAGATGGAGCGTCCTAAAGAATGATTTTAGAGAATTAGGGAATAAGCTTAAAGCAAGGACCTCCAAGGTAGTATTTTCTGAGATACTACCAGTGCCACGTGCTAGCCCAGGGAGGCAGAAGGAGCTTAGGGAGGTTAATGCGTGGCTAAAAAAGTGGTGCAGTGCAGAGGGTTTTGGGTTTTTAGAGCACTGGGCTGACTTCTCACTTGGGTACAATCTCTATAGCCGGGATGGATTGCACCTTAATGATGAGGGCGCTTTTGTGCTAGGGAATAGGATGGTAGAACGGCTGGGGGAGTTTTTAAACTTGTAGGTGGGGGGGAGGGACTATATAGAAGTATTGGGGTAAATAGGGTAGAGAGGGAAAGGGATGAATTATTTACCCATGGGGGAGGAGAAGGGGGGAGGGTTACAATAGAAAGTAGGGAGATATTAATAGGGGCCTCAAATACAGTGGCAGGCACTTCACATCAGCAGAGCCATAGCAACATAAAATGTATGATTGCAAACGCAAGAAGTTTGCCTGGGAAAATGGATGAGCTAGAAATATTAGCAGTACAAGAAAAATGGGGCTTAATAGGCATTACGGAAACATGGTGGGATGAATCTCATGACTGGACTGTTAATCTGGATGGTTATAACCTATTTAGGAAAGATAGGGGAAATGGTAAAAGAGGAGGAGGGATCTGTCTTTATGTTAAGCCTGAATTTAAGCCTATAGTTAGAGAAGATATTTATGCTGGCACTAACGGCATCATTGAATCCTTGTGGGTTGAGCTAAATAGTGGAGGAGCTAATTCTAAATGCATATTGGTGGGAGTATGCTATAAACCCCCAAATATAGCTGAAAGTGAGGAAATACAATTATTGTTACAGATTGGAAATGCAGCTAAGCATGGGCAAGTTCTAATAATGGGAGACTTTAATTACCCTGATATAAACTGGATAAACGAGACCAGCAGCTCAGCTAAGGGGAGAAGGTTCTTGAGTACACTCAGGGATCATTATCTAGCCCAGGTAATACAAGAACCTACTAGAAATGGGGCCATCTTGGATTTAGTCATCACAAGTAATATTGATATAATATCAAATGTAAAAATAGGGGAACCCTTGGGGAACAGTGATCACAACACAGTCTCATTTGAGATTGAATACAAAAAACAGAGTTGTAAGGGGCCAACAAAAACTCTAAATTTTAAAAGGGCTAACTTTAATGGGCTACGGGCAGCAATACAACATATAGACTGGGACAAAGAACTTACAGGGAAGAATACTGAAAATAAATGGACAACATTCAAATCCTTACTAAATAAACATACTCATCAGCATGTACCATGTGGAAATAAAATAAATAGGAGTAAATCACATCCCATGTGGCTTAACAATGACTTAAAGATCATGATGAGGAAAAAGAAATATGCATTTAAATTATACAAGAAGGAGGGAACAGAGGCATCTTTATGTGACTATAAGGAAATCAACAAGGCTTGCAAAAGGGCTATTAGACTGGCTAAAATAGAAAATGAGAAGTCAGTTGCAATGGAAAGTAAGACTAACCCTAAAATATTTTATAAATATATTAATGGGAAGAAGGCCAGGAAGGAATCGATAGGACCATTACAATGTGACACAGGCCATCTTATAATTAGTGACCAGGAAAAGGCAGATGAGCTAAATAGGTTCTTTTCGTCGGTTTACACAAGGGAGGTACCAGTGGTTGGGACACTGCAACATAATGGGGCTACACTACCTTCACTAAATAATTGGTTAACGCAGGAAGAAATACAAAAGAGGTTGGAGAAAATAAATGTTAATAAAGCCCCAGGTCCTGATGGAATACATCCAAGGGTACTGAGGGAGCTGGGTTCTGTAATAGCCAAACCATTATATCTAATCTTTAAAGACTCGCTCACTACAGGGTCTCTACCAGATGACTGGAGAAAAGCAGAGGTGATACCTATATTTAAGAAGGGATCTAGAGCAGATCCGGGGAATTATAGACCAGTGAGCCTCACTTCTGTAGTTGGGAAGCTTTTAGAAGGGTTAATAAGGGACAGAATACAAGAATATGTCTATTTGAACAGGATCATAGGTAGCAGTCAACATGGATTTATGAAGGAAAGGTCGTGTCAGACCAATCTAATTAGTTTTTATGAGGAGGTTAGTAGGAACTTGGATCAGGGCAACTCAGTGGATGTAGTCTTTTTAGATTTTTCAAAGGCATTTGATACAGTGCCACATGGAAGACTAGTGAGCAAACTAAGGGATACAGGAATTGCAGTAAATATCTGCTCATGGATCGAGAGCTGGCTAAAGGACAGGAAGCAAAGGGTTGTTGTAAATGGAACATACTCCGATTGGTCTAATGTGATAAGTGGGGTTCCTCAGGGCTCAGTATTGGGTCCTCTCCTTTTTAACATATTTATTAATGACATTGAAGTAGGACTCGAATGTAGTGTCTCCATTTTTGCTGATGACACTAAGTTGTGCAAGGTAATAAAATCAGATAATGATGTACTTTCCCTACAAAAGGATTTGCATAAATTAGAGAAATGGGCGGCTAAATGGCAGATGAGATTTAATACAAATAAATGTAAGGTTATGCATTTGGGAAGGAACAATAGCCAAGCAATCTATAATCTTAATGGAGCAAATCTAGGGGTATCAGATATTGAAAGGGATTTGGGAGTACTAGTGGACAACCACCTAGGTAACAGTGCTCAAAGCCAAGCAGCTGCTGCAAAGGCAAATAAAATATTAGCATGTATTAGGAAGGGTATAGAAGCCAGGGAAGAAGATATAATTCTGCCACTATACAAATCTCTAGTACGCCCTCATTTGGAATATGGAGTACAATTTTGGGCACCACCTCACAAAAAAGACATTTTAGAGCTGGAAAAAGTACAGAGAAGGGCTACAAAACTAATAAGGGGAATGGAGGGGCTAAGTTATGAAGAAAGACTAGCAAAATTAAACTTATTTTCGCTAGAAAAAAGGCGTCTAAGAGGAGATATGATTACGTTATTTAAATACATCCAGGGTCAATATAAGGCTTTGTCAAGTGAACTTTTTGTAGCAAGAGATTTTCAACTGACAAGAGGACATCTGTTGAGGTTAGAGGAAAAAAGATTTCACCTTAAACAAAGAAAAGGGTTCTTCACAGTTAGGGTGGTTAAACTGTGGAATTCTCTACCAAAGGAGGTGGTGACAGCGAATTCGATAGACAACTTCAAAAAGGGGTTAGATATATTTCTGAATAAAGAGGGCATTCAAGGCTATCCTAGATAACAAGCAAGGAGTATTGATCCGGGGAGAGGTTTGGTCGCCGGTTTCTGGGGTCAGGGGGGAATTTTGCTTTTTTTTTCCCCTTATGGGACAGTTGGCAGAGTTTCAATGGTTTTTTTTTTATGTTTGCCTTCCTCTGGATCAATTAACAATAATTAACAATTAACAATAATAATAAATAGTCCAAATTAAAAAGATCAATAGAGATCTAAAAAGGTTGAACTTGATGGACTAACTCTTTATTCATTCTCCAATACTATACTATTAATAATTATTTAATCAATAATTTAATTAATAACTAATCCGCATATTGCAGATCAGAGGAGATCTTAACAGTTTGAACTTGATGGACTGAAAGTCTTTTTTCAACCTTAATTACTATGTAACTATGTAACTAATATGTGGTTATGGTAGATCCAGAGAGAGTGGTTACCAGGGTGGCCCACATTAATCGCTTAAAAGCATATGTAAAGCGAGCAGCTCATATGTTAGCCATTTGCAGGGCCACAGATGATGACCCAGAGGAAGGGCAGATACCAGACATGTTGCAAAAGGCAGGGCAGAAAACGCTAGAAGAAGGCCTTCACCAGACCTAAAACCTAAGTACAGAGCAGAAGGAGCAGCTTTTATGCCAACTAACACCCTTCAAACCCTTATTTACTACTGACCCTGGGTGTACCCCCCTAGCAGCTCATGTAGTGTTGACAGGGGAATGTGCCCCATTAAAACAACAACCATATCGAGTCCCTGAAGCTGTTAGGGCAAGCATACAAGCAGAATTACGCAAGATGTTACAATTAGGGGTTATTGAAGAATCCAGTAGTCCATGGGCATCTCCTGTCGTATTAGTACTCAAAAAAGACGGAACAACTCGCTTCTGCGTGGATTATCGTAGTCTGAATGATAAAACAAAAACGGATGCCTACCCTGTTCCACGCATAGACGAGTTGTTGGACCGGTTGGGCACTGCCAAGTATTTAACCACGCTGGATCTCTCCAAGGGATATTGGCAGATCCCTTTGGAAGAGTCATCTAAGGAGAAGTCCGCATTTGTCACCCCCTTTGGACTATTCCAATTTAAGGTAATGCCTTTAGGGATGAAAAATACCCCTTCTACCTTCCAGCGACTGGTAGACAAATTGTTACATGGGCACCAGGAGTATGCTTAGGCTTACTTGGACGATATAGCCATCTTTAGTCAGACCTGGGATGAGCATATAGAACATATTGCTAGAATTATGCAGTCCATTAAGCAAGCCAAGTTGACCATAAGACCAGATAAGTGCCAGTGGGCAAAGGCAGAGGTGCAGTACTTGGGTCACTGGGTAGGTAGTGGGAAGTTAAGGCCAGAACCAGCCAAAGTAGAGGGTATTGCAGCTTGGCCTATCCCTAAGACGAAAATGCAGGTACTAGCTTTCTTGGGCATCACTGGGTATTACCGCAAGTTCATTCCTGATTTCAGCACTACAGCCAAGCCACTGACCGATTTGACCAAAAAGAAATTGCCCAGGGAATTGACATGGACTCCTGCTTGTCAAACTGCATTCCAGAACCTCAAGGAAGCTCTGACTTGTTCCCCAGTATTGGCTGCCCTGGACTATAACTGACCCTTTGTGGTCCAGACAGATGCCTCCATGTATGGCATAGGGGCTGTGCTAAGCCAGACAGATGATCAAGGAGTGGAGCAACCTGTTGCGTATTTGAGCAGGAAAATGTTGCAGCGTGAAACGGCCTATGCTACTGTGGAGATGGAATGTTTGGCCGTAGTTTGGGCTTTGCGCAAACTTCAACATTATTTATATGGACGACCATTCACGGTGACCACCGACCATAACCCCTTGTGCTGGCTGTCTAAGGTAGCCGGAGAAAATGGACGTTTGCTAAGATGGAGCCTGGCACTACAGACATTCAATTTCCAAATACAGCACCTTAGGGGTAAACTCCATCAAAATGCAGATGGATTATCACGTCAACTGGAGCTATGAGTATCAGTGTAGCTGAGAAAATCATGGACCCTTGATGTTCTCAGGCTACATTTGGGGGGGGGGGGCAGTTGTCATAACTCAAGTTGGCCACTAGTTGTGCCTACCAGGAGGTATTGTTAAATACCAATAGCTGCCGTCTTGGGGCTGGTATATCATCCACAGTTGGTGCCATATGGAGAGTAAGAGTTCTGGGTTTAGGAGACCCACTGTATATTGTGTTATGGGTTATAATATGTTAGTATTATATTGTATATTGTATTATGGAGTGATAGCTATGTTTTAATTAGTCAACCCTCCCCCATTGTATAAACTCTCAGTCAGGAGTTGGCCATATGGTCCTTATTGTAAACAAAGGAGATAGCAGAACAAAGAGATTTGCCAGACTGCCAGGTACCGTAGGACAATGGTATAGTACAGGGTCTTCCAGCCTCAATACTAGGGCCATAGGCCAGGGCAGAGATTTTACTCTCTCCACCGCCAGAGATAGAATGAGCTTGTAGCCACACCTAGTGGGCGGCCCCATGGGAGGGGACTGATACTTCCCAAGGATTGACCCTGTCACATGGGACAGAGGGAATTAGCTGCTTCTAAGGGCTACTCCATTGGTCCAGAGGGGGGTGAGGGTTTGACTAAAGGTAGCCACTCCCTATAATTTGTTGTGCAAGGTTTTAAATAAGCTGACCCAATTCAATAAAGTGTTCATAATTTTAATCAAGACGTGGCGTGTAGATGTATTATTTACCCTGGGACATATGCTTGCAGTAAGATTCGTCAGACTTACTGTTAATATTGCTCAGTCTAAACCCAAGGCTGAGACATGATGTTCCTGTAATCAAAGCTGCTTAAGGTCCACAGTCACCCAAATACGGTCAACAGACCCCAGCCAGAGAGTGGGTCGTGACAATCCCCTCCTCCAAAGACTTGCCATCTCGCCGGAGCCCTCACAAGTGGTGGACTATGCCACAGCACCTCCTTCCCCACACACTGAGCCACTGGGGACCCCAACATCACAGCCCCTGTCTCCAGTCGGGTCGCAGTTCCTCCTCACTCTCTCACAGCCATCCTCTCACCCGGCCCTGCCAGCAGGACCCCTGCCCACACCACCAACGACTGAGGCTGCGCTGCCGGAGTTATTGGCCCTCATGAGGAGGATGACTGCTGGCATCTCCGGCATGAGGCGCAGCCTGGATATAAGCTTGAAGGAGGAGAGGAGGCATTACCTGATGATGAAGCCATACATGGTCAGGCTTCTGGGAACGGGGCAAGTCACCAGCCAACAGCAACCTGGCACCTCCTCTCCTTCCACCATGCCTCCGAGGCCACCACCACCCGTGGTGCCACTACCTCCTCCCGCTCCCCCAGCACCAACCGTGGGTAGACAGAGTCACGGAGCAGACTCTGCGCCCAGGCGGAGGAGGACCTAGGGGCTAAGGACATGGTTGTGCCTTCTCAACAGCACTCCTCAGTGACAATCTATTTGTCATAATTCTGACCTAATCTAACCTGGCTACAGAGTCTTGGATCTTGGCCTATGTGATGCTGATATTTTGTATGCAGATGTCTACCTCCCATTACATAGTCCATGATCCTCTTCTCTGTGGACACGTAGGGTTCGGTTGAACATGCCACCAATTGATGGTCACTGGGGAATGCTGTTGGGAAGGGATGCTGCAGTCCCCTTTTTTTAGGCCCTAATGTTTAAGGTTTTCTCTTTGTTTTTCTTTCCATTTGTTTTGTTTTTGTTTTGTTTTAGGTACAATTCAGGCCCATGAAGGCATCTCCTGCAAGCATTGTGGAGGAATTATATGAGGTGTAAGGTTTTCCCAGTGCCTCTCAGGTAGACATTCCTTCAATGACAGCCCCCCTTCTTAACATGTAGCTCCCACAATCTTAAAGCTATCATATAGCCAGATATCTCAGATATGATTATTGTTAGCTGATATGTAGACTAATACCGCTATGGCGGTGGACTTGCAAAGTTTCACAATGGCATGATATTGACAGCCAGCATTAATATATGCACTAGTGACGCATGTAATACTGACCTCAATATCAGTCTGAGAACAGATCCTTGGGTCTGATGTAAGTGACAGTGACTCTGGCTGCTGACTTTTGTGTCCTCTCCGTATTAATGGCTATTTGCCCATATTACTAATTATCCAGAGACCTAGCTAATAATTAGTAATGCTTGCAGATGGGAATCACGTGAGTTGGTATATTGGTACAGTTGGTATATTGGTACAGTATCTTCAGTTAAATGGAGTGATTTGTGATGATCCTTTTTTTCATCAGTCAGGTTGCAGCGGTGTACTGACCGCATGTGACCCTAATAGGTGCTATGCATCATGCTTATTCTAGACTATTAGATTGGCCCCTGTAGGTATCCCCTTTGTTTTATTCTAGCCCCTTGCTCTCTCAGGAACCGCCCACACCACACCCATGATATTAATGCACAGTCTTGGCCACTGCTGATTGTGGTCTGTGTCCAAAATAAAGCTTTGGTATACCGTTATGTGAATGCACAGTCTTGACCACTGCTGATTGTGGCCTGTGTCCAAAATAAAGCTTTGTTATACCATTATCTGAATGCACAGTCTTGACCACTGCTGATTGTGGTCTGTGTAAATAATAAAGCTGTGTTATACTGTTCACACCATGTCAGTGTGTTTTCAATGGTTGGGGTTATGGGACATGCTCATGCATCACATTAGTGTCACATTACTATAGATGTAAACTAATGAGCCCTAGTTAACCTGCAATAGATCCATACATATTAAGAGGAATAATATTCCTGATAGCATTAGATATCATATAATACATCTAATAGATCTACAATCTAGGCATAATAAAGGGTTAATGCACAGGCCAAGTCCAATTAGTGATACCGTGGAGTAGGAACATTCCCCTGAGGGCCTAACAGGATAATGATAGGTGATACTGCAGTGGCTTGTCAGTTCCTCCTCCAGTGATTTGGGATTTGTCCATCCACTCTGCGTTCACCAGCACACCCACACTGGCCCTTAATGTTATAGCTCACAGCTTCATTGAAGTATACAAGCCCTATTCCCAACATCACTTAGCAATCCAAACAAATGTAAATTGATGAATAGCAGAACATAATGGGAGGTCACCAAATGGGAATGAGTGGACATCTTGGCACATGGCCACCAGCAATGGTGTGGGACTTCCTTGGATGGGCGTAGCGGAGATTACCCCTGATGGAGGTGAGTTGGCTGCTGCTCAATGTGCCTCTGCAAACCCTCCATGTGTGTTTGCGGCCCTTCCTGATGGGTTACTGTGGGGTATGTTCCCATGGTCACCTTGTGGTTTGATAAGTGATGGGGCTTGTGTACTTCAATGAAGCTGTGAGCTATTGTGGGTGCAAGAGTGAAAGCAGCGGGGGCGGCCAAATCCCAAATCACTGGAGAAGGAACTGACAAGCCACTCCAGTGTCACCAGCATGCAAACCTTGTAGGAAAGCAGTGGCAAATGTGTTTTTGATGTTTTTGTGTTTTTATGTAATCAGGTAGTGTGTCTTTAATTGCTTTATGTAAGCTGCAGCATGGCTTTTCATTCCAAAATGTAACAACTAATTGGTTGTATAATGCATTTGCTTTGGTGGGGGGAGGGTGTTATTGTGCAATCAATTGTAATGGCCTTTCATGCTTTCCCTCTGTTAAACTGTCACTTTTACCCTTTAAGTTGTCTGTATGTAATGTGTAAACCATTTTGCTGGTGCATTTTTGTGCACTTAGCGATTTTGCGAGATACGAGCGTACACGCAAAGAATTCTTGTCCGTGACTTACTACGTAGCGATTCTCTGAGTCAAATCTCAGAAAATGAGTCCGAAATTATGTAAGTCAAACGCAAGTCGATTTGTAGAACGCAAATCACGCTACTTGGCGCATTTCCGAGATACGATTCCAAACGCTGCACTAATTTAATAGGGGCCATAGTCTCTAATGTACTACATCTTATAAGTAAGTATTTTCGTTTTATTTTTCATTTGCAAACAATAGGTTCAACATTTGCAGCCTTATTAAATTGCAATTCGGTTAATTTAAAAGCGCTCTATATAAGCACATAGCATATTTTTTACAGAAGTTTTTAGTTAGTGAAGACCTTGCTTTTGGATAGAAGTTTACCAACTAAAAACGTCTACAAAAAAATATGATGTGTGCTTAAATAGAGCCCTTTTAAATTTACCGAATCGCAATTTAATAAGGCTGTAGGTTTTAAGAAGGCTACACTCTCTATCTACCATATATTACAGAGAAGTACATATATATATATATTCTGTAGCAACAATTTGGATGATATTTAATTAATTAAAATTATATCCAAGTGGTTTTAAAATCACTTTTTAATTTAGTGTCTGTGCATCATGTGAATTGAGCATTATGGGTTAGTGTTAAATAGGTCACAGTATTGAGTTACGTCAAAGACAAAAACAAGTTGAGGGAGACGGTGACTCAGTTTGCCTTTAAAAAGGTGTAATTTCCCTTTAAGTTGGTTTCTGTTCTTTGGATGATACAGTATCACACTAAAAGTTGATGATTTTTAGTTTGAAATTTTCTTTTAAGTCATGTACATTGTGTCTAGCATCAAGAGTCAACATGTTTTCCTTATATTATATAAAAACAACATGTAATAAGAGCATTGTCAAAAGTGAATTTAAAGGGGTTCTAGTGTAATGTCATTAATAATATGATTGATGCCATTTTCTATGTGATGCCATAAGTGATGTCATAGCTGATTTAAATAGTCATATCATATGTCATGTCATTAATGATATCACCTAATGTCATATATGATATCATGGATTATGTTGTTAGAAAACCCTTTGCAAGTGGAGGGACAACTGTTAAGGTTATGTACAATCTTCATTTTATAATTTCCTATCTAGTCTTAAATTGGTCCATTCTGCTGTGTAAGCTTAACTATAATTTTTTTTTTTTTTTATAATCTGGCCAACATCAATCTTTCTTTCTCTGGGGCTGCACTCTGCTAGTAACTTCTACATTTCAAAATATTTTATTTTCACAGAGAGCCAAACAATAAACCATTACTAGAGGTGAACCAATTATGCACCCCCACACTGTAAAAGCACTATAACAAAAATAAATGTAATTGCTCACCGGTCTTGGTGAGCATTCACTTAAACTGGAAAACAAGCTAAAAAGGATTATTTGAACACAAAAAATCAGCACAGCTAGTCATGTGAAAAAATCTCTTCTTTGCGTGCTTACCACATTATAATTTTAGACTTTATTTTCTCAAAAACATCTGTACCAATTAAAAATTACCAACAAAAGTATGAATTACATGATAATCACTCATGTAAGTTTACAAGTTTTCAATCTTGTACGAGGCTTTGTGAAAAATGACTGTATATGTTAGATTTTAAGCTCCTAGGCATGACCCTCTATTCTTTTGCGATTTGATAATATTGTGTTTTTGTTGTAAGATCTGTTTGCGCATCACATATAATAGTTGTCAAACTGTGATTTGTTGTCACGCTTGCAAGCCTCGAGTAGTGAGGCGAGCCGTTGAAGCACAGAAGTCTTCCAAGCTTTGAGCACTTAGCCTAGCTAGGCAAGTAGTTGAGGCATTGAAACTTGCAGCACTTAGGCGATGAGTGCTGAAGGCACTCATTGCCTGCGAGGCGAGCAGTTGAGGCATTGAAAAATGTGGGACTTAGCCAAAATGAGAAGTTGAGGAACGCAGGACTTAGAAAAAAAAAATTGCGACTCAAAATCCCTTTGCAGGAAAAAATCCAACCTCGGAAAAGCCGAAATTAGCAGTTGAGGAATGGAGGACTTAGGAAAAAAATATAGTGACTCGGAAACCCTTTGCAGAAAAAAACGACCTCGGAAAAATAGGTAGTTAACGGCCGAACCACGCAAATCGAAGAACACTGAAACCAAAAAAAAAAACACAATACAAAAAACACACAGCAAAGGGGCAGTCAGGACTTCTGGGAGTCAGGTTATATGCAAATTTAAGCCGAATTTGCAGATTTTCGGCACTCGAAAATTTGGCTAAGCAAGAAAAAAATGGTGGGTGAAAAAAATGAAAACGAGGCTACATCAAGCTGAAGCGCGCAAAACACCGCCAGGCACATACGACTTAGCCAGGGAAGTACGAGCTACAAAAATACACTGTTAGGAAGTACGGAAAAAGCTTGCGAGGCGTGTAACACATAGAATATCGCCTCCATTTTACAACACTAAGTTGCCAATCTACACATTACGACTCTGAAATGGCGGCTTTCCCGTCTAAACCAACAATTCTGTCTCGCGCACGCAGTCTATATATAGGGCACACTAGGCACATTGATGACACTTTCTCCTCAGGTGATGACAGTCTGACTGCACATTTTCTGCTGCCGGAAAATCCGAAGAGATTGTTAGCTCTTCATGATATTGATTGCTGGCTATTAATTATAAATAGAGAAAGTATATTAATTAATTTATTAATTAATTAATTATTACTAAAATATGTATATATATATACTAGTTAGAACAGTTGAACTTTAAATTAATCAGTATTGCAAGCTGTGATACCTATAGTGTGGAACTGGTGGATACTGAGAATACGGGGTAGTAATAATAATAATAATACTTTCTGCATTGAGTATATAATGGAAAGATCTACATGAAATTGAATGTGACTACAGGATATATGGAAGGTGTGATTTCAACCTATATGTGTATATAAAATACCTCTTGTCCTAGAGGGTTTTAAATGTGAGTGTGCATTTATCATGAAAATATTGTTATATTAAAGAGTTTATTGATCCACACTAGGGAGTGGCGTGCGCTCTCTTGTTTTTTATTTTTTGGTTCTTTAGCTTGTTCTCTGCTGTGACCAGAGTTCTAGAGAAAGCTGCCCTACTACTAGATGGAATAAGGATCAGATGAGCTATTCCGTATCCAAGCAAGATTAATAAAGACGAGACATTCACACTTATCCTCAGAAATCTCCTTGGATTCACTTGAGTACCCATTTTTTGAATTTTAAGAGTTTAGTGTGAAACATCCAACGATCTGAGTAATTCTGGGACATCATAGATTGTATCTCTATTATCAATTATACCATTAATTTTATGTATTTAGTATTTATTATTCTTTATTGTATGTTTCATTATTTATTCCCTATATCTTAACATTTATATTAATTTCCTCATATACATACAAATATATACACAATCTTCTATATATAGAGATATATATGTGTATATTTAAGGTTCTATGAATGACTTAAGTGACTTACAGTATATATTCTTCATTCGTTGAATTTATCTAATCCTGCAATACTCTAAAAATAAGTGTAATGAATATTTGGAATTATAAGGTTTTTACATATATTCAATTTGCTCTATAGGAGGGCGCTGTGGTCAGATCAGTTAGTTGATTAAACTGATCTTTTTGTTGTTTATTGTAAACTTGAGGTAATGTTTTTTTTAACATGCAAGTTCTATCTCAAGAATTGTTAACTTAAATATACAATGAAACCAGAGGAAGGCAAACAGTAAAAACCCTCCTTGAACGTAGCCATTTGTATGAGAGAGGGAAAAAAATTCCTCCTGACCCCATTAACTGGCGATCAGATTACTCCCTAGATTAATGTTTAACATAAAAGACAACATTTACATTGTGTCTTAAAACGTGGTTGAGCTGTTAACATGAACTTTGTAATATGTCTAAGTAAGGAACTTGAAAGTATATTTTTAGAAACTTGAACTTTCTTATCTGTCTAAGTAAGGAACTTGAAAATATTGTTTTCAAACTTGTAACATTAGAAACAGTAACATAGTTAATTAACATTTTACCATAATTTGTAAAAATAATGCAAGGCAAGTGTTTTGTGAGGCTAATCATCAATAAACAGTACTTTCATTAATTATGACTGAAATGTTTATTGATTTGTATTTTTCAATGGCTGACCTTTGTTTGTTGCTGTGATTTAAAATGTGGTTGAGCTCTTAACATGAACTTTGTAATATATCTAAGTATGAAACTTGAAAGTATATTTTTTAAAACTTGAACTTTCTAATCTGTCTAAGTAAGGAACTTAAAAAAAAAATTCAAACTTGTAACATTAGAAACAGTGACATAGTTAATTAACATTTTAACATAATTTGTGAAAATAATGCAAGGCAAGTGTTTTGTGAGGCTAATGATATATAAACAGTAATTCCATTAATTATGACTGAATTGTTTATTGATTTGTTTTTTGAATGGTTGACCTTTGTTTGTTGCTGTAGTAATTGTTTTAAATCGCACATATAGTTTGGTCTGTGGAAAAGTAGTTCTGTAAAAAGAGAACGCAAGAAGTTAAACTTGTTGCATGCTGTGTAAGCACTGTTCTGTATGTGTTTGACAATTTAATGTAGTTTAACAGTAAAATATTGTTTTTGTAAATGTCATTTCTGTTGCGTAATAATGACCTTTTCAAGGGAACGGACATTTATGTGTATTTTTTTGTAAAAATTTGGTGGTTATATTGTGTTTTTTTTTATCTTTTTGCATTTACTTTTACATTTGTTTTGCATGGCTTTTGTTTCTTTAATGAAAAGTTAAAGTACTTCATAGTAGACAATGTTTTGAGTAAAAATACGTTCATCTTCTAATAAATCACCTTGACTTTCATTCTTTTCAATGTAAACTTTAATAGCCTGCGGATTTTTGCACCGTGATAACGCAACGTACAATTGGCCATGTGCAAATACTGGTTGTTCTAAGAAAATACCCACAGATTTAAACGTTTGTCCTTGTGATTTATTAATAGTCATGGCAAATGCCATAATGATGGGAAATTGTCTCCTTTGAAGTGTAAAAGGGAGACTACTTTCACTTGGTGCTAAATCTATTCTTGGTATGAAAAATCTCTCTCCTTTATGGGTACCAGTTAAAATTTCAGCATCTATGATATGGTCCTTTAATCGTTGAACAATTAATCTTGTCCCTTTTTTTGGGCTTTTTTTGGAGTTCATATTTTGCAGAAACATGACAATTGCACCTTTCTTTAGCTCCAAAATATGTGGTGGCATTCCAGAAAGAGTTAGTGAGTTTATGAATTCAGTGGAAAAATTGGTCTGACTTTCATTGTCATCAGCAAGTACAGAATCAGCACTGTGATCATTTCTTTGTGGTGCATTCATTTTTTGAAAGATTTCATTATTGAGGATTAATGCATCCTTATTTTTACACGTTAGTATGACTTGGTTGGCAAGCTCGGAATATTCCTGGTTATTTATGCTACCTTCAAATATAGCTGATATAATATCTTGGTGACAAATCATATGAGGTGGGATCTGCACAGTGTCGTCAGGTAAATTTGTTTTTTTTTCTGTTCTGACTTATCCAATTTAATAAGCCAATCATTGAAATCTGTTTGGCCTTCTGATCTCATATTTTGTTGCAGTTGAAGATGGGTAAAATGTTTCCATAGTGTACTTGACTTTATACAGGTTTCGATAATGTCAGCTCGATTTCCATGTACAACGACAGGTAATGTTTGTCTAAAATCGCCACCTAACAACGTTACCTTTCCACCAGATGGAAAAGTATTATCCATGACTTCACAAAGCAAACGGTCAATACATTGGAGAGCATAGCATGAGATCATTGTGGCCTCATCTATTATAATTAATGTACTTTTTAAAAATGTTTTTGCTTGTAATGATGTCATGCGAATATCTGACACAGAGGTTTCTAAAATAGGCACTAGCAGTTTAAAGCCACTATTTTCAGTTCTTCCACCTTCTAACAAAAGTGCAGCAATTCCAGTAGTGGCAAACGGCAGTGCTATTTGACCTTGTGCTCGTACATAACTCATTAATAAATTATATAGCTAAGTTTTTCCTGATCCTGTACTTGTAGTTGAATGTCATAGTCTTCAAAGTTTATGTCATCTTTAAGACCTGGATCAGGCAAATTAAAACTTGCACAACTTAATCCATGAGTTAAAAATACTTCTTGGATTTCCATTAATGCTTTTAAGTGTGCAATAGGTTCATTGTATCGTTGCATAAAGTCTTCAGCCATATTACTTTTAAATGTGTCCCTCAAAGCTAATGCATTTGGAGCATTTGAGAAGATACAAATAAATGCAAATTGTTCTCTCATCTGCCGTGGCATTTGACATAGTGCTGCTTCTTCTAAACATCTTTCCAATTCTGTATCATCAGCTAGTAAGTTTCTATGTCTTGCAGCTAAATGAAAGGATTCATATACTATGTCATTAACAGTTCTTAAGTGTTCAAAACTTTGTGCTCCCGGAAAATTTAAAAGTAATATTCGTAAGCAAAAACGTTTAAGATCTCTTGGCCTGACTGTGTAAATTCTTGGGATTATTTTATTTCCTCTGCTTTTTCTAGGTCTCCATAATCCATTCACAAAAACATAGTGATATGGAATTTCAATATATAAGAATTGTGTTGCTTCTGAATCTGTGGAATTTAATTCAAACCATGCAGTTAGTGTAGTTTTACACATTTCCAGCATGAAAGTACACTAAATATCTTTGTGGCAAATGTACTGCTAATCTATATACTGCATGTGATCTATCATGCATTTCAAATTTTAAAAGGAGACACATAGTTTCTGGTGCACTTACATAGCGAGCATCTACATGAGATGCAAGTTCATCATGTACTAACTCACTGCTTTCAGGGTTGTCTGCACTTTTGACGACTACAGTAGCTGCATCATAGCCTTTGTAAATACATTTGTACACATATTTAATGGATTTGATGGAATTGCAGGCTTCTACATTAATGTGTGCGTTATACTTCATCAGTAAATGTGGATTGTAGAGTACTACATAACTATTGTCAACTTTTTTTGCCATGAATAATGGCACTATCTCCTTCTCTTCTTGTATAAAGTGTATAGCCATCACAATTGGCATAGGTTTTGTCTATATAACCTTTCGGAAAATCTTTGGAACATTTATTATTTTCCATACATGTTGATTGTGGATTAAGCTCACCATGAATCATGCGATGAGTAACAATCTCATATAGTCTACCATATAGTTTTGGATCTGGTAGTTCAGCAACAATGACTGCATCCACTTTGTCAGCAGAATCTAATTTATCTTTTTCTTGAAGTATTATGAGAAGATGTGCATGTGGAAGGCCTCTTTTTTTAAATTCAATGTTATATACATAAGCAAGACATTTGCCAAATAAGTGACTTATAGTGATGTCACATATTAATTCATTTAATTTAATCTTAAAAACTCTGGCTAATAAATCTGGTCTATCGGAATGACTTTGGCCAAGAAGTTAATTTTGTGTAATTTCTGGCCATTGGGGATTACGTGTAAATGTAAGAAATAAATCGGGTTTGCCAAATTTCGTGACAATAGCCATAGTGTCATTGTATATTTCTCTCATATTTCGAGGAGATCCTTGAAAGGAAGATGGAAAAATTATGGCTTTGCCAGCTTTCATGTCCACCACATAAAATTTGATCAAATGTATTTCGAATGGCAATTTGAGCTACTTTAAATTCAAGCATAGAAACATTATTTCGGATTCTGGCTTTAGCATTTGTGTAACTGTGAAGTGTTAAATTTGGTAATTTTTTTGCTTTTACTTTCTGTTGTAGGTTGTAATTTTTGCCTTGCATGCAAAGCACACTCAAGGTAATTACACTATAGCTTCTTGTAGATGTAGTAGGTGTATTTTTTTGATTTGTTAATTTATTTTTTGTTGTATTTTTGGCTTATAGGCATAGTAGAGGGCAGTAATTAGTCTTTGTAGTTTATCGTACAGGGGATTGTTATAATAGTATTTTTATATTTTATTTAAAGGCTTATATGTTGGGGCTCTGAAAATGTTTCTATTGTTGTTTTTTGGGTGTTAGTACTATTTGTTGTACTATTGTATTTTATGTGTGTGGTTAGGTTTTATGCTTAATATTGTACATTAGGACTGGTAATTTAGAATGACAAATTTTATTTAGTCTGTGTTTTGAGACTTTTGTGGACTATGCTGTTTTCTTTTTTTTTTGGCTAGATTGCAGTTTGGATTTACTGTTAAACATTATTGTCCATAAAAGACAAATAAGAGGTAAATGAGAAATGTGTCAGTTATATTTTGGTAAAAGTTATAGTTAGTGGTTGTTATTCTTTTTTTTTTTTTTCTGTTGACATGGATGCAGAGCAAACATGTTTATTTAGTTTTCTCTTTTTTTACTTGTTATACTGTACCTTGGTTGAAGTGTGATTTCAAGCAGAATCTTTGTTGGTCCGCTGTTGAAAGTCTTCGTCCGATGCTCTTCACGCAGTGAATGTATTTGTACTGAATAGCAAATTTTACTGTTTTGGTCTATTGTATCTGTTATGGTGAATTTTACTGCTATGCTGCTTTTTGTGCAACCTTTTAAAATACGATAATTGTATGTGTATATTACAGTTATCCTTCTTTTTTCCCTGTAATTATTAATGTTTTTACTATTTTGGATATGATCACAATGTTTTTAGCTTTATCCTGTTTTGTGTCCATTACTTTTGGTATGCTTATTTAAGCTTCTTTGTAATGCTTATAGGTTCTTAAACAATAAAGAAAAATATTAATTAACTTTTCTATCTGTTTGTGTGATTTCTGGTACAATCCTGTTTTGTGTCCACCATATTTTGCATACTTTATTTGCTTAATTAGTCTTCTATTTTGGATATGATCACAATGTCTTTAGCATTATCCTCTTTTGTGTCCACCACTTTTAGTCTACTTATTTAGGCCTCTTTTTAAGACTCCTAGGTTCTTAAACCATAAAGAAGAATATTAATTAACTTTTCTATCTGTTTGTGTGATTTTAGCTACAATCCAGTTTTGTGTCCACCATATTTTGCATACTTTATTTCCTTAATTAGTCTTGTTTATTTTGGATATGCTCACAATGTTTTTACCATTATCCTGTTTTTTGTCCACCACTTTTGCTTATTTAGGCTTTTTGTAAGGATTATAGGTTCTTAAACAGTAAAGAAGAATATTATTTAACTTTTCTATCTGTTTGTGTGATTTTTGGTACAATCCTATTTTGTGTCCACCATATTTTGCATACTTTATTTGCTTAATTAGTCTTTTTATGAGTATTAAATGATGTTGGACAGTAAAAATGAATGTTAATTGCCTTTTCTATATAATGGTAGGCTTTTTTGTTTTATCCTGTTTTGTGTTCACCACTTTATGGTTGCTGCATTTGGCTTGTGGCTGATGGTTGGAGTTTATTTTACAGTATGTATGTTGCTAAAGTTTCAGATGCTATCCTGTTTTGTGCCCACCTCTTTTTTTTTCTCTGAAACTGTCTTTCTTCGTAAATTGTATAGGTGTTTGTGAAGTTTGTTGAACTGTGTTGTTTTAGTCTTTATTAAATGTTTTTTTTTTTTCTTTTTTGTACTTTAAATTTTTATATTGGCGCCCATTAAACATATATACATCCTTTTTTTTTTCTACTTGTTATACTATACCTTGATTGAAGTGTTGTTCTTGTCCGAATGACAGAGGGTCCACTTCTGCCAATCTTAATCCGCCAGTCTTCTTGTAGTGTCTGTTTGAAAAAGAAAGTTAAACGGTTAATTGTATATTTCTTCTTTTTGATTTAGAAAAGCATGGTCTTTTTCAACATGTAATGTATTTTTCTATCTTACCTCTTCTTCTTTGTTTGTGTTCTTTAAAAGTAATTCTCTTTCACAGTCAACGGTGCAAATTCTTGAGTGACGCTGTTGATGCAGAGTCTGTTTGAATAGTGAAAAAAAGGGCAAAGATGAAGAGGGAGGTTGAGGATGAGGAGGGGGGTTGAGGAGGGGGGCTGAGGAGGGTGGTTTAGGATGAGGAGGGTGGTTTAGGATGAGGAGGGTGGGTTGAGGATGAGGATGGGGGTTGAGGATAGGGGATGAGGAGGGGGGTTGAGGTTGAGGAGGGGGTTGAGGATGAGCAGGGCATTGAGGATGAGAAGGGGGTTGAGGATGAGGAGGGGGGTTGAGGAGGGAGGATGAGGAGGGGGGCTGAGGAGGGTGATAAGGGAGGGGGAATAAGAGACACATGGAAGGGAGAGGGGGGAATAGACACAGGGGAGGGAGAGGGGAGAAGAGACACAGGGGAGAGAAAGGGGGACGCAAGAAAAGGGCACACAAGAGGGGGGCACAGTGGGCACAAGAGGGACACATGGGGCAGCACATTTCCCACCCTCGGCTTATACTCGAGTCACTCATTTTTCCCAGTATTTTGTGGTAAAATAGGTGCCTCGGCTCATCCTCAACCCCCTCCTCAACCTCAACCCCCCTCCTCATCCCCCTATCCTCATCCTCAACTGACCCTCCTTATCCTAAACCACCCTCCTCATCTTAAACCACCCTCCTCAGCCCCCCTCCTCAACCTCCCTCCTCATTCTCCCTCCTCATCCTCAACCTCCCTCCTCATCCTCAACCTCCCTCATCAAACTCAACCCCCCTCCTCATCCTCAACCCCCCCATCCTCAACCCCCCTCCTCATTCTAAACCCCCTCCGGAACCACCCTCCTCAACCCCTTCCTCAACCCCCACCCCCTCCTCAACCTCAACCCCCCCATCCTCAACCCCCCATCCTCAACCTCAACCCCCTATCCTTAATCCCCCCTCCTCAACCCCCCCATCCTCAGTCCCCCCTTCTCAGTACCCACTCCTGCTGGGAAGTGAACCTTCATCCTAGCCTCAAATCACGCACAGGTTTTGCTTAAGAATATTCCTGTCTTTAGCACCATCCATCTTTCCCTCAACTCTGACCTGTTTCCCAGTCCTGGCTGCTGAAAAACATCCCACAGCATGATGCTGCCACTACAACGTTTCACTGTGGGGATGGTGTTCTTTGGGTGATGTGATGTGTTGGGTTTGCTCCAGACATAGCGCTTTCTTTGATGGCCGAAAAGTTAAATTTCAGTCTCATCAGACCAGAGCACCTTCCTCCATACATTTTGGGAGTCTCCCACATGCCAATTCGCAAAATCAAAATGTACCATTTTGTTTTTCTGAAAGTAATGCTTTCTTCTGGCCACTCTGCCATAAAGCCCAACTCTATAGAGCGTACTGCTTATTGTCGTCCTATGGACAGATACTCCAGTCTCTGCTGTGGAACTCTGTAGCTCCTCCAGGGTAACCTTTGGTCTCCATGCTGCCTCTCTGATTAATGCCCTCCTTGCCTGTTTTGGTGGGCGGCCAGCTCTTGGCAGGTTTGCTGTTGTACCTTGTTCTTTCCATTTGCTTATGATAGATTTTGATATTTGTTTATAACCTAACCCTGACTTGTACTTCTCAACAACATTGTCCCTCACTTGTTTGGAGAGTTTCTTGTTCTTCATTGCAGTGTTTGGTTAGTGGTGCCTCTTGCTTAGGTGTTGCAGCCTCTGGGGACTTTCAAAAAAGGTGTGTATATGTAATGACAGATCATGTGACACTTAGATTGCACACAGGTGGACATGATTTCACTAATTATGTGACTTCTGAAGGTAATTGGTTGCTTCATAACAAAGGGCTTCATAACAAAGGGGGTGAATACATACGTACATGCCAATTTTCTGTTTTCTGTTTTCTATTTCTAAAAAATAGTTTTATGCATATATTTTTCTCATTTCACTTACCAACTTAGACTGTACTGTTCTGATCCATCACATAAAATTCAGATTAACAAAACATTGAACATAAGGCTGTAATGTAACAAAATAGGTAAAAAGTAAAGGGGGGTGAATACCTTTGGAAGGCACTGTATATATCTCTGTTCCTGCTCATTGCCTGACAGGGATAGAACCCTCTAAGCACTAAAATATTTAAATCAGTTTATTATATCATGACACTTGCTACATTTAATATTTTTTTATGCATTTACTTATGAATATATTGATGATTAGGCCTTTACGTTTTGCATGTATGCCAATTAAACAGGATACTTTCAATGAGTAATGAATTCATTGAATCAACACATTAAAAATGATTTTCATGTCATTTTACAGATGCTTTATCTCTGCAGACAAAGAGTGAGCTCTGCAGGATTTGATCTGCTATAAGATCAACTTGGAAGGTATATGATTTAATGATGACATTCTTTAGGAAAACAGGATTAAGTATTTTTATTTTGCATTGATGACAGTTATTGATTAATTAATTAAGGTATATTATTTTATTAATTCATTATTAATAAGCATTTAAAAAAACATTATAAATACATATATGCTTAGCCATTTATGTTTTCATGAATGACAATTACACCTCATAACTTGATTTATTGATTAATTCATTTAATCAAAACATTACAAATACTTTTCAGGCCAATCTATAGTTTGCTCATAGCTCTTTGTGTTTGCCCTTCTTCAGGAATATATGATTACCTGTTTCTGTTTTGCATTGATGACAATTTTAGATTATTTCATTAATGTATATTAATTTATTAATTACTTCATAATTAATTAAAAAAAAAAACATATTTTACCCTGAACTTATCTATCAATATATATATGCTTAGCTCTTTAGCTTTTCATGTATGCAAATTAAAAATAACCCATTGATTGATTAATTAATTCATTTAATGAAAACATTACAAATGCATTTCAAGTAATTTTACTGATTCATTAATGCTATTTAGGGTTTTCATTGATGACAGGTAAAAACAATATGTACAAAAAAATAATAATCAAGATCTTACACCTGCATTTACAATTACAGAATACAATGTTGGACAATGCAGAGGACAAGAATGAACATAAAAGAAGAGTGGCAAGGGAACAGAAGCAAAGATGAAGAGATGCACAGTCCCCTGAGACTTTGCAACGCTTAAGAGAAGACCGACAGTGACTTCTCAATAAAAGAAAAATTAGTAAGAAAGCACAAACTGAGTGTGCTGGAGCTTCAAAGGAAAGAAAAAGTAAACAAAAAAAATTTCTGAAAAATATTGCCTAATGACCCAATATTACCTCATGAAACCAATGTACATACACATGACACCAATGTAGATATAGAAAGTTGTAGTAATATCTATGTTGAGGAAGCTCACGATAGTGCTTTATTTACAGCACTAACAGTAGACACTCATTATTGTGGATTAATGAATGTGGTTTGTCAGTTTTGTGGGGCCTATAATTTTCTGAAGGAAAGACCAACTGATGGAGAGTTTATTAGTTGCTGTCAGAAAGGAAAGGCAAGACTACCAGAAAGACACACAGTTCCAGAATATTTAGAAAGTATAATGAGTGATCCAAAATGTCCAAATTATACCAATTTAAAAAAAACATTAGGTCTTATAACAGTGGAATTTCATTTGCTTCAATGGGTGCAACTTTAACAGAAAATGTCCCATGACAGGGTCCTTACTGTTTTAAAATACAAGGACACATTTACCACCGGACTTCACATTTACACCCAGAAGCATGAGAGAAAAGGAAATGTGCACAGTTATATGTCCTTGATTCAATGGAAGCTGTTGAACAGCGAATGATGCTTCCTGAAAATAAACAATGCTTACCCATAGTCTTTGAACAGCTCGATAACATTATGGACAACAACCCATATAGTCAAGCATACAAAAAAATAACAGAGGTTGAAAGAGAACAACAGGCAGATGCGCAAATAAATCAATTGCCAATGCCAAGAGTAAATATGGTTCTCAAAAGAGATCGCCATACTGTTCAAAGATGGTAAAATTTACCAACAGCAAATGAGGTTGCCATGGTCTTTAAAGAGGCCTGCCACATTCACATATACTTTTAATCCTGCAAGAAAAAGATTAATTGAACACGGCAGATAGAGTGGATTCAGTATTTGCTGCTAAACTGCCACAACCAGAAAAACATTCAAATCTTTATGAGATTATAACTCATAGAATTATTCATGGTCCATGTGGAGATATCAATCCAAATTCATCATGTATGAAAAATAAAAAATGCACAAAAGAGTTCCCAAAACAATTTCAAATGCAGACTTATGCTAATTGTGATGGATACCCTTTGCATAAAAGAAGAGAAGGAAAAACAGCTATTATCCATGGCCAAAATGTCGATAATAGATATTTGGTTCCATACAATCCACATTTGCTGATGAAGTACAATGCACACATAATCCGTGAAACTTCTATATACATTTAAGAATATATTTAAGAATACAAGGCATCTTTCTCTCTCTGTGGGTCAGTGCCCCGGTTTTCTGGACTTTTTCTAGAGGAACAAAAACACAGAGGCTTTTTAAATGCTTTTCAAATTTTACTATAATAATTGCCAGTAATACATAATACAAAGCAAAAACAAAAATATAAAATAAATAGGCCTAGCTCTGTCAGAGCACTTACTTTTTTGTTCGTTCCCTAACTAACCAAAGTTTACATTCTGTTAAAAATAGTTTATAAAGTTACTGGCTCTTCACCTTTATGTCCAGATTTCCAGTTCATACCTTGCTGTCAACTTCCACGCTTCTGTATGTCTCTCAGTGTCTTTGTCCCACCTTCTCTCCAGTTCCTGAAGCCTCTCAAAAACATCATACACCTTGTGAGTCTGTCTTTCTCAGTCTTTTACAAACTGCAGGTTGCACAGCCAGTCTCAATTACTCCTTGCACCCAGATTGCAGTGCATCTGGGTACAATTGGCAACACCCATCCCTTTTTTAAAGCTGTGAAGAGGTGTCTCTCTTAATCACTGCTACAAGAGTAAACTCCTTCTCTCCTGGGGAGAAATCTTCAAAACATTTGTATTATGCACTGACCTCTGGTGGTACACTGTCACAGCAGAAACAAATGATCACATTCATAAAAGAATATTGAAATCAAATAAATAAGAGCAATGCATCAAAGTCATATTATGCTCTTTCTATATAAAGACAAAATATCTTGCCTCAACTAGCTGTGCCACTTGCTAAATGCAAAGTTGGACAAGCAGACCCATATGTCAAGTGATTTATACTCAGAACCATATTGTAGATATGGTTCATATTGTAGATTTTCACGATTTTTAGCCTACCATGTTTACATTGTCATTTTACTTTTGCAGTCTTGTGATGTTGTGTCAAGCAAAAAATTATCTTAAAGCTGAATTAAAGCTGAATTAAATCATTTACACCAAATCCACTTTTTGTGTTAAAGAACCTGGGCATTATATGTTTTGGAACATACGATAGGATTGTGGTAACAAATAGAATTTTTAAACTATGAAATGGTAACCATAATTTCACAAGCATGTGAAGGTTGGAATATGTATTTGTAATGTGTCCAAAACAGCAATAGATACACATAAAGTTAAAACACATATTTTAGGAATAATTAGAAAAACAACTAGTTTTAACGAAGCAGAGAATTTAATAATTTTCTACAAATTGTTGTTCATGCCCTGTTAGCAAAAATGTTAGTACATTTTCACTAAGCAAAGTTTTCTACAGCTTCCAATGAAAAGATGGGCCTAAAATGAATCTACAAACTAACACAATAGATTTTTCTGTTTTTTTTTAGCATTGTTAATAATTCAACCACCTTGTTGTGTTGAAGGGGCTTGTGTACTTCAGTGAAGTTGTGAGCCTTACCATGTAGGGTCCCCGAAGATGAGCAGGTCGTAGCAGAGAGATCAGACAAATCATGGTCCACTGGAGTAGGAACTAGCACCCTACTCCAGTATGTTTGCCAGTAAAAACGTATGTATAATGAAAATCAGACGCAAGATGTGCCTGGTGTTCTGCAGTCCATAGGATCATGAGAGTAGGCCACGAGTGAATGCCTAAACAACAACAAAATAATTCAACAGATTTTTACTAAGATTACCCCAGTTAATATTTTGTTTCTTTCTTCTCTATCATTTGTCAATCTTTCTCTGACATAATTGTTAAAAATGTGCACACCAACATTTAAGTACACTAGTGTTCTGTCTTATGATTTGTTTCTTCCTCATAATGTTAACTATTTATTCTTTATAAAGCTTTAAACAAAATAATGATAAAGGCCTCCTTATATTGATTTGTCTTCATTTGTTATTGTCATCATTGTCATACTTCTCTCTTGTTAAACCTAAAATACATATAGAAAGTGGACTTCCACATTTATTTATTAATATTGGATTCTGTCATCTAATGTGAACCTGATAGAGCTTATATGGGCTCTTATGAAATCACATTTTATAGAAGTTTTAAAGCTTATAAAGAAAAACTGATATAAGATTTTCAAATGTAATTCACCCATCTCAAGCATAAGTTTGTTACAGTTAATTAACAATCAAATAAAGCATTACTATAATGTTTTGCCATAAGTTGCTCACATACTGGTTTATGGTATTATGTCTAAGGAAATCAAGATTAACATCAAGTTTTCTGTTAATGCAATTTTTGTTCTGATATTAACCATTTATTAGGGCTGTGGGAGATGTTTACAAAGCATGGATTGAATGGTGAATATGATTATCCATGTAGTACAACATAATCTTTCTACAGAGTTACAGTCTAACATAAAACTCCTAAACTCTAATGATGAAATGGGGACGCTTACAGTAAATACTATCAATATTTCTACATTTCATCCAGTATTAATGTTTAGATGTTATTCATAAGACATAGCTAAAGAAATTCAGAATTAGGTGATGTGTCTTATCTCCACAGTCAGGTACCTAAGTGGTTATTTATGTGTATTTCACACAACAGCCAAGGTTTCAGCAGAAGATGTTATATAATGATATTAAAATAAGTAATACATATCTATGTACAAAGGTGGTAAATGTCTAGGACATATACAGTACCTCAGTGTTCATAAGGCTATAAGTCAAAGAAACATGTAAAACAAACACAAAACACACATTGTAGGCATTAAATTATATGTCTGTTTAGCTTTAGTGAAAGCTCTGTGTACATTTGATTTTTTTCCCCCCAACTGAACTATTCTTTTTATTTCAATATCTTTATTAAGGACATATAATTAGAAATTCACAACAATTAATGTAAAAATTCAATATACTGTATAGCATTTTATAAAAAATATTTATGAAAATATGTGATAAGGAATGAAAGAAAATGGAAGAGAGGGGAAAAAGGGAAGGTGGGGGTGGGATAAAGGAATTTAAAAAATATGTGAATTAAGTTGTACTTTATTTCAGTTTTCTTTCAACCTCATTCTCTTTTATAATTGGGTACAAAGCTTCAAAAGGTTTATTAATTTTAATGTCTTTCAGAAACACATTCTGGAGAAGATATCCAAGGTTCCCAAATATTTAGAAAAGTAGGGTATTTATCTAACAATATGTGTGTTATCCTCTCATTTATAAATATGTAGTTAATTTTATTGATTATATCTTGGAATCTAATAAAACTAGTTTACCAGAATCTAACTATAATGTTTTTAGTTGCTAAAATAAATTAATTGGGCTAATTTATCACCTTGTATAGTTAAATTAGTATAGTGTATGCCTAATAAGCAGTTGTTTATGGTGTGTTTTAATGTGGTTTTGTGTAATTTTGTTATTAATTTAGTAATTTTAGACAAAATGTCTTGGATTATGGGACATTGCCACCATGCATGTATAAAATCACCTTGTTTTTTACATCCTCTATAGCATTTGTCATTGCCTTTTGAATACATTGTATATGTTTTCAAAGGGGTTAAATGTGCCTTATGTAAGATTTTTATGGAAGTCTCAAGTAAGCTATAGCTAAATGAGCCTTTTGAAAGGTTTAAATAAGCTTCAGTCCATTTATTATTATCCCATGTTTGGTTTAGGTCCAATTCAGATGAGCTATTAAAAATGTTATATAGGGAACCTATCATTCCTTTAGATAACGGTAGGGTTTTACAGATTGTTGATAGCCATGAAGCTTTGGGTGACCCATATTTATTATACATTGTATATATCCAATGTCTGAAATTAGTATAGTTCAATAGTTCTTTTTTTGGAATATTAAAATGTTGCCTTAATTGTTCTGAAGGAATAATGTTTAAAAACCATGTTCCCACCTTATCTAGTTTAAGTGACATCCAGAAAGTTTTTGTTTCTATTGAAAAAGTAGATTGTTTGGTAGAGGATGAAAAAAGTGAAGTGAGAGAAGAACAAAGGTAGAGCTAACCTATATTTATATTTGACCCATTTCCATGTTTTTAGAATAAGATTAATCATGGGGTTTAGGGAATTGGATTTGAGTAGAATAGGATAAGGAGACCATAAAATGGTCTCCCAAGATAGAGGGTTAATTTGGAAATTCTCTATAAATATCCAGTTAGGTTGGTGTTGAGTGGTGTGAGCTAGGGGAATAAATGCTAGTTGTGCTGCTTTAAAATAAGTATAAAAATTGGGGCATGATAAATCTCATATTGATTTAAAACATGATCTTTTTTGCTATTCTGCAAGGTCTATTTCTCCAGATAAATTTAAATACTTTATTTTGAAATCATATTTGTTCTTTATTGTTTATTTGAATTGGCAAGGTTCTAAATAAATATAGCAATCTTGGTTAAATATTCATTTTAATAGAGGTTATCTGTCCTGTCCAAGAAATATTTGATTTCATCCATGTGTCTAAGTTTGAGATTAAAATTTTGTATAGGGGAGGGTAGTTTGCTTTATTAAGATCAGATATTGTGTTAGGTAAATTAATACCTAAATGTTTTATGTGTGCAGTAGGCCATATGAAGTTATATTTTAGTTTTATGTGGTTTAGAGTGTTTTTGTAAAGACATAAGCTGAGAGCTTCTGTTTTGTCAGGATTCAGTCGTAGTCTAGGTAGGGCACAATATTGATCACTTGTGGATATTAATGCCTCAATTGAAAACTCAGGATTTGCTAAAGTACATAAAAGGTCACCAGCAAATACAGAACATTTGATATGTTGATGTCCTATTTTAAAGCCTTTAATTGTTGCATTGGCTCTAATGGATTGTGCTAGTGGTTCAATTGTAAGGCAAAAAGTAAAGGGGATAAAGTTGCCTCTTTGTATGTTTATGGATGCTCTTTGGGATCCAGGGAGTTCTAAATTTGCTTTAGGGGAATTATAAAATGTATGAAGCATGTTTATAAGTTGTCCTTTAAATCCAAATGTAGTCAAAGTTCATATTTGGGAGATTCTAGATTGGGAACATTTTGATTGTAGTTTTCTGGATAGGAGTTTATCATGTTTGTTTGCTTTAGAATCAAAAAAATATAATGTATATTTGATTTCAAGCTCAAAGACAGGACCCTCCTTTCTATTTTTCTTCTTTTTTTTTGCAAGCTGCCTTAGTT